>CM026205.1:12806574-13184074 GCA_014839995.1 Xenentodon cancila | reverse complement strand
CCCCTTGCACGATTTCTCTCATACATCGGTCTGCTCCTTCCCTACATCCCTCATGTGAGCAGTGCTGAGTGCTTTTCATGAGTGTGGAATTGCGTGTGGTGTTTTTAATACATGTGCTTGTGGGCATGAATCTGGAAAAACCTAATCTCTACAGGCAATCCTCTCTTACATGACAATGCCTGCACCTCTTCTCTCACCATCACACTTGTAACACCCACATATGTGCTTTCATGCTCCACGTTGTGCAGGACACAAACTAGACAAAAAAACAAAACATACACGCACACACAAAAGCAAGATGTTGTGTCAATACAGTCAACATCCCAGTAAAGCAAGCCCCAGCACGTCTTCCTCTATCCAAACATAAATGTACATCTGCCAGCACACGTACAGTACATATACAGGATTACTGTAGCAGTCACACAGAGAAACATTAAGACTGCAGATTACAATGACATCTCAGGGCTAAAGCAGTACCGAACATGGGATTAAAGGACGAGTGACATGGATGGATGGATGGATGGATGGATGGATGGATGGATGGATGGATGGATGGATGGATGGATGGATGGATGGATGGATGGATGGATGGATGGATAAGAACAACAACGGCAAGAGAATGAGAGGCAAAGAGGCCAAAATAGAAAGACTCAAAGAACAGCCCAGAACATGAGATTAAAGAGAAATGTCCTAGAGAGACAAGGAGAAAGGGAATCCAGGGCAACTCAAGCAGGAGAGACTGGTGCCATGGCAGAATGTGGCGAGAATGAAGACGAGGAAAAGGCAGCAGACACTCTTTTTCTATCGCCTCCCTTATGATCTCCTTTTATTCACCCTTCTGAAAGCAAGAGGAGAGCGTTGCTTACGCAACTATCCAACTGAGACACACTGAACTGAGGAGGGTTTGGGGGTAGAAAAGAAAGAGAGGGGGGAAAAAAAGCACAAAATCGGCATCAAGTTATGAAACAGTAAAGTGAAAATGATAAATAAAACCTGCAAACATGAGGTCCTGCTTTTATCTCTAAAATCCCCAGGCTCAGCGGAGCCAGAGTTAAGTTTTTAACAGCACATGTGTTAACGGATATGTTAATGCCGATGTGTTCAGCACAGCATGTGTCTGCTGTTAACGCTTTTGTAGGCCCTAATTGAACTCGGAGAATCCCTTCTGACAGATTAATCTTGTCTTTTAAGCAGCTTTTAGTGTTGTACCGTTGACTTGCTTTTGCAACCAAGTTGTTGCTGCCAATATTTGCCAATAAAATACATTATTAAATTACGATGCGAGCTTGTGTTAAAACAACAAAAGTATAAGACGCTCTTCAGCAGACTGTCTTCAGGAAAAACAGCATGCTCAATATTCATGCAGACTTTATGTACTGAATATGCACCTACGATGGAATCTGACATGGAAGCTAATGAGACTCGCTGAATAACGATTCAATGTGAAAAAACAAAATCGTCTTTTGCGCTGCCTGACAGACTTTAATCTTTTAACGGCTTATTATTTTCTTCACATAAAGACAGGGCGATAAAAAAAAAAAACAAAAAAAAAACAAAGTTAGTATAATGGCGAACAGGGATTGTACTTCAGGAATGCAGATCATTTTACTGATTCCTATAAATGTAGCACCTATAATATGAGAAATTCCCAATAGTTTTGTTCAAATACGCAAATGCAGTTGGACAACACACCAGGGAGTGGCAGCTCAGCCCCGTCACGTCTACCAAGGCCAAAAGGTGCACGTGAGGCTAAACGAGCAGGAGCACGTGCTGTCTCCTGTTGCTGTAGCAACGGAAAACATGAAAGATAAAAGTGGAAAAGTGGTCATCGGGAGGACTTCTCTAAGCTAGCCAGCTCGGCTTTGCACATCTTCAACACTAGAAATGTTCAACTTTATCATCTAAATACCATTTAATGAAATGCAAGAGCTTACAACTAAAATAACTGAAAAATACTTAATTAAATGTTCAAATTGTATATGTCAAGGTTGCACTAAGAGCAGAAATCAGTACTTATTTAAAAGGTACACAGTCAGTGTTTTCATGTAAATGTTTATGTGTATGTAAGATAAAAGAGGGAGAGCAAATACCCAACTTTAAAGTTGGACTAAAGCAACAAATCACACTCTAATTTGACAAAACATCAACTTAAGCCTTTATAGGGCAGTCAATAAAATACTAAATACTCTAAAGGGTCATTGTAGAATATTAAAGGATCCCTATGACCAGTAGTTCTATTGAAGTGACCAAATATGGTCATTTGCCCTGTAAAGTTTTAAGACCTGTTGTTGAAGCGGCAAGTATCCGTGAATTCTGATAAGCTTCTTTCAGGCCTTTGACACGTATTTTACATGTATGTTGTAAGAGCCTTTTTGCTGCCAAAACAGGTTCATCCTGTTAGGGCATGGACAGGGGGACCCGAGCTGCACCAGGACGCTGGCCGTAGGTCTTTTGGTTCCTGGCGGGTGCAGGGTGGGAGGTCCGTTTTCAGGTCAGGTAATACATTATTAGGCTTCTCGAGCTGTTTCTGAGCAGAATTTGCACGCTGACCTGCTGGGTAAGAAGCTGCTGCTGCTGCTGCTGCTGCTGCTGCTGCTGCTGCTGTCACAAGGGGATGTGCTTCATCTGCAGCAACGTTCAAGTTGGTTGTATGTGTCAAAGTAGCAGCTACATAAGTGCCAAGGCCTCAGGGATCCCAGCAGAAATTAGCCTCGTTAGAAATTAATCAATGTCAGTCACATCACCTGCAAGTGGCTTTAATTTAATGGTTAATGTAAAAGATTAAATCTCCCTCTAATTCAGCCTGTACATAGGAAAATACCTGGCTCATAACTTGCTGATATAAAACCATTTTTACCAATAATTTTGTGTGCTTGCTGTGTTGTGCTTGGCAGCAACAGAAGGATTGTCAGACCGTTGTTAAACAAAGAAAATGTTATGAAAGTAAACTAAACTGAAGTAGAGCTAAGGGAGGGTTGTGTGACAATCTGTTGTTTCAGCTCCATTACATAAGAGACGGTTTAAAAACTATCATTTGTGCTTCATTTAATATGAATGGAACCTGCACTTGTTCCTGTATGAAAACAGTAATTTTATTTGATTTTGGTAAATGTAAAATTCCAACAGCATGAGTTTTAGAGGGCGCAACAAAACAACAATCATATTCAAGGATGTTGTGAACAACAAAGAAATACAATTTTTCAACTTTTCATACACTGGGATGAAATATTTGGTTTGGGGTTAAAGGTTTTTTTTGAGAGTATAATAAAGGAATTGACAAATCAACAAAGAGAAAGAAAAAGTGTTTACAGAATTATCACTAAGTGCTATGAACTCATTACTTTGAGGGAAAATACTGCAGTTGTAGGCAGATTTAGAGTTTCAACCACCCCGAAACGATGATTTCATAACTGTGCTCTCAACAACTTTACAAAGACTCAGACTGACAGAGCACCCCAGCCAATTTACTGAGGATTATGGCAAAGTTTCTCATCCTTAATGCAAGGCTAAGAACAGACAAACAATCAAAGTGACTATGACTGAATCCACAACCAGTCAGCAACTTAAATCTGAGCTGGCTCCTAACATTAACTAATCTTACGTTTAAGATCCTCAGTTTCATGCAGACTGGAGGAAAACATGTTCGCAGTTGTGATATCTACAGTGCTCTATTCGACAAGAATAAAATGCTGTCCTGATACAGATGTGCAAGTGTAGGTCAGCAGGTTGAGTCGAGTGCGTCTGGTTACTGATCCAGTTTTGGATCCCCTTGGCAGGAGGGTTTGAACGTGTACGTCTGCCACCGTGATGCACACAGTTACAGTTAGTCTGTTTCTGTCACTGCACATCCACTCCTGCAACAGGAGAGAGAAACATTTTAGCACTACCCAAGTCCAACACCATTCCTCTATGAGCAATAACAAGCCAGCAAGATTAGGCCGTAGTACTGGAGTTTTTATGCATCTTGTAAAACGTGCTAACTCACAGTTACTTGAGCACAAAATCCCCAGTTGGTTTTGTCTAATGACAATTCCAAGAAAATCAATGCAAATAGCCTGACTTTAATAACAGAAGCAGATCTTGTGTTACTGTATCCTGTGACAAACATGATGATACACAAATTGTTTTAACAGACAATTTAATCATGCGTTAGTTTTCCATACAGACAGCTTCTATCGAATTTGTTTTTAAACTGAGTGAACACGTCTAAGTCTTGAGGAAAACACATTTTGGTATGTGTAGTGAGATTTGTTTTTTCCTTCTGGAATATGGCAGATTGTGGTTGTCATGGACTGGCCAAAACAAAAGAAAAATCCTGCCCAAAGGGCTCTTTATAACTCAGGTGCATGGTGAATTTTACGTTTTGTTTCCCACTTCACAGCAGAGGTCTGGTGCTGATAAACAAGTTCTCCATCATTATTCTGCCTGGACTGAGCCCAGATCTCAGCGTGCAGATTCATTTCTCACAGATACACTTTTCAACAAATATGGAGAGAAATGCTGTTCAAGTATAAATAACTAGCTTCTATTAGGTTTTTTTTTTTTAACTTGCTGGCTCATTTGTATCTTTTAAAGTCTTTTTATATTTCATCCATCAGCATAATAAAAGAGGGAGATCCTTCATGAAAAGACAGCACTCCACATTCAACTTTTACTTTTCTCATTTTTTTTTCTGCTTTCATTTTAACGATTTCAAATGAAGTTGAATGTAAAGGAGGTGCCAAAGTTACGTGTTTTTTAGTTGCCTAAACAAGATTTGACATTTGAGTCAAAAACCTGGGTCAGCTCAAATAATCTTATTTTTTATGATGAAACTTCCCAACAAAGTGGAATGTCTGAAAGTGTGAGTGGCAGTCACGATAAAGCCCAGAATTAAATGTATCACAGGAGCTTGGACGCTTTATTTATGATCATCTTTAGCATAAGAAACTCTCTGAACCATCGTTTTATGAAAATAAAGACGATAAAGTCAACTAACAATCTGCTGCAACATTCAAAGCGATGCTCGAATATTTTCATCGATACCAACTAATATGGACAGATGTCCTGCAATTAAAAAAAACGTTACGACAAATTAAAAATCTATTGGATACAAAACTGATATGGGGAATGTTCTAAATATTCCTTTAAGTTTCAACGTTGTTGCTTTGAAATCATCATTTTTTTATTTTTTTTCTTGGAAGGCACACATCTTTGTTATGGTTGATGTGTTGCTTCTGATCTGATTATAACCTTTTAGTGTGTCACTTTGATGTTGTTGCTGTAAGGAAATGTGGGACTGCATTAGCGCCACTCCATTCCAAAAGGATGGGCCACAGCATCCTATGCAAAAAGAGATAAGAATGGAAGCACTCGAGCGCCTTTTCTAAGCATTTAAAGAATTCAAGCACCTCTCATCAAGGCTGCAACGTAGATGCTTTTGTGGTTATTTCACTCAGGAACTCTCCCATTGGGGGGAGAACTGACTGCCACCCTAATGTCTAGTGGTGAACTAGTTACAAACTGTCACCTGATCACCCACACCATACCCACTACAGTGCAGTTTTTCATTTTTATTTTATCTAACTGTTGCCAACTCAGTGAAAATCTCGTATTAACACTTGCTCGTCCTTGTCTGCATAGGATATCCAACTCCATATCGCCTGTAGCCGGTTAAGACCCCAGAATGGTCCCTAAAAAAATAAGAAAAATGCGATAAGGGCTCCAGGGGAAGAAATCCACTTTTCCTTTTTATCTGAATACAGCAAACATTGTTTACCACTTACAGTAAGAACGGTTACACTCAAACGTGTCAAATGTGATTCTGTGTAGGGCTGGTTATTCTTTTTGCAAGCTACTGTACAAGACGATATGTCACTGAAGCAAACTGTGCTTTTACATAATTGAGGTTATACCAGGGTTTTGGCCGAGCCTGTCCCAAAAAGACATCATAAATACAATACCCAGAAACCCTAAAATAAATATAACCTGCAGCAAATTCCAGATAAGCACATTAGAGTGATTACTCAAGAGAAGGATTTAACAATTTAGGATGCTTTCAGACACAAAACAACATATAAAATAAATGTGCTCGTCTTACATTAGGCTCTGCTCTTTTGCATTATGGCTCAATGTCTGAGTGTGTATGTGTTCATTTCATTATGCGTGTCATCCATTTGTTGGAGCACAGAAGGCGTCTGGGAAATTCAGGCGGGTCAGAGTTGTGCATGAGTCACAGAAAAGGAAGTAAGCTTTTTTTTTTTTTTTTTGAGCAGGAGACATGCCTTCAGAGCACCTGAACTTTCCCTCACCTGGCCTCAAACCTGCCTCCAGAAATACTGCCGCATTTGATTAAACAATGGAGTGAGCTGCATCACTGCAAAAAACAAGAAACGAGCTCTGAAATTGAGGCGATAAATCTCACATACATATAAAAAAAAAAAGATTTTGAACAAACTGTAGAGAAACACATCAAAATACCTGTTTCTTGACATCCAAGTGATGTTTTATTCATGAAATATGAGGAAAACACTGACGTGTGAAAGGCCTGTTCTACAGAGGGCATCAATAGTTGCATCTATGACTTTTCTGTTGAGAACTTTGAAACAATTTATCTGATTAGGATGACATGTAGTCATAATTTACCATATTTAGTGATCTCTTATAAAAAACAGATGGGAATCCTCACATTTTAGCAGCTGGAACCAGTAAATATCTGGCTTGAGATCTAACTAATTGCAGTTGATTGAGCCATCACAGCAGATCCTAATAATTCTCCTGCAGAATTAATGTTCTACATTGGGGAAAAACAAACACACACAAAAAACAAAAAAACAGTTTCACCTTAAGAAATGATTTTTTTGGGGCTTTGTTTTTTTCTTAACTGCACTTAAAGCCTTCAGAGATGCCATTAACAGCAACAGCTCACACAGACGAAAAGCACAAATTAACTGTTACAGAGCTTTTTACTACTTGTTATGAAAGAACCACCAGATAGCATCATTAGTAGCTGAGATTCTTGAAAAACTGTTCCTGATAATTTGTCAAATTATGAAGTCAGTGTTAAAGAGAAAAAGCAAAGACTACAGATGTGATCTTCTGGATGTGGACTTCAATTGAGGCAAGTAGGGGTTGTATTTGATCTGTGTCCAATTAAAGCTCAGGATGATGGAGGAGGACAAGAACAGAAGCGCTATTGACCAAATGAAGAATATATAGTGTATAAATATCGAAATATGTTAATCCTTAAAGTAAATACACATCATCCAATTTACAAATGTGTCTTCCTTTCAGATTGTGATAATGGAATAATGTTACAGATTCTCAAAACATGAAAAAAAAAGACATTAAATATTTAAGCCATCCCTATTAGTTAGATCTGAAAAGTAGAGAACTGTTTGATGTGCACAATAAAGACAGAAGGACCAGATAAACCAGAATAATGAAAAGGCAAATGTTGAAGTCATTCATTTTAGCCCAAAATGTAAAACATTTGCGATGGCATGAGTCTGCCGAAGGCTCCAGATTGTCTACTTTTTTTTTTTTTTTCTCATCAGTTGCAGCACAGTTAGGTGTGTGGCAGCAGGCTGTGACTGTCGCCTGCAGCAAAGATCGCTTTTCCTTAACATGTCAAATGTGGTGAACATAATCCACTTGAAACTTGCATTTAAAAAAAAAAAAGTTTCATTTTTAAATTTTGGAAAGAGCGCCAACTGTGCACCACTGCTGGCAGTGTTTCCCAGTCGCGGCCCATTACTTAACGGCAAACACTGCGGTTTCAAACGCAGCGTGTTAATGTCTGTTCAGTGCAAATAAGACAGCATCTTATCCAAGTCATTCAAATGCCTTCCTCTAAATGTTGCAAGCCGTTTTCTCCACATATATCTGAAATTTCCAACGATGCAGCCTTTTTCTTTTGTACCCTAAATGTAAACCAAACTATCAAGAAAACTGAATACAAAAAAAAAAAACGTATGTTTTTTTTGTTTGTTTTTTTAATCAACCTACACCAAATTTAGACTAAATGCCAAAGTGATTAACCGTTAAACTGAAATGGCTACATTTGGAATAAAGCAAGTGTCTAAGTGAAAGCAAATGTCAAATTTGCACCAGCTGCCAAGGCAACAAAGACTGACAAACACGGCAATAATTTCCAAGATATCTGAAGGAGGAATTAGCATGTCCACAAGCCAATTACCGAGCTGCGTTCAGACAATGCAGCACTCTGAGAAAAGCATGAAAATGTGTTGCGTGACTGTAAAGGTTACTGGCAGGAATGTACGTTTGACCTGATATATTGAATTCCAATGGATGTCTCAGGTATGCGAAGGTTGTGCTCGACTCCGAGCTTGAATGAGCTTTGATAATTACCCTACAGCTTTTCTGGAGTGTGCTCATTCTCTTTTAATAATAAAGAAGAAAGGTAAACAGCATGACAGACTGGGGACACATCTGCAGTGCTTTTAGATCAGGCTTTTTGCTCAGTAGCAGCACGTTTTACACTGAAGTTAGTTTTTTTTTTGTTTTTTTTCTCTAAAGTTTAACTCCTGTGGAATAACTGTTTTAATCAAATGGAGCGTAAAAGAAAATAAAAAGGGATGTAAAGTCTCTGGGTAAAAGAGAGAAAGCTTGTCAGCTGGATTTGAGGTCTTGCCAGCTACTAGGACATCACGTCTTATTGGATTTAAAATTACTTGCTTTGTCTGTCCTCTCCATCTCGCACAAACCGGACACACGGACTCCAGGGACTCTATTTCGAGAGAACAAGTGCTGAGTTCAAGCTAGTGAAAGTAATAGTGACTTATCTAGGAGTGCCTTCTGCTGGACTATTGTGTTGCGTGCGTGGGTGTAAGTGTGTGTATAAAAGGTTTCCGACCCATAAATTATCCGTCTGTAGGTTCTTCCTGTGAGTACCTCATTCAGAGCCTGAGACAGAGTGAAGAAGATGGAGAGAGGGTCATAAAAACCTTCAATCATATTTAATGGGATTATTTATCCAAATACTGTCATGAAGCAAAGTGTATGCATGATGGGGTGCCTGTAGAAATGTGTGTTATCCTGAGAGATGGGTATATCATCTCGCTGTGTGTTATATTTCAGGCAGATAGGTGTGTAGATTTTCTTTTTTTTCTTCTTTTTTTTTTTTTGTGAGAATAAATATAACATTCCTCCTATGCTGACAGTAAACCGTGGCAGGCCACCAGAACAGAGCAATATTAAAATTGCTCTTGTTTCATTCAGTCCGCATCATCCACTGCCGATGCATCCGTGGCTCTGCTCTCACCAAGGCTACCGAACTCTTTTATTAATGTTGTTGCCATGTTGCACATGGGTGAGCAGAGAAATGATACCAGCGTGTTGTGAGAGGATTTTACTTGCATCTTCCGGGGTTTCGGTCTGTAAAAGCTGTAATGAAACCTGCCTCACCTTGTGTTAAAAAGCTGCCAATCCTCCTAAAAGGTTTCATTTGAGAGCTTCTCGCCAGCTTTTCAGCCTCCCGTGAGCTAATTGCCATTGCAGAATGCTTTCCTTCCCTGTCAGGAATAACATGCTGGGAGACGTGGTTAATATTTTCAATCCGAGTTTCTACTTGGCCATTAAAACGGTCAAGTTTTAATTGACATTTTTTTGGTAGCAGCAGTTGCAGTCAGAAAATGAGGCGGCTCATCATTAATCCTGCATATTTATCTAACCTTAACTGGAGGTGAAGTGAGCAGGTGAAGTGCCTGGACTCGTGTTTACAGCCACGTAAATATACACTGAGCGCCCAAGGCCACAACCCTCCGAGAGCCCCTGGAGAGATAATACACTTAACTTACCGCTTATGCATAAAAATGTGTGAGCCGTCTCTATATCTCAGTGTGTGGTCTGACAGTTTTAATTATTAGCTATAGTGTTTAAAACAAAGCCGCCAGCATTTCCGTTACTAGCACCATGTTTATGGAAAACAGTTTCACTCCCAGTGTCATAATTGTGTTTGTAGGCCCATCTCTGTCCCTTCTACCCTTGTACCCCCAGCATTGTTCTGTCTTGACACCTTCTCTCTTCCAGTCTTTGGTCCATCCCAATCCCACTTTTTTTTCACCTCTTCCAGCTCCATTTCCAGTTCTTCCGCTTGTGTTTTTCTCTTCTCCAGCCTCACTCTCTCAAAGTCTTGTTTACTCCATCCTCTGCTGTTCACAGCATCTTTCGCATCCTTCAGGGCAAAAACTCGGCAGCTTACTCTGTCCCACTGTCCACCTCCATCCATGCTCCCCTCCTTCAATCAGTCTTTTTTAGCCTAATTTTTTGCTCTCCTCTTTCTCCATCTTCTCAGCTTCTCTAAACCCATCTACTGAAAGTTCAGACTTTTGCACTGCTTGCCTCTCAGGATCTTATTCTTATGGAAAGTTGGTCCTGATTTTACTCTTTACTCGAAAAACGTTGGAACACAGAAGGAAACGAAAATAAACTCCACCAAACACACCAGACCCAGGTGGTGGGAAGGTTTTAATGTTAAACGTTTCATTCTGATTGTCTTGATTTCTGTAGTGAAATACACAGAGCACACATGTAATATGAAGAGCAGGGTTATATAAATTTGAAGCTTTGCCCCAACACTGATAAGTTGAATTCTTCTTTGTTGATTTACATATGGTCCTGTCTTCATACAGCGATAAGTTTGGAGGACTCAAAAGAAGCTTAAACATAAATAACAGTGGATGATAATGTGGGTGAAAGTATTGCTTTGAAGGCTGTTCACAGTTAGATTAGGGTGATATTACTGACTACAAACTTACAGCTGATATTACATAAAAGACTAAAGTCAATTAAGTCAGGGTTAAAAATATGGTACTGAAAATAATCTTGAAAAGAAAAGAGAAACGGTAGCGAACCATCTGAACACAGTTCAAGGTTCTATTATTGTCACTGGAAATGTTTAAAAACACAAAATAAAGACTAGCGTTTAAAAATCAATTATTACAAATAAAGTAAATGTTCTTCTGTTGATAAAAAGAAAATAACGTAGTCCATTAAAAATTGATATTCTTAAAAAAAAAAAAAGGCACAAAATATAGAAATGGAAATGTTTTCAAATGGACAATATTGTGGTATTCTTAAATAATGTTTTGTTTTTTTTTCCCGATCTATGAGTAGTCCAGCATGTCAATAAATGTCACCATTAGTAGATAGAGGCCACTCCATGCAGACATTTTTGTGTTTGGTAGATTTGCACCATTCAAAATGCACTGCATTTCAACAATCCGGTGGAAATTAAACAATGGTGACGTCACATCATGTTGTGACAGCAACTGGACTAGAAATTCACTTCACTTTTAGCATGAAATAAGATTCAGGTGCAACAAGCACATTAACTCGCAGGCAGACGCAGACAGCAGTGGGTCAGTAAGGCTTATGATCGACTGTTCAGAGGAAGCTGACAGATCACATTATTAAATAAATAAAAGCACTGTCCACGCTTTCCTTCTCCATGTTTTTTTTTTATTTTTTGTTTTTTTTTTTAACCTGTAATCAATTAGAGCTCCTGGTCAAGTCAACATCTGAGCTGTAAGGATGAGATAAAAAGACACAAATAAGTGTTTGCACAGCCCTTGAAGCTCCTGCTTTCCGTCTGATTATCCGTCAATATTTTCAACTGCTCTCATCCATTACTGTTTTGGTTAACCCGATGCTGTATGGGAACTTTCACTGAAAAATCAAATGTTTTTAAGAAAACTATCTCCATGAAGAGTTTTATGTGGTGGTGCAGCTTCTCACACAGCACTGACAGTAGAAGAACACGTGAAGAGACACACTTGGTTTTTTTTTTTATAATTATGTTGGTAATTTATTGGCATTTTATCCTAATAAATAGGATGCCAAGCATGATAACTTCATCTGCAGCCATGCTTTACAGAGCCTGTGCGTTTGGTGCACTAGTATGAATTGTTATGGGATCACATGATGGTGTTGTTGCTAAAGAGAGGCGGTGTTGCAGTGGATTAGATCAGACTGCACATCACCGAGCCCTTGGAGCGACTGCCAGGAACGGGGGTGGAGGGGTGCACATTAGTGGTAACGGGGGGTGGGGGGGTGATGGGGTGGCACGGCAGGTTAAAACCAGAGGGTAGCTAGAGCCCAGACCAAGACAGATTGACTGTTGCAGCCCCAACTTGCAAGAGCAGCTATTGCTGACGGACCACAAACAAGAGTCAAATAAAAATATATAAATAAAAATCATTTAAATAAATTATACATAAATAAATTAAATTCAAACAGGTTCAAATGACGTTCAGGGCTGCCAGTGAGTTAGGCAATAACTTAGTATATATGATTTATTTATCTGTCTCAATCTTAGAGCAGTATATTATTATTCAAAAGTAAAGTTTGTGGGGGATGCGCAGAAGTGGTTAAAAAAAAATTACATCATATGTAAATGTGGCTGAATTTAAGAAGAAACAAACAGATGCACACACAAAATCTAAAATTTCTGAAGTCTTTACTTCTGTTGTCATAAAAATTCACAATTAAAAAAATAGTTTTAAAAAGTAAAACACTTAATTTAATAAATGTATTCATCTCTAGCAAAAAGCAATAATGAGACTGCAGAAAGAAAAATAAGAATAAAGAAACACGACAACAAAGTGTCCAAAAAGCATTACAAAAATGAAAATATAAGTTGCAAAAAGAACAGCAAAGAGAACGAGAAAGTGCTGAAGGAGAAAGTATGTCAGCAAGAAGAAAGTGAAAACCTTTAAACAATGTGCAGATTCTACTAAGTCGATAAGCAAATTCAGAGATAATTGACCGCAACTATGTTCTGTGCGATAGTCTCTAGATGGAGGGAAGCACGCAGAGATGGAGGCAGATACTGTGTGAAGTGCCATAAAAAGGAGTGGGTGGTAGTGTTGTCACAGTGCGTAAGGGTGTTGCTATCACTGTCACTGGCTGGAAGAACAAAGAGCAGAAACCGCATGAAGAACCGCACATGGAGAAAAAAGTTCTTGCAAGTTCGCAGGCCAAAAGAGCAAGAAAAAGAGTTTGATTGTGAATGAGACAGTGACAATGTTTATATGTTCATGTGTGGGAAACATCTGGAGGACTTTGCCTGGGCGGTCAGGAGAAGAGCCGTCAGTTGGCACCGGTGGCACGCAAACCGACGCTCGCTGAGAGGACACCGATACCAAAACATCACCGACTCTCCGAAGCACATTTGTTTTGACATTTATCAGCACATTTAGGACTGCAAAAATAACACAATTTGCAAACGCAAAGCATGTCCCCACATTGCTTATGTCTTATATTGAGGGATTCAGTGCTTAGTTTTAAATGGGGGGAGGGGGGAGGGGTCACGATAAGAGTCTAAACAAAGACGTCATCTTTTCTTTTTTTTTGGTTTATGTGTGTGTGTGTGTGTGTGTGTGTGTGTGTGTGTGTGTGTGTGTGTGTGTGTGTGTGTGTGTGTGTGTGTGTGTGTGTGTGTGTGGCGGCGGGGGGGTCACTATCTGCTCTAAACCTGGATGATGAAACTAGCAGCTACAGTTAAGCAGATGTGAGTTCAAGTTTTATCCCATCAGATTATCTGGGATTCACACCATGCTCTGCGTGTAGCCAATAGAGGAGACTTGCAATATTCCCAGTGTTTGCTGAGCTGAGAGTGACAGTCATGTAAGCACTTTAAAGGTAAAGTGTACCGTGGTTTTTCTTGTTGTCAACAGACTGCTCAAAAAGACCAACAAGCCGCATTTATTTGTAATAGAGAAAGTGCAGTCATACTGTGTGCTAATATTGTGGTTTATTTTGGGTGAATGCCATAATACTTTATGCCTTCTTCTCATTCTGGTTAGACCATCAGGACACTGACATGTGACCACTGGGTCCTGCGAGTTATGAGACGGTTGCTTGACATTATTGGGATCTGAGGAGTTTGTCGAGGGTTTGTTATCTTTGTCTTTTTTTTTTTTGCAGTGTAGCTGTAGCTGTTTAAAAGTAACATCCATCCCGGGACCAAAGCTTTTCCAGCAGAATACTGCGTTTTAAGGAATGATGAATGTTTTTGCACGTCAGCCATGCCAAATATCGGTAGTGCCTGATGGAAAGCTTGGTAAATCAATAAATGAGAAATGCGACCAAGACAAAAACTGTTGACCACATGCAGAATTACACTTAAACACATGTGGGGCTCATACAAGAACTCTTCAAGGCCCCATAGTTTTCATTTAGTTGTTTTAAACTCTTAATTTGCATTGTGGACCTTGCTGCCTGTCACAAGGTTTTACATCATATTCAAACACACTTTTGTTTCGACCCTGACTGATCTTTGAATTACATTTTCCTATTCTTCTTCTGCAGTTCCTACCACCACTTATTTGTTTTCTCATTACAAATATGCAAAAACTTGTATCTTGTACCTTTATTTTTTTAACCATCCTTTGCTGTTTTCTACTTAAGTACTTTGCGCTACATTAAGTTGTATGGAAAATGGTACACATAGAAAGTCGGATTTATTGACAGGCTCATCTTGACGAGCCAAGCCATAATTAGGGGATAACCGCAGATGACTGGAAGAAACAAAAATTATATTTAAATTTCATTTTGTAGGCATTGTTGAAAAAGCTAAATAGTCAAGAAGGTCACAAAGCACCAAGCATCAAACACACAGCTGATTTTGTTTACATATGGAATCTGGTGGGAAAAAGACACATATTGAAAAGTCAACAACCTTTCAGGTCGTCTACTTTTGCTCGCTGAAGCATATTCAAAAGGAGTCAAAGTAGAAGCCATCAGCAGTACGAAGCCAACTATTGCTGTATGCATTACAGCTGAGAGCCAAAATGATGCAAAATCCAGGAAAATGCACAGCATTGAGCCTTTACCTCTCTTCAGATCTTGGCTGATTATCCCTGCTTTGTCGCTTCCCTGATCTCACTCCCTCTCTGCCCTCCCTCTCGGGCTAAATGGAAGCTGTGTGTTGCTCTGTTAGAAAGCTAGTCACATCCCTGTCACTCTTCTTTTTAGACGCTCTTATAGTCTCACACTCTCTCCTTCCCATTTCCCACCTCTACCTTTTTCTCCATCTATCCTTGACACACTCTTTTTCTCTCCCGCTCTACTCCCCCCCCACCCCCGCCTCCTCAGCCTTCGTGCTGCCCGTGCCGACACCCTCGACTGATTCTGCCGGAGTCATGGCCTTCAGAGCCCGAAAAGAATTCAGTGCCTTTGTGAGCAAGTGTGTATGTGTGTGTGTGCATGTATCTGTGTCTTCAAGCATAGTTGAAATATGAGCTGTTAAATGTGAACGCTGGGTGATGTTCTGATGCCACATAGTCACGTCACTCATGCAAAAGAGGGTAGTGAAAATGGGCAGACACATACACAACCACACAGAGTTCAGTGCTCATGACAAGCGACTGCAGGAGCTTGTGTGGCATTATTCTGCATCGCATTTGCTATCCGTTTGTCTGTGATACTTGCCATAGTTGCGTACACAGAGGAAGGCCTGGATTCAGGCTTCACTGACTTTAAACCTTGCTCAGGCTGACAGTAATTTCTGCCTCCAAATTACATTCCAATGGCTTCATAAATCTGCTGCCTCCTCCTCTGCCCCTCACCCCCTTCCTGCTTCTCTATCATCCCCTCTTCTCTTCCCTTCTGCCTTTTACTCCAGCCTCTCTTCATTTTTCCTGTATAAACCTCCATCCCCCTCCTCCCTCCATTTCACCATCTCTCTTTCCATTTCTCCTTCCCCCCCTATCACTTATTTTCTCGTTTCCTCACACTCCTTCTATCTGGCGCTGGCTCAGTAAATGAGAAACGGGGAGGCAGAGATGGGGAGGTTACGTGTGCGGGGTAGTTAAACAGTGACACACACATAAATCCACACAGATATATACACAGACAAATACACACGCGTGCACACCGATACGCTCGCATACGCGCACATATCGAAATGTGTGAATGCACATGCATAAACACACACCCACAATCAAACATCATGAGCAGCACATTAATCTTTGATTGAAAGACAAGCGTTTGCATTGCAATATATTTGCTGTGCAACTAAATTGACTTGTGCAGGCACTCTATGCACACACATTTAAATGCATTCACATGTGTGCACTCTTTTTAATGAGAGTGTTCATTTTACAGATCGTGCCTTGAGGGGAAATAATAGCCAATGTTGGGACCTGATGGCTGGTTCAAGTGTTCTCAGGCCAGTTGTCTTTATGGGCCGTGGTGGGCTGCGAACACACCCCTCACACCTCCCTCACTGCCACTTTTACTGCTGCTCTGCTGCAGCCGGCACTCACATGCAATGAATGCGTGGACATAATATGCATAAACACATGATATAGACACCAAGTTGGTCATTAATACCGAACACACAAATGCGCATGGTGAGGAAGAGGCCAGAAGAGAACAATAGGCGCTCCAACAATGGCACTCAGAGGAATTCTTTCCTCCATATTAATATTCAGAAGAGCGAATGTGGAGAGCGTGTGTGTGTCAGCAGGGACGCATGCTCATCAACCTTGCTAACAATGGGGTTAGGCAGGCACATGATTACAAAGTACTCAGACTTTAGTCCCTAGAACAGTAATTATTAATCCCCAACTCCTGCTTTTTTGCCTCCCATGTCCACGCTCCCTACAGTGCACAGAGATACTGCACTGCCAAATATCACAGCTGTCACTTCTCTGTGCTCTTCCAAATTATTCTGATGGGCCTTATGAGGCAGAGAGTCGGCAGCCATGGATAACTGACGCTTTCAACGACTCGCTGTCCCTCACGCCAATATATCAGATCTATGACAATGCAGGTAAAAGTCATTCAGAAAAAAAGAGGATTTGCAGACAAAAGCTTGTCGTTTTCTTGAACTTTTTAGACATCCATGTCAGTGCAAAGATACGTGACAGTAAAAGCACCACATAACCACCTTTTATATCCTCCATCTGTAAAACTGCACAAGGTGGCTGCTAACAACACATATTTCAACGTTCTGGCCATATTTCTGTGCATATGTTACCGCCATCTGGAAATCTGCAAGAACATAAATTGCTTACAGCACATATCTGCACATCGGCATACTTATCTCCAACAGATTTGTTGACAGTTTTATTTGGTTGTAATGCAGTGTTCACTAGGCCTGATGTGCATCACGTGGACATGTTATATTGGCATGTTTGTTGCACCATTTCAGTTCAGCCAGCAGCCTTATCACCAGTTGTCTCTATCCTGTGTCATCTAGCAAATGAAAATTAAATTCTAATAATTCATTATAGTACAAAAGGACAAGAAAGCAAAAACAGCAAATGCATCTGCAAATGGTCGAAGTGAAAGTCATATTCAGTTGAATGCCTGTAGGCTACATGGTTGTCACTGTCTGGCACACAAGAGATGAGTGATTTCTGTCCCCCTGAGGAAAGAGACGTTCTCTGTGGTCACCGTTATGCATTTTTTTTAAAAATGAAAAGAAAAATAAAGTACAACAGAAAAAGCAGCATAGCGACGGGGTCAGGCAGAAATGTTTTTGACCCAAGCACTATATGGGTCACCAGAGTAAGGAACTGCTCTTTTCTGTTCCTGCTGCGACTCTCTCTCTAGTGGTTTAAGAGAATGAAGTCATAAAAGAGGGACGAGCACGGCAGAACTGTGCTAATGACTTCGTGTCGGGAGACGTCCAATTCCAATTTGACAGTGATTTTATTCTGTAGCAAGCCGACGAAGAAATATATTGATAAAACGGCACAGATGAAAGACCACAAGCAAAAGACCACTGGCCAAATGTAACGTTTGCAAATTTTTTATCTAATATATATATATATATATAATTAAAAGATGTGGCCTTATAAAATTGGACATATTTAACATGTTTAAACCTAAAGGTGTTACATTTTCTTTCATCGTAACAGGAATCAACAAAAACTTGGAAAGGTTCAACCAGTGAATAATCAGCTTTGTGTTGTAAAGAAAAAAAAAAGAAAAACTATAAAAAATGTTGTGTCCAGCTATACCGACTGTAAACGGAGGCCCATCATTTTCTCATCTTTTTTAGTTTTAAAAGTAAAATGAAGATGTCTGATGCCACTTTGAATCACACAGCTGGCATATTCCCCAATGATGTAATTGAGCCATGTTTAAATCTGAAAATTAAAATTACTCTCAAAACTCTGTGATGCAGCGAGAAAGAGCTGGCTCCATGTCAAGATGTATCCTGTGAGGTTTTGTGTAATCTATCTTTGCACAAAAATATGTTAAAGTGTTGGATAAATGCTGGTTATCAACGGGGAGATGCAGCTTTGAAAATGTTACATTTGCTTCGACAGTCTTCTGATAATGGTGTAATGACTCAAATCAGCTCCCTCTAATGTTCCTCAAACATCATTTTTGTACTCCCTGATCTTAAATGACGGGTGACTCCTAACCCCCTGCTCTGATGCATACTGCATAATTTTAATGTATCCTCCGCTCTTGTCTCAGTTCCCCAAACTAGGCTTCTGACAGTCCATTACAAAAAGTTTGAAGGACAGTCTGGACATTATACAGATAAGACTAACCACACTGACAACCGTGCAACGGCAGTGAGCTGTAAAAATGCTGCTGATCTTCAGTGGTGGCTTCTTGTCTAATGCAGGGACACATTTTGCCTGCAGTAAGCAAAGATTAGTGAAGAGCAATAGGATAGTTGGAACAAACACTATGACTAATTATAAGGGCTTATTCATAGCGACAAATTCTATTTATACATAAGCAATAATTACCAATTATTAAAAAATGTTTTCATTCAATTAAAAAAATGGACAAAGACAATATATTAGATGTTAAAGCCAAAAGTAAAAAAAATTAAAAAAAATAAAAATATGTGCTAATTTTGGCATCAACATATGTCTAACCATGTGGGAACAGAGGCACGTTTACCACTGCGTTGCATCATATTTTCTGATAAAAAAAGAAAAAGGCTGTTAGCATTTGGGAGCTGAGGAGAGCAATTACCACAGTTTTGAGAACAAATATTTCACCGTCCTGGCTCAATGTAGGATTTCAGCTTGGGGCTTGTGTGGTACTGCTCATCTTAAAATATTTACAATGTATTGCTGCTTTGTGGCAGGTGTGGACTGCAGGCGAGTCGGTTTAACACATGCAAATGCCTACCTGAAACAAACCAGGCTTTCCCTGATAAAGATCCTTCTGATTGGCAGCTTACCCCGCTTCGGCACCTATATAATCTGGTTCAACATTAATGATGCCCTCAGTCCATGTGTGCTGACTAAGACCACGATGGTTCCTGTCCTCTTTGGCTCAGAGGACGCGCTGTTTTTGATTTCTGAAAAGAATATAACATTTTAATTCATCATACCACAGGGCAGTTTTACACTTATCAATCTTTAATCAGCTCCGGACCTGAGAAGTTAGGACAATATTTGCATTATTCATTCAGTGTTTATGATTATTTTATGTTTCTTTTTATTTTTTTTTATGGTTTGAGTTTTAACTCACATTTGTGGACGCAGGGCTGAACTGTGGTCACTAAAAATTGTTCCTGAGCCCATCCAGAGAGATATATAACAAATTCATGTCCGTTTTAAATGCAGCGCTGCCTGTGGAAGTGCAGATCTCAACCCTTCTTCTCCATCCCAGGCGGATTTCTCTGGATTCTCCAAATTTTAATATGTATAGTTGAAAATAAAACTTTTCTAAAATTCTTTGTAACTTTAGATTGAGATAAATCATTATGTTGTTGCACTATTTTTCCTCACAAAGCTGCCAAATTCCCAATTATAATAAGTCAATTTCTGAAGTTTTTTCCACACACAGCGTTTTTGAAAGGTTAAGTCCTTTTTATCTTTACTTTTAAAAGATCCTGCTTCTTTTGGATGCCTTTTTCAATGCTAAACGGTGTTACTGACCTGTGAAATGCTGAGCATAACGCAACATTTCCGGGCCGACTTTTCCACTGGTGCTGGGTATTAGAAAATACATTGTTGTCTTTGTTCCATGTCAAACCAACCTGTCCATCAGTTCGTGTTTATCAATGCATTTCACACCGACTCAAGTTTGGGCAACAGCTGCACATAAGTTTAGTAGCACATTTAAAGCTCTTTATGCATCGGCTTTACTCTCTACTAGACCATTATCTCATTTCTCCTTACATGCTAATGACAAATGTCAACGAATTTTCACAAACACTGTTTAACATTCCGTCCAACATCGAGCCGTTTTCATTACGCACTGCAACCGCACCCTGCACATATAAATCAGTTTACCAGACACAAAGTGGATATTAGTCTGAACAGAACAATTTATGTCACCACACCAGCCATGCGACAACCTTCGTAAACTTCTCAGTTTAACACATTTCGTTCATCTGTGGAACCAGTTACGATGCAGAGTATGAAATAAATACGCACGCAAACAAATTTTAGCCTTTTTGTAAGAATACTTCATGGGTGCACACAAGCACAGACATAAGTCAGTTGACTAAGTTCTCCTCAGCCACAGCATGTGTCCTTTAAAAATGAAAATGAGGACAGCTTTATTTGTCTCTATTTGTGTTTAAGCAAACGGCATGATAATTTCCCAGCTGGCTATGTAGTCTACTTACTCTGGGATGAAGTGAACGGGCGAATGTGAGCAGCGGAGCAGTTAATGGCTTTGATGAATCCGTCTCTGCACACTCTGTATGACTGATGAAAAACCCCATATTTCTGAAGCCAGTGTTCACTGGGGGGTTTGGATTCTGCACATAAGATTCAAGCACTTAGTGCTTTGTGCTTAATAAAAGCTCCAAAGCTTTGTGCAAAGAGAGGGGGGAAAAAAAAAAAAAAAAAAAAAAAAAAAATAAAAAAACAAAACATAAGACATGGAGTTGCGTTAATGGGGAGTTTGTGTCCACTGGGAGCATAATGTTGCACATACGCTTCAACAAGCATTTTCATGTGCTACTTAATTTTAAAAGGTATAACCATTCTGAGGGGGATAATTATTTAGTCCTTTCAGAAATCATCACGGTGCCAACAATGAAACTTAACATTGCGCCGCATCTTGGCACCACTTAAATAAATGTATTTATAAAAACTGGAAATACGATTGAATGCCTTTATTGTACAGCACATTTACTTATTTATGCATTAATTTATTTATTAACAATCAAGAAATCAAGCTGCTGGGACAACATTTGAATATTTTATCCAGTAAAAATAGAAAGGCTGTAAGGTAATCTACATGAACGTGGGACTCAGGAAGGGTCTGCTGGGTCCCCCTGAGGACAACCACATAGAAAACAATAAAGAAAGAAAAAAAACACACACACAAACACACACATACGATAGACAAAGAAGGAAAAGTGCTGACCATCCTGACCCTTTATCAGGAGATTTCAACAACCATCCTAAATCTTGAGCCAAGAGCATCCAATATCCTCCCTCTGCACTCATCATGCAGGCCATACATTTTATTTGGTGAGTTTATAGTTCACCACATTAGTAATTTTATGTCTTATTTACAAGTTTAATGATGAAACACAGATATAGACAGTGATTTCATTCCAATTAAAGTAGACTGGTAAAACAATCAACAAAACCTTAACAGTGGAATTTTCTACGAAAATTATGCAAAAATGATTCCGTTACTTTTATTAAAGAGAATCTAGTGTTTTCCAAAGACACTGAGACCCTGAAAGTTTAAAGCAAATGGTTTGGGGAGGTGTGGAGGATTCTTTACAGCAAATTAATAATGGCAAAATATATTGTGATCGCTCTCCTGTGAGTGGATGGTCTTTGTTCTGCTCTGCAGGGCTGGTGAGCGCGGTGTAGCGCCATATGAAGCAGTTCACACACCGCCAATGCCCCTCCAGCTCACAGCAGATCTCCTGAAAAACAGAACAAAGACCACTGGGAATGCAGCCGTGCCTCAACCACAACCTTGCCATTTAAGTCCTGTTTATGCCTGGTATTAACTCCTCCAAGTCCTGGGGGATTTGATCACAAGTGAACAGCCTTAAATAAAGGTGTAGGCGCACCAAAGGTGAATTTGAGGACACCTTGAGATCTGAGCACTAAAACTGCATTCAGAAGTGGTCTGAATGTGGCCTCATTATTTTAGTAGTGTAAACTCCCTGCATCCTTGACCACGTTGAAGGGACGTCTTCTGTGGAGGCAGCAGGTGTAGCCATGACATCTGACAACAACACACCAACACAACAGCGTAGCCACAGACGAGAAGGGTGTTCATCCGTTTTCTGAATAACTAGGCAAGGCTGAGCGCACTGCTTCCCGCCACTATTAAAATTAAAAACAACAACATTTAATCATCGGGGCATTAAATCATGTACACAACATGTACTCCCCTACTTATAAACATGTTGCAATCCAAGTGGCCTGTTGTAGGTCCATTTTGTGTATAAGTCAGTCGGTCATTTCCGCTGTCCTTTATTTGTAGACAGCTCTAGATTTAGGTATATAAACAATGTTTGTCCTGTGTTTTTTCCAACATCAGATGGAGGATATGGAGGATATGCTCACCTGAATGTTGAACAACTAATGTTTATAGCACTGGTTCAGGTGCACAACAAGACCCCATGAGTCGCATTTCTTTCAGCATAGATGAACAGCAGGATAGCTGTTACCACATGACAAACATGTGAACTAAACAAATTATCCTTAAACACCAATTTGAACTTGAGAACCACTTTGAACGCATGTATAAAAGCTTGAGACGTGATGGTTCTTAAGAAGGGTACTATCAGTATTTGCACATTTGCATATTGCAGGCCAGGGGAGTGCGGTCCGGTCACGAGTTGTCACTCAGGACACCTGCGGGGATACGTATTAATGCCATCTGTGAAGAAATCCACTAAGAGCTGTTTATTTGTGATTGGATCATTTGGGATGGATGTTAATACCAGGTCTTCACAGGGCCCAAGTGAAAGATGAGGCGGGATGGGGCTCACTGGTTTCACTGTTAGCAGTGACAGAAGGCCTCCAAATATAAATTACTGTATGGGAACTACCGTATTTGACTGCATTTGATTGGAATTGACAATAAATGGATGGATATACAAGTCTAAGTTTGAAGTCAAAATTTCAAAAGGGGTCTGAAAATGTTTTTTTTACTTCCATGTTATTAAAAGGCATAAGCAAACAAAATTAAAATTCCTCGTCAATATTACCCTTTTTAACAAACCAACGCTGTTTTTGTTGACTCTGTCTTGCAGGCTGGCAGTCGCCAACCCTCAGCCAGTTTCCCTGCTGAAGCAAACGCCGGTCAAGTGAAGAATACAACAGGATCGTTCATTTCTACCAGCCTGTCGAGGAACTTCTCAAACTGAGCCGCATCATAGTGTCAGTGAAAGTGGACTGCGTTCAATATACACCGGCATCTGGCTTTCCTGCCTCTGAAGATGGTTTGTGAAAACTGAAAAGGAAGTTATAAAAAATTTAACAGAGGAGCGTGAGGCTGAAACTGAGAGGAAGAAAGAAGCTCTTGACTTGAATCCTGGTCATAAAGTCTGTACTCCTGTCTGAGTAAACCTGGCATTCATAGACACTGAACGTGGTCATTAATGTCACTGAACTGTGGCGTTTATGGTGTAAAAATTGTGTTTGTGCAACCTCAGCATCAGATTAGAACGTATTTCAATAGGGGTACTTCTCTGGATTTTTCTAAGCTTCTTCCATTTCTCTGCTTGTTCATCTCTCAAAAGCACTACCTGGATATTCAAACCGCAAAAGTGCAAAACAGCACAGTACTATTTTTGGACGAGTATCCAGGATTGATTTTGACTACCAAAAAGGACCCTTGAGCTCTTAACTAACTTCTGACTGCCTGCCCAAGTGTAGCACTTGGATGTGGAGAGGTGGCTTCAGAATTAGGCCTCTGGACACTCGGTGAAGATGACTTAAGTTGGCATGCCTAAAACCCCCTTACCCAGAGTAGGAAAGAGCGCTTTGCAGCAGGACACACATACACATGCAAACAACACACAAATGTGGATGCCGAGGCGGCTGTGAGCCATGCTGGTGTTGCTACTTGTGGAGCCCTGGAGTACAGGCTATCATCATCCTTATCATCATTCACCAAAGCTGAGGAAGATTCAACGGCCTGAAGGGAAGAGGCTATACTTCTGAACGATTCAAAAAGGACTGTGAAACAGTTCTTACACACAGCGATCCAAGGCAGCGTCCTCAATCACACAAACGGACACAGTAATACTTCTCTCCGCAAGTCTCGGCTACAAGAAAAACAGAGCGGCGGCGGACGTGAAAGACACAGAGCCTGAGCAGGTTAGAAAGCCCTCAGCAATCACACCCCGGGTCGATCAGACCTTTTACGCACTCACACACTTTCTCCCTGCATTCATCAAGGTGAGAAACACCACACTTGCATCTTCGCCATCAGCTACATGATAAGAAAAAACACATACATGCAGAACCAGTGCAATTCTGAATTAATCATTGTATTTATTTTTTTTGTTGTAAGGACAGCACAAAGACAAAGAGAGGGAAACGGAGAGATAAGACAGCTGAGGCTGAAAATGAGGCAGGAATGGTGGGAAAGAGATGGAGTTGGTTTGGTGATTCTAAACGGAGGAGAGGAGAGGGAGTGTGAGTGGGAAGACTGAACAACATTTGATTGATCCAATCTCGGTGTGTAGAAATCATCAGCAACTGAAGAGGAAACGATAAAAGAGGATTAGAAGGGGGGTGGCTGGACAGACACTCCTGTAAACAAACCTGAAAGTGGATATGATGAAAGATCATGAAGGGGAGATGGGCTGATAGGAGAGGTAGATGGTGTAAAAGATAAACACGCCGAGAGAGGAGGCACTTCGAGAAAGGGACAGATCGAACCAGGGAGGGGGGAGATGACAGAAAATCTAAGCATAATTATAGGGTTCATGTCGATTGGAAACCTTGGCATGTGGTCGAAAAAAAAAAAAAAAAAACACATACAGGCTTGTGCCAAGAGGATATTTATAAGAGGGAAGCGAGGATGGTGTGGCTCTAAAACATACGCTAGTTTATATTCACGGAGCATCCCAATCTGGTCTCAGCTCCTACCTTGACACTTCCTCTTGTGTGCATTTGTTTCTCTCCACCAATAGCAAAATACAAGCAAAGCAAATAGATGGATTTGAAATAATAATTTTTTTAAAAGTAACAAATTCAGATCAGTCCATGCCAAGGACCGTGGCACTCATTCTTTCATCCTGGCATGTTGAATAATGTTTGTGCCAAACTGAAAAAGGAGTTGATTGATGTAGACACAGATCTCATAACAGGTCACAAATCTACATGCACAGATGCGCACACAAACACGTAAAAGGTACAGAAACCTATTTTTATTTTTCTCTCACTGAAAAACAACGTTTCAAACCGTGCTTCTTTTTGCAGAAAAAGTCAACTGATAGCAGCTTTTGTCTCGACTGCCAGGAACTCGTTTCCCTTCTCGTTCTCTGATTGACTGTCCAACTCTCCATCTGTCTCCTCGCCTCGCGCCCTCCCTTCATCTCTTCTATTGTTGCCATCTCTTGTTTGCTTTGCATGGATTTTGACTGCAGCCAAGGGGCAATTTTGCATGTAGCACTGAGTTCTGATACAAACACACACATGCATGCTCAGAGGGTGAGGAGGAGAAAAAAAAAACAAAAAAAAACAAACTTGCCTTTGGCAGATTTGTTTATCAAATGTGCTGTCAAATCATGTCAGGCATTTCAAGTCGGGGTGCATTTTCCACCCTCGGGCAACTCAAAGGAAGGAATTCAAATAAAGACTTTGCCACAATGTAATTTCAACAGGGTTCACTACTGTATGTGATTCATACTCCATAAATAGAGCGCTGTGAATGTCAACATACAGAAATTATTTCATCTGAATCGTAGATTCATGTTATTGATGGTGCCGTCAGGGACTTGCAATGGAAACGAGTCGTAAACCATCCGGCAGCAAACATGCCGTGGTAATCTTGCAAAATGAATAAATAAATAAATACATAAAAAAGAATAAATACTTCTCTGTAAAATATTTCACTAAAACATTTCTACAGATTTAAATAACACTATCCTGAATAATTTAAAGAAATTTCACACACACCAGGGTATACTGAGACTGTTCTCTGTGTAAAAGCGTCGTGCTTCTGTTTATTTCATGTGAAGACAGTTTTCTCCGTGGATTTTGGTGCGACCTCGTGTCCATTTGAGTATGCAGTCACAAACCTGGGTGTTATGTCGTTACTACATTTCAGGGTCACATCTACTGCTGTCACGATAACGTCTACTGTTTTCAAGGCCATCAACTGCACTGTAGACCATTAATCCGATCTCTTTCTCCCTCATCTCGCTTTCAGTTGAGTTTCATGCCGTTCAGTTAATCTCCCTGGAAAAAAGAAACCCTCTTCACTTATTTTCTCTCACTTCAACTGTCACTGACCAATTTTTCCCATTTCTTTTGTCCCTTTGCTTACCAACACCCCCACCACCCCCCAAATTCCACTCTCTGCCTCTAAATGTCAGTTTGTCTTCTGCTTGGTCACACTGACCCACATCATACTGGGCAGCTTCTCTTAACTGCATCGGGTAATTAAATCCCCACATCTTCTCAACTTTAGATAAAAGTTTGAACTTTTCTTAGCAGAAAACACAACCATCATGTGAAGTAGCTTTGAAAGTAACTCAATTCTTAAACTGTTTATACTGTAATTTTGAAGTGACGAGTGATTCCCTCTTTCATTTGTGAATCAGTGAGGTGTAGTCATTTTTTTTTTCCTTGTATTAATCCAGTTTCTCATTTTCTCCATTTCAGTCAAGAGCTGTGCACCAACATGGCAGCCGAGAGTCTTGCTGAGCTCCGTGACTGGCTGTTTCTTCTCCTCCTGGTCCTCACCTTATTGGCTGAGGTGCTAGAGTTGGCAGCCGCAGCAATTGCCATGGAGACGGGGGAGGGAGATGAGGGCATTGTCTGTCCCTCAGTGTGCCGCTGTGATGAGGGTTTTGTCTACTGCAACGATCGTGGCCTGAGTATAATTCCTCCATTACCATTAACGGCTGCCATCCTCTACTTGCAGAGCAATCGTCTGAGTAATGCCGGACTGCCCCCGTCACTGGAACGCAGCACTTCCATACGAGTGATTTACCTTTACGCCAATCAGTTGGATGAATTCCCTATACATCTCCCACCTTCCTTAAGGGAGCTCCATTTGCAGGATAACAATATACGAACGTTACCGCGATCAGCTCTGGCCAAGTTACCATTACTAGAACGCTTACACCTGGATGATAACTCTATATCCACTGTTAGCATCCAGGACCGAGCTTTCTCTGGGACTCCACGGCTTCGACTTCTGTTTCTGTCTCGAAACCACCTCTCAAGCATCCCTGCAGGCCTACCAGCATCACTAGAAGAGTTACGACTAGATGACAACCGAATCAACACCATTCCCACACACGCCTTCCGTGGGCTCTCCTCCCTCCGACGCCTAGTTCTGGACGGAAACCTGCTTGCAAACACACGCATCGCAGATGACACCTTTTCTCGTCTATCCAACCTAACTGAGCTGTCACTGGTCAGGAATGCTCTGCAGTCTCCACCGGTCAACCTTCCCTCAACTCACCTTGTGCGACTCCATTTACAAGACAACGGAATGACTCACATACCGAGGGGGGCGCTGGATGGGATGCGCCGCCTACAGCGTTTGGACCTGTCAGGAAATAACCTGACCAGTCTCCCTCGAGGACTTCTGAGGGACACAGAAAGTCTGGAGTTGCTGTTGCTACGAGGAAATCCTTGGTACTGTGGGTGCAACCTCCGCTGGCTTCATGCCTGGCTGCACAGTCGAGGGTCTGGGGTGACAGTTAGAGGTCTTACCTGTCAGGGGCCTGAAGCTGTAAGGGGCCAGGCACTAAGAGACCTTACATCTTTGATGGAGCAGTGCGAGGGCCCCCCTGCTGGTCCCAGTATTGGAGTCGGAGTGGACCCAGCAGAGAAAGAAGGGGGTGAAGACAGTGTTAGAGGCGGCCAAGCAATTCCCCCTGGCAGCACCACAAGTACCTCTTTGTTGGTCCCTACACAAGGCTCCCTCTTCACTTTGCGAGCCAAGCGGCCTGGCCTTGTTATGCCTCTTCCACCAGGTGAAAGTGGACAGGTATCTGGAGAGGCCTTAGAGCTCACTGTAAAACCTCTGTCCTCAGACAGTGTACTGGTGAGTTGGCTGTGCCCTCAGCCAGCCCCTTCATTTCGCCTTTCGTGGCTGAGGTTAGGTAGCAGTGCTGCTCTTGGTTCAATAACAGAGACATTGGTTCCTGGAGAGAGGAGGCAATATCTCCTTACCCAGCTCACTCCACGCTCCCATTACCTCATCTGCCTGCTGCCATTACGACAGGAAGCTTCGTTTGGTGGTTCCAGCATGGGTTTATCTCGAGCTGGCAGTACGGACACAGACAGTAAAGACTCTGCACCAGCCTGTGCTCAGATAGAGACTGGAGAAGCTCTGGTCAGCTCTGGAGGTGAGGGATCAGATAAAGAGGGACAGGACTCAGAACTAACAGCCTTGCCATTGGCTGGGATAATAGGGGGCGCGACAGCATTGGTAAGCCTTCTCTTAATATTTGGAATCTTCTGCTGGTATGGACAGAGATCGGGGTACATGTCTGGGGACTCAGGTTCATACAGCAGGGGACGGGGTGGAAAACATTATGATGACTATGTGGAGTCAGGCACCAAGAAAGACACTTCGATTTTAGAAATCAGGGCCCCTCCTGCAGGTTTTCAGATGACAGCTATGGCACATCAGCCCCTGCAGCCTAAACTGGAGGATGTCACCTACATCCACACCATTTTCCCCTCTTCCTCCTCTTCCTCCCAAGCTAACGGGACCTACCGAAGCAGCCATGGAGCTGGCACCAATGGCACCATCCTTAGCCAAACCAGCCACCATCATGTCACATATGGCACCAACCGTGGCTACAGAGAGGGTGGCATTCCTGACATAGATTACGCCTATACGTGATGATTCAGGGGCCATACTCCCTGAGCCACGAGAACCCCGCTGGTTAGTGGCCATGTCGTCCTTGGTTTCCAAAGTACCCTCTGTGCCTCTGCTGGTTCAATTCTGATTGGTTTGCTAAGTAGAGAAGACTGATTTGAGCTTTGATGTTTGGACAATGCTACCGAGTGACTGAACAGTACTTCTATACTACTGTGTATTAGATAATACAGTAGGCCCTTCTTTCAGCTCTACTTATAGTTATAAATGGTTACGTTTTCTTCTTTGGGTATCCCAGTGTCTTTCAAATTGTTGTTCTCAGCTCAGAATATTACACAGTAACTTATTTGAGTTTGATATACTAGGCTTAGCTGATTTAGCAGGAGATATTTATAATATGAGGACAAAGAACTTGATGTGTATAGAGATAGCACTCATATCTTCCTACCAACTGTAAGCTCTGTGCTGTATAGATAAAACGGATAACGGAAAGAGGAATCAATGGTTGTTATAACAGATGACACTGCATCATGGATGACATGAAAAGATGTGTTCCTACCACCTCCTTTCCTCTGGTTTACTCCTCTCCTTTTAATTTTTTTCTTTTTTCTTTTTTTTTTCCTTTTTCTTCTTAGCTTAGGCTCTTTTCCTTTCATTTCTCTGGTGTCTTTTGTGTTGCTGTGAGCAGAGGACGACTTTGTTCTCGCCAAGGGAGCTGACAGCAGTGATAACAGTTCTGACAGAGACGGGAGACACAACCCACAGCATGGGGAGACTAATGAGTGGAAGAGAGAGAGAGAGAGAGAGAGAGAAAGTTTGGGGAGGTTGATGGATAGATGGGTAGATGGAGGGAGAGAACATAAAAGAAGGCAACTGGGAAGACAGTGAGGGCTGCTGTTTTGGGCATGTAGACTCAGAGAGGGATGTTTGCTGAAGGCAGAGAGCAAGGACAAAAAGAAATAGAAGCCAAATTTAAACAGGGTGTGCGACCAATGCAGCAGCGGGAGGCAGAAAAAGAGGACAAAGAAAAAAGAAGATTGGGGATAAGAGGCCTGACAACTGGAATCATATGACATCATAATCTAAAAAAAAAAAAAAAAAAAAAAAAAAAAAACCAGATCAAGTCTTGCCCAGTATATCAACTCAACAAATATCTGATAACAGACTGCATGCTTCCTGCAACAACTGTTTAAAATGCCTGTGATTGTTAAAAGAAAAAGAAGGGGGGAGTAAAAAAAAAAAAAAAAATCAGCAAAGAATTTTTCTTCATCTAATAAGCCTGAGCACATCATGGTTTCAAAAACATCCGCAGGGCAACACAAGAAGACAGGCACGGCAAGACAATCAAAAGGCAAAATGATCAGACCACAAGACAAATAATGAGCTTGAAAACAGGCATTAAAAAGCATCATCTCAGAAATGATTAGAAGAACTGCATGATCCCGGTTTTTAATGTGGTCTGTTCCCATTATTAAATTATCTTTGCAAACAAAGTGAAAGTAAACTAAACATGCTTCTTTTTTTTTTTTTATAGTAACTCATTTATTGTCTAGATGGTGGCTAAATCTTCTCAACTCAAAATAAGATTTAGCAGCTGAGTATTTTTAAAGAAGTTGAAACTGCTCTAATAATTATTTCCCTAATATTTACTCAATGTATATGTTCAACTTTCTTAAAAATGTTGTTTATGATTCTGATTGGTAGAAAAAAAAAAGAAGAGGAGAAGGAATGAATTTAAAAACACTGATCATAGTAAATGTGATTTTCTATAGTGGTATTTTTGTATTGATATATCGTGATTGGAAAACTGATTATACATAAAATTACAGATTGAGTGATTTAGTCAATAACATCTGTATCCTTTATGTATTTCGATGTTTCAGTGTTTGGTCTGATTTTGAAATTTCCACCCAGATCCAACAGGTTCCACAGAGTAGAACGTTCCATCACTGGAGCAATTTTTCAACCAAAAATGCCAAATATTTCTTCTTTTTAGTTTTCTAGTTTAGCTTTTTGTATTTTTATGCCGTAGTAAGTTGAGAATCTTTCCTTTTTCCAGTTTTTTTGTCAGTTGAGAGGGAGAGAAGCATTACCACTGGCTTTGAGCTTCTGTAATTTCCACTTCTAAATACTGTCTCATATTTACTGGACCAAATTATAAAACGTTTGAACTGAATCAATAATACATTTGCAGCCTCATAATTAGCATGCAAAAATAAGCCATTTTAATATGAATTAAATGAAGTTAAAAGAAATAACTTGCCAGTGAACTGCTGACAGTTCTGCTGACGGGAACTGCAGTCTGACCGCCACACTGTGCATTTCAGCGGTATCAATGACACCTAACCGTGTCAGCCATGGTGAAGCAGTATCTGAGCACCACTCACCCGCCACACCGCCACTAATAAAACATAACAGAGGAAAACCTTCAATAAAAAAAAAAACAGCCAAAGTTTAAAAGAGGAAGATGAAAGGACAGAGAAGGAAACTAAGTGCAAGGATGTAAAGGGAAGTGACGATTTAGAAAGAGCCTTTAAGTGTTGGAACACATTATGTTCTTTCGGAAGCTCTCTTTCTCTTTTCCAGCCTGTTTTACTATGTATGAGTTCTGGTGTGTCTTAGGGTTTTGGGGTTTTTTGTTTTTTGTTTTGTTTAGTTTTTTTTTTTTTTTAAGTCTTTTTGTTATTATTTTGTTATTTCAGTTTTTTTAAGAGCAGCTAAACTAAAAGTTCTTTCTGTGCAGAAATCCTTTTCCTTTAAAACTCATCAAATGTGATAATGAAGACACTCTTATGTACAAACATAAAAATTGTCTGTCCTCTTTTTTTTTTTTTTTTACACAGATGAATAAAAACTTCTACATGGAAAAGCTATTTTGTGCATCATTTGTGTGTCTGCATGATTCATCAGAGGGAACACGGGCTGACGATGGAAAGAATAATGCACCAAGTTGGCTTAAGAAAGACTAAATCAAAGCGAGGCTGAAATTGTTAATGTGATCTATGCAGAGACAGAACCAACCTCGTTAAATTAAACACACTAGATGAATACAACACATGCGATATAGTTCAAACAGGTTGAATCAACAGCAGAGGCATGCGTTTATTCGATGGGAAGTAAGTGTGGGTAGCGCGTGTGTGCGGTTGAATAGATGTGCTGTGCGTGTGTTTGATTGAGGACACGCCTCTCATTCTAAGTGAGTGCTAATGCTTGTGTAAGCATGGATCAATATAACGAACAAACGTGAGAGTGTATAAGTGTCCATCTAGGAGTAACTGACTGTGATAGGGGTTTCTAAAGAAGGGAGTCTGACAAAATATATACTGTATAGAGAGGGAGTATTAAAAAAAAAAAAAAAGGGGGGGGGGGTGAAAAAAAAGACAAAACTGACTATATAACACAAAAGGTTGCATCAATGTTCGATGTACAATAAATACCTGTGCTTCTGCTGCAGCTGCAAGAAAGACCTGTATTCTCATCAGTCATTAGAGAGGCCTTTCACTGTCAGAGTCCATTATCAAACCCTGTGGCTTAATTATTCTAACTTTCACTGCCCACAAAAAAAAAAAGACAAGAGTACATGTCTTCTCAGTCTGAAATTTATTCTTGCACTTTAACAAATGGGATCAAAGGGGAGCCTTCCATTAAATTACATCAACTAGCACAGCACTTGTCCAAGAATATTTAATCTAGGAGAAAGAATTTCACATACATGTTTTAATGTGTTGAAGTTGCTGTTCTTTGCGCACACACGCAAGTTCAAAAGTAATCATTTCATTTTATTCTGAATATGTGGCCCTAACTTTGTTAACTCATCATCCCAGCGATGTGCAGTAAAATGGTTGGTTGCACTGGAAATTCTGTGGTCAGTATTTTCCACACCATAGCGCTGTTAAGGATGATTTAATGCTGCACCGCAAAGTAAAAGAACCGTCCACTGTTTGAATACATTATAAGCTTATTTAGTAAAAGGTCAATGTACTCCTTTAAATGGCCGTGTTCGGCATTGTCAACCAAATGTTTGGTCTTTTTCCACGGTTAGTTTGGATGCAAATGTTCCTACAAATTGCAGGTATCTTTCAGAAAAGCCATTAGCCTGATCGCATGTTTGCATTTACTTTCAGGCAGAAATCCCAGCAGTCAAGGGCAAGTGTAGAAAAACAAACAAATGCAGAAATAAATAAAGTATGTTTACATAAACATCCACTCTAGACAAATAAGTCAGAAGCTTTGTGAAATGTGTGTCGGTTTTTTTTTAAACAAATAAAATAAAATTGAATCTGAGTGTAAAGTGTGAGGGTGTAACTGTCACAAAAACATGAAGGCAAACAGCTACAGCGTTTGATGAGTCTTTTATTTTTATGCCTATGAACTCGGGGCTTTTTGTCGTTGTCTTTTATCATTGTGGTCAAAAAGCACATCTGTGTATTAATTGGCTTTTTCTTTTTAAATTGTTTTTGATAAAAGAAGTGTGTTTGTTTTGTTTCCCTGTGTACTCCAGCTTCCTCCCACACTTCCTAGATTAAGTGGAGGTTCTTAACTGTCCACAGGAGATAGTGAGAGCACGCACGGTTGTTTGTCTCAAAGTAGCTGTGACCGACTGCTGACCTGTAGACCGCGTCCCCTCCTTCTCAACCAATGACAACCGGAATCGCCTCCGGACCTTTCCCAGCAGAAGGTAGGTATAAAAGATGGATGGATGGATATGAACCCATTTACAAACTCAAATCCACATCATAACTCAGAGAGATGTACAGTATACTCTATATGCATATGTTTTTTTCCACACTTGACTGCGTTACAGTTGACCGGTGAGCCTTGGCATTGAAAGTCTAGCCTGATAACCAGCACCGACGTGTCTCCTTATAGAAACCAGTGAAACCAGTGATGTACAGCTAAACGTGCAGCCAGAGTGGTCTTTTGAAAGAAACAAAGTCATCTTCCAATGAAAAGTTTAGGCAAAACAAAAACTGCAACAGCGTGTGTATTCAATTTCCCAGAAGTGTGTGTTTTATCTTTTAGTATTGTTTAATTATGCCCCTGTGCATTGCTGCACTTCCTGTAACCTTGCTGGTAGGGAGAAGAGACTCTGAAATTGGAGAGAATTAAAGACATTTACAACCTTAAAGAGCCCGCATGTCGTTTGCCTCATTATTTGTCTCAGGCTGACATTAAGTGAATAATACATGTGCCTCTATTCCTTGTACTGTATGATAAATTGTTAAAGATTCACTTTCATCTCCAGCCTACATGAACAATCTGTGAAGAGAAAAACTGACTAAGAAGTGCTTCAGGCGGATGGCGCCTGTTGAACGCGCCTTTGCGAAAGCTCTCAGCCGTCACTAAAAGTCGGCTCACTGCCCACCTTTCCTGGGCTATGTGTCGGACTCCAAAGAGAACTTCTGATTTCTACGGAGCACCAACTCTCAGCCTTTCAGCAGAAGCAGAAACATCTTAGCCAAAAAAATAAATAAATAAATGGAATCCAGGAACACAGTAAATTATTCATAAATATGTTAAACCTGCTACACGGTGGATCATCGCTGAGGTTCAGCACACACAATGTGCTGCTGAAATTCTCAGTTCTCTAAAAGAGGACTTCCCGGTTATAATTTAAGCTGAATGGAAAACGTAATGGTACTGTATCTGCAATGGACTGGTGTCTTGTCCGGGATGTACCCCATCCTTCACCGGAAAACATCTGATATAGCCTCAAGCTTGATACCCGTTTATTCCTTAATTGATGGATGTCAATTGAAAAAGAAAGGACACCCCGTTTCAGTTTTAAGTGATCTTAAGTAATCAGAACATAATAAAATACACTTTTTTTTTCCCCATGTCAGTTTTAAAAATTAGGTAACCTTGGATGAACATAATTCAATGTGTTATTTAACAAAAACTATGCTAAAATTCCAATTCACTGGTTTAATCAAAGTCTCTCAGCCAATTGTGGTCAAGCTTCAGGTGTTGGACAGATACCCTATTAGCTTCAAGATTGCTTTATCATACAGGGGAGCTTATGGTCAAGTCAATAACTGTGAATTATCCAGGTCTTGTACCTGCAAAATAAGACCCTGATTAATCACTCCTCCACCACCACGCTTTACAGCGGGTATAAAGTGTCTGTGTTGATATACTGTGTTCAGGGCCTTTAACGTCTCTAATTTGGTCTCCGCTGACTGAAGCACATTGTTCCTAAATTCTTGTAGTTGGTTCAGCTGCATCTTTGCAAACCTAAGTGGTGCTTCCATGTCCCTTTTTATAGAGAGAAAGATTTTGATGACATTCTGCTGTTTAATTTTGTTGACTCAGTTGCATGCAGAATTTGTGGATATTTAGTGTAATTCAGTTTTCATTTGCTAAACATTTGTCATTTGTTTTGCCTTTGTGATGTCTAATGTTTACTTCATCGTACTAATAATGTAGACATGAGTAGGGTACATTATACAACCCACAGTTAAGTTGTTTAGAAGAGTCCACCTTTGTGAGGTGTAACAGGTTTTATTGTAGTGATGGTGGTTCCAAAAGTAAAAGCAGACCCAACAAGCATATGTATGACTGACAAACTTAATTAAATTCTTAGGTTAATACAGGGGGGCGGGTAAATGGCACCAACTGACTGAGTACAGTCAGTCCATCTCTAATTAGGACTGCCTGATTCATCCATGCATCACTGCAACAACAGGATTTGAGTGGATAAATAGCTTCAATGAATAGTTTTGTCATTTCTGTAGTTCTGAACAAGCGGCAGGGTTGACAGCATACGCATCAGGCAATGTTTCACCATCATTTCTGATGTTTATTACAGAATAGGGACTTGCATTGTGTGCTGCGCTCGCTCACTCTACTTGTGTTTATGTAATTATGTGACAAAAGCATATTTGGTGATGAGGAGCTGTCGGTGAACAAAGAGGGTCTCTTGATATTTGCTCGTGGAGAAAGGGGTGGAAGTTGCTTTAAAGCCCATTTTAGAGTCCACAATAATAGGTGCTGCCTATTTAATTCAATAAGCTATTACAAAGATGAGAGGAAACTATGGCTTCACGATGGTCTGCATTACGCTTTAAAATAAAAAAATTTAAAAAACACAGTGTAAAATGAGGACAGTCTTCCTCCAAAATGTTTTGAATTTCCATTTTGCGTTTATTTCTTGTGAAAACTATCTACACTCAGGTATGATGTAGGGGGGTTGGGACTAAACTCATAGCTAGAGAGATCCTGGTAAGAGCTGGGATGGGCTGCAACACCCCCACCTGCCCCAAAGACCACTACCACCACCACCTGTGCACCCCAAAGTCTGAACAAGACTGAAGCTGGAAACTCAATAATTTAATTACCTCGTCACTTCATTAAAGGGAAATATCTGAAATTATAAAAAGATCAAATAAAAATCGTAAGCAATTATAGAGTGGCATTTGGCAGATTGTGGTCATACGTCCTGCAGAGTGGCTTTTTTTTTTTTTTTAAATGCTTGACCATATGACTTGGACAGGTGACGAGGTAAAGACTTTAGACAGGCAGCCAAAATCTCCACGCCACTTGTCTGGAAATAAATCCAATTCACGATTTTTGCCAGAAAGACTTCCAAATGCAAACAAGCTGTACTAAAGAGTGCATTATGCGAGACAGCACTGAAAACTAAACAAGTTTGACAGCTGGCTTGCAAGAGCACTTATGAATAGTCCTGCACTGATCCATTGTGAAAGTCAGCTGGCCTTTAAATAAAGTACTTGTTGGAACGTTTAAAAGCATCTAAAATGATTGATTCTAAGATTCTTTTGTTTTTAAAAACAGCATGGACTGGCAGCAGTTTACTTCCCTGATCTTCTCTATTGATCCTCTCTATTCTTCATCCCCTGATCAATGTCTCCCCACTGTTCTGGGGTCAAAATCACAACAGTTTTTTGATGGGGTTTTTAACTATTCTGTTCCCAGACTGTGAAAAGGTCTATTTCTGACTCTCTGGTCCTCTTCTTCTGTTGTCAATATTAATAACTTTATTTTCAAATGGCAGATCCTGCAAAGATCAAGCTTGCTTGGCAAGCTGAAAATAAAATAGTAGTTAATAAATGTTAATTTAATATGTAAATTTTGTGCCATTTGCTATGATTAAATTGGTTTCTTTTGTTAGATGCCAATTCTCAGTAATCCATGACCTGGATGACTAAAAACCATCATGCACGTTTCTGACAGGCAGATTCGTCTCTCAGTTTTAAAAGTCTGAAATGCTTCAGGTGAGATTTCTGATGCAACAGCGGATTGAGTCAAGTAACAACAGTTATCTGAGGTGCTCCTGAGCCCACGTGTCCACCGATCGCAGTGCCACGAGGGTTTCTGATGCAGAGCTGTCTGAGGGCTGTCTGGAAGGACCAACATTTCGGTGGATGCTCCTTTTAAACCCAACCCTGACACCTTCACCTTGCACCAATTCGTCTGTTCGTTGTGTGATCTATCAGGGCAGTGTTTATTCTACATTTTATATACAAAATACAGTGGGATTTTTGATGCAGACATTGAAAATAAATGTGTTTGCACTTGCATCTGTCGAATGTTAAGACAAATATTTAAGTGTTGTTGTTATTGTTCAGTAAGCTACAGATCCTTTTGGGCGTCGACCGTTGTGGTTTTATCGAAGCCACCTTCAACATGGACCGTGGTCAACTAAATTTTCACAAAAACAAACAAATCCGAAAGCAACATTTTTCTAGTTGACAGACGCTTTGATGGGCCAAATGCTGATGACCAAAGCTGACTCCTTTTTCTCTTTTACTCCCTCATTCACTCCATCTTTCTCAACATCTCCCACATTGGCCCAATCAGGCTAATGAGGCTCGCACTTCCTCCATCCCTTCCTGCTTGCTAAAGTGCCGATTGATTGGAGGGGTGGGAAAGCTTTTAACAAGGGAGGGGTGGGAGAGAAATAATTAGCACAAATGAGCTTTTCTGCAAACTCTTTCAATTTGGCTTTTCTCTTTCTGTTTATTTACTGACCCAGACAACATTAGGGATTAACTCTCTGAGGCTATGTTAACTTCAATGTCAGGGCGTAAATCAATCCAAAGCTGTAAAGTGAGGCCTTTTTGTCTGATGCCAAAGTCTCCGTACTCTCAGGTCATAATACTGCAAACATGTTCAAGATGAAAAAAATAAATTAACTCAAACCAGCAATGAAGGTTTTCCTCCATCCTCTCACTCAGATTGAGACACAAACTGGAGATTCGAGCATCCTGTGGAAACTGGAGGCACTGAACCATGAAAGTTTAAACTTTTCACTACACAGAGGGCATTAATGTCACTGCCCAAATGCCCAGTAAAGTAGTCCTTTCTGAGAGTTGTACCGTAATTAACTCAGACAGATCTGGACTGGAAAAACTAGAGCAGCAGCGCTGTCTAATTCACACTGCAGCCTACTTAGAGTCCAGCGCAGGCTCCAAACTTCACCCATGGCAAAGGCAGAGATGCGCGAGAACATGCTGTACCACAACCTCAGTGCAGTGAGGGGAAGGCATCGAACCAAGTGCAGATTTTTAACAAGAATAACAAGAAAGTCAAGGGGCTGTTATGTTTACAAACCTCAAAAATGCTCAGCGACCAGAGAAGCCCACAGTCCAAACAAAAACAAAGCGTCAATAACAAGCGCTGCTCCAAAAACAAAGCAGACAGACACTGATGACCTTTCATTCAATTCAATCTGATTCATATAGGGTCTATTACAACACAAGTTGTCTCTAGTTGTCTCATTGTTTCATTTATTTTATCACAAAAATTGCTTTCTTTTTTTTTTTTTACGTGTTTTACATCATATTTAGGATTTCAAAAAAGTCCTTAAAATGAATATAAAACTCAGACGTAGGAGCTCCAAAGAAAGGGCTTTTACCTTACAGAGAAGACATAATTAAAGCAGGCATGTACAGAACATCCTTGGTGGGACACTACTAAACCATCCAGACATATTTAAATTAAAAAGGTAGGTTTGCATTTTTATTTATTTTATTTTTTTCTCATTTATAGAGCTCACATTAATTCCACCCTTCACCACAGAACAAAGTTATATATTAAGGAGGATTAAGACGGCACTTGTGTTTACACATTAAACATAGTTACTTGAAGGTTTGTAGAGGACGCATTTATCACTGTCCTCTGCAATTGTGAATCAAACTCGATCCCCGTGGCTCTGCACTAATGCTTAAACACATCCTGAGGCATTCGGGAGCTTCAAAATGACTAACTCAGATGAATGACTTTCCTTGAGCGCGATTGTCATGAGGGCATGTATTTATTCATGACTTAAATTACAAAATATAAAAAAAAAAAAAAAAAAAAAAAAACATGTGATTTTCTATATTACTTCATTACCTTTGCCTTTTTTTGTGCATAAACATCTTACTGATTTCCCATTCAGGATTGTGATGTTTTTCCAGCTTTTTATTGTCTCAAGTTTGGGTTTTTGGGGTTTTTTTCCCCACTATAACAAGCTGTTTGAGATGTGGCAACGGCAGGATCAATCAGTTCCTAATAAATGGTTCACTTTCTCATTTTGCTTAGCGAGAGCCATTGTCTTGCTTCCCAAACCTTTTCAATCACCTGGGGATTTATTTTGCAATTTGGATTCATATAACAAGAATGTTTCTACATGTCAGCTCAAAATGGCACTTACCAAAAAAAATGTTTAAAAAACAAAAAAACAAAAGAGAGATTTATAAAATCATGTGCGTGCATATCTTCAGGGAATGTTCCTTCTTTAAATCAAAGTCTACATGAAGATGTTAACCTCATAACCCAACTTCTAAATGCCCAAACTTGACTATTAATGGTCAATGCAAAGCATCTCATTCTTGATACCCGGGAAATGTCGTTCTTTGTGTCGAACAGCAAAAATCAATAGAAGACCAAGAAAAAGATTTTCTGTTTGTGAAATCTAAGTGTTTAGAGGCTTTTAGAAGTCTTTCTGCACCCTGAACACATCAGACACCTAACTCTTCTATTCAAGATATCCTGTAATTATCCCAGTGCATTCACTGGATCGCACTGCCATAGTCACATCAATCTAACTGATAGTGAATATTGATGACATCCATCACCTTAACACGTCATCTGAAATTAAGACAACACAAAATCAAAAGCATTCCACTCAGGTGCAGTTAACAGCATTATGATGAGGCCTCACAACGAGGGTACGAAATATAAAGACCATGCAAAATGTGTCGCTGGCTTCATTTCCTGACTTTCGTCAGCTTCCATTGTGAGTTGGTGATGGGGATGAAGATGTGCCAGATAAGTGTGTGCAGAACTCACGGTTGTAACCGCGAGCAGCAGCAGCAGCGGTCAATAACGTAACAATGAAACACCTCAAATGTGATATTGAGCAGTTTTTCTACATTTAAAATCTGAGGTCGTTTTTTTTTTTTTTTTTTTTTTTTTTTTTTTCTTCCCTTTCTTGTCAGTGTGGACATCGTGCACACGCTGTATGTACGATGCACACCGAAATTAGTCTCTGCTTTTAACCCATCAACTAGTTTCACTAGTGAGCAGTGGGGCTGCTAGCAGGGCAGCGCCCCGGGGAGCAATTGGGAGTTAAGGGCCTTGCTCAGGGGCCCCCAGTGATTTACCATTGTGGGCAGCCCTGGGCTTGAACCTGGGTCCTCCACACCCAAGCCCACCACTGTAACCACTAGGCCACCACTCCTGTTTCTATTTCTATTCCTACCATTTAAAAAATAGTACTTATTTCCTAATAGAAAGAGCAAAAATGACAAAACTGGCTTAAATGTTTATGATAAAAGTGGACGGATGCATATGAACTGGCGTTAGTTCACCCTTTTGGCATCTGTATCGCACAAAATGTTTGCAAACATGCGTCTCATCTATGAAGTTTGTTTTCATAGATCCAAACATCTGAGTGCGAAGTACCGTGCGCCTCTTTTCGACCTTGTTGTGTGCGTCTACAACAGTTTCAAGTGAGGCTCCAAATCTTTATCTATCCCTTTAATCACCTCATTCTGGGAATGTATTGGCCTCTGGTGTCTAGCCAAGCTGTTTACCAACTGCCTGCTTATTATGACAGTTTGCTTACTTTGAATTTTTCCCTGCATGGGTATACCCTTGCTTTTTTTAGCCTGTTTTTGACTTAAGGACCACTGTATAGCATATTTATTTACGGACATTTCTGTGACACTTATTCTGCTCATCAACATCTACTTTTCATGCGTTTCTTTTAGCTTTTAGACCTGAACATTTCCATCTGAAATGTTCTGTTGTTTTCATTCATTTGATCATAAGTTTAGTTACGAACATTATCACGTAATAAAATATACATTCATACATATAATTCCTGCAAAAATTGCGGTAGGATTGCTTCTACTTCCCGCCCCTGGTCTTTTGCTTCATGCTTGAAATTTTGATATGAATCTATAAAACCGTTTGTAAAAGTTTGAGTTGAATCCTTTAAAATATGTGGGAAAAAAAGGAGACTATAACAGCAAAGCTGGTGATAAGTTGTGAATTCTGACTGGGAGCCAGAGGTTTCCACGGTGATGAGTTCTGAGTTACAGGAAAGGAGGTCTGAATGGCACTTAATGGTTTCCATGGTGAAGTCAAGTGCAACATCCATTCTGACTCTGACTGAAAATGTACTAAAATTTTGTCTCAAATTGCCACTTTTATGTACTTTTATGTACTAGAAACCTAAACCTCCAAATTAAATATATTTGCCGCATGAGCACTTCAAGGCATTTCCCTAAACATCAGTGTTTCATTTGTGTAGTAGAAAATGTCAACGTATGGGTGAGATAAAAAACATTAAAAAAAAAAAAAAAAAAAAAAAAAAAAAACACAGTAAGAGTAGGGTTACTTTAGAAATCCTTTTCTGATTTTGTTTTGGTTTATGTTAGGCAGCTGAATTTTCCCCTAATTTGGAGACATGGAAACATAGGTTTGTTGCCTTAGAGTGTTACATCGTGTGTTAAAAGAAAAGTTGTACATCAATTTTAGTGAAAAACTGAGGCTTTTCAGGGGAAAACTAAAGCAGTTTCAACTCTCTATAGAATTGACTAAAGAATTTTTTTTTGTTTTAATTTTAACATTTCTTCCCTCTAATACTTGTTAATTACACAGGTTTACAAGAAAATCCCTGATTTAAATTGCTGATTTTTAGAACTGGTGCAACACACATTTAGGAAAAGTCATTGCATTTGTTTGCATGAACAAGCTGATCATTTAGGAGTTTGAACCATGTTACTATGTTAAAATTTGTTTGATAAAAAAGAAAGAAAGTTGAAAGTAGCCTCACGTCATGTAAATTATTCATATTAATGACCAGCATTTATTTCATTTTATATAATAATAATAAACCACAACAGGGGCATTTTTGTTAACCAGTAAGTATACACTTGGATTTTTAAAGTTGATAATAATATTAATTCAGCAAATAAAAACTCATTATACATGGAATCTAGCCATATTGAGGTACAAATTGTTGGGCAATACAGGAGGACAATGATGTCATATTTATTGGAACAATAAACAAATTAAACCCAATAAGTAGACCTGATAAAGCAATGAAATATGGTGCAAGTGGAGCAACACGCCAGTCTGGTTGTTTTTCCAGGTTAGAGTGGATGACAATGCAGCTGCTCTTTGCACTGCATGTACATGAAGGATTCTCCGATGAGGAAAGAAGGCAGCTGCTTTTAACAAAACCAGCCTTATACCTCACCTGAAAGGCCACCGTGGCGGTGGAGCTGCATAACAGGAATACAGAGCAGCAGCTAGAAGCACCAAAGGCTGGAACAAAAACACAACGCACGCAAATATCCGTTCAGCAAGCTTCTGAAAACTGTAAAAGCAATTTAACTAATGAATTAAAAAAGACATTTCTAGACTGCAAAAATGCCAAGGTCACAAAATACAAAGCATTTCTATTAATAGCACTTGATAACTATAAATGCTCTTTTGTTGCAAATGCACACAAATTCACCGTCTGCAATATAGGAGATTTTTGTTTCAACCACTTCACTATGTTTGAAATTGCAGATCCCACGTAGATCCAAAAGTTGTTAATTGTTTATGAAGTATTGTTGTGCCTTACTCACACAAAAAGTAAATGATTATTTTAAGAGCCAGGACTTGTTTGCTTTTATAGTTTGGCTGGAGTAAAATATTTTTTCATCACTGCAGCTTAAATTTCTAATTTTCCTAGATGCACAAACTGCAGTCTTTATAAGGTTTAAATTAAATACAAAATATGAACTTACTGGTTCCCGGATCAGCCATGCAGAAATAGGCAATCACCGGTTGTAACTAAAAATGTTTCATATCGTGTAGTCCTAATAAAAACGAATTAAAACAGAATATGGCATTCAAATTTTAAAGCTAAATGTGTAATACAAGCAATGCACCCTTTCTCAACTAAAAAAAAAAAACAAACATTGGTTTTACAACAAAAACATATTTACAAAAGAAATGAGAGATAATGTTTTATATGCAGTTTATAAGGTTGCATACCAAGCATTTGGCCCTGGTTTTGACCTGCCTATAACCACCACTAACTGATTAAAATTCATACAGCTTGGCCTTACGCTAATGGATTTTTGCTGCACATCAAAACCCTTTTTACACTTACAGTAAAAGCAGGTGGTATCCTCTTGCTCCAAAGTCTGCATAACACTCAGCACTGTAATTTTGTCCCGGTTTAGTCACTAAAGAAGGAAGGAAAAGGTCGTGTCTTTGCTAAGTTTTCACAGCGCTCTGAACCTCGATCTGCATGGGTAAAGCAAACTTGCCACAGTAAGAGCTTCTGTATACAAACCGTTGACAGGCATATTAGAGGGACATGTCCATTAGCACTGCTTCAGAAAACACCCAGTCAGCGCAGTGGGAATACTGCTATAGGAACCAGAACTAAGAAAGTGCTGTTACTACAGCAGAGAGGAACAGCGCAGTTGGCAGGGGACCCGAAACCCATTCTGGTTCAAACAAGCAGCATATGAATCCATTTTACTTTTCAAGTGAACAACAAAACTCTGACTCAATTAAATTTTACAAACGTAGAAAGCCCAGTTGAGAGCAGAGCGTGGGCTTTTATTTTTATCTTTCTTTAATTTAAGCACCACCGCATACACAATGAAGTTATAATTTTAGTACCCGTTTTAAGCCTCTCTTGGAGAAAATAATATATTTGTCTGTAAATGCAAACTTGGTGTGACATTTTGCATCTTGTAATAGGAGCTTGTCCTAAGAGGAGCTGACAAGCACTCCAGGGTAGTTGTAGCTGCGGCAAATAGAGACTGAGAACATACACTGAGGGACCTGCGAGACCTCGACTGCAGGAGGAGCTTCTGCTCTGGGATTTCCATCACCTCCTCAGACCCCTGTTACTACCAGAGAGGCCATGTTAGATCATAACAAGCTGCTTCCCCTGAGTGAAACCTTAGATAAGTGGCTTGGTAACAAACCGGCAGTCATGAAATACCACCTTGAAAACATTCATTCTTCAGGCTGAATAAAAGAAAAAAAAAAAATATGCTGTTGATGACTTGATTATCCTCTAATAACGGCTACGTGACGTGCACACTTAAAACAAACAGGCTATCAAAGGCTTAAGCAGTGAAAGCTGGACTAGATATGGTGGCTTTCAAAATAAATCTGTAAAAAACATCACTTAAATATATGACTTCGCCTGATGCTGGAAAATCCTGTGTCTTCTATTACTCGAGTCAAATGAGGAACACACAGTTCAGGTGAACTGTAAGAAATAACGATACCATTCTACGTAGTTTAGAGCAACACGTCAATCTCAAAAGACCGTCATACGCACTGTAGGAGTGCGGTGAAAGCAGAGCTGTCCCCCAGGCGGGTTTTTTTGGTGCTAAGCACTGCGTTAAGCCTCATTGACGAAGCCAGCTAAGAATCAGTGAAGCCACCCAGAAGGACTGGGGAGATATGCCACTGTAGAATAATGCTCTTGTAAGGGACTCAACCTGCAGAGCCAAGGTTTTGCCCGTTTCATCCTGTTAAAAAGCACATCCCGGTCACCTTTCTCCTCCAGCTGCTGCGGCCAAACTCCTGCTATCATTTCAGAGTCCATTCGTCCAACTTCCCAATGTTCTGATCTCTTCATCCTGCATGACCAACAAGAGGCCCCACTGCAGCTACTGACCATCATCAAGCACAGACCTCTCTGCAGTCAATAAAAGATCCATATTGAATTAATATTTTATCAGCTGGGTGCATCCAAGGTTAAGAAACACTGGTGTTCAGACATTAATACTAATGACAAACATATATCATCATGAAGAACACTATAAGGATGGAAAATTAAGAGGAAATTGTAAGACTTTTGTCGTGATTCTGTTCATGACTATGTCCTACACAAAACTATGTGCATAAAGAACAATATGGAAAGAATTCTTGACAATTCTTTGTCTTTGCAATTAGACAACCTCTGGTTTCCCAACACCCATGAAGCAGAGTTAGAGGACACTGCCTCAATCAGGAGCCGTTTCCATACCAGCATAAATGAACTATGGCAGCAGTCGTCAATTATTCTCACCGTTTATAAATCTATAACAATTTTGTCATTCAGTAGAGGGATCAAATCGCAATTTAACCTGTAAAATAAATGATGAAGAAGCACTGAAGAGTAATGTCACATTGTCTTCTTTTGTTTCCTGTGTAAAACCAACAACCCAAAATAAATCTGTCATTTTTGTTCGATAAATTATGGAAACCATTAACTAATAATTAAATTAGCCATTAGGTTACTTTGACAACTCATCAATCAATAGTTGAAGTGCTGGAGGAGGACAAAAAGGTAGGTAAAATATATATGTGTACATTTTGTTTTCTCTCTCTGTTAAAGGTTTGTTCGGGTTTATGATTTCCAGATCCAGATTCATCTGTTTAAGCCAAACGAGTATATCGTCCAAATTGTAGGTGACAAATGAAGCCCTGCATTTTTGCCATTGCACAAAAATTTCTGACTTTTTCACCATTCCTGTCCAGCAGCACACTGGACCTACTATCTATCACTTCATCCACCCATCAATGCTCTCCGTCGACGCGTCTTATCGCTGAACAGGTTAGAGCACAGTTTCCAGACCCTCCGTCTCTCAACCCGTCTGTCACCTGCAAACCGGAAAAATGACTGGCTCTAATCTTGTATCTCTCAAGTCCTGCCACGGTGAGAGGGTTACCAGCGCCAACCAACAGTTTTATCTATGACCAGCAGAGGGGGAGACCCCATCGCCTGAACACACACACACACACACACACACACACACACACACACACACACACACACACACACACACAATAGAGCACCTGCACAAAAGCTGCACACAAATATAACCAACCCCCCACACAACTTTACCAGCCATCACAAGGCATGCACACATTTTGTGTGTACATGCAGACTCACACCTTTGTCATCCTCCCATTATATCTAAACACACACACACGTGTTTTTTTATAGTCCAGCCTTAAAGATTTAGCAGCCGACACTGCTGCTGCATTTACTTAATCACAAAGCTACCTCAACTGAACAAAAAGGATATAACACAGAAATACTGAGATAACTTTTTATCAGTGCAGTTTTTAAACTATTTTCAATCAAATCTACACTCTGTGTCAAAGTTACTGGTAACTAAAAGTAAGAGCTGAAACTGAAATTAGGATAAAACTTTTGTGGGTGAAAACACAGCTCAGCAGAGCTAAGCAAATTTGCATTTAATCAATTTGAAAAAAGGTTTTAATGCATAGTTAGTTGCCTAGACGGCACGTCCACGCACCCACACACTAACACAGAAGCACACACTCCAAGAACTCATCACTCCAGCGACATTTCATTGTGCAATCCATCTTAATCAGCTAGCCCATCAGAGACAATATATCCTCCACTCCATCTCCCTCTCCTGCTCCGGACTGAGTGATTGAGGGGTGTAAAGAGGAGGATGTTTCTGCCCACTGTCTCCTCCCTTCCATATACACCCCCACCCACCACTCTCTGCCTCACCAGGACAGCTCTTAAGTGCTTGTGGGTTTTTATGTTAGTAGTGTTTTATAGGAGTGGGCAGAAGCCAGGAGCTGTAAAAGTGAGCAAGGAGGGAGGGACAGGGGCTGGTCTGGAGAGGAGAAGAAGCAGGAGGAGCTGAGAGTCACTGTAAATCGGGTCTTTATTGAGAAAGACACAAAACAACAAACGGCGCCCATGGCCTGCTTCTCTGCAACGCCCCGCTTACATGATGAGCCTTTACTACGGAGGGCGGACCGAGGAGAGAAAAGGCAGCACTAACCAAGCACCATCTGTTCATTTGCTGGTCTTCAGCGCCCTTTTGTCTGGATTGCGTTGCATCCACACATACAAGCGTAACCGTGCGTCTCAGTGCTGTGTACATACATTTGTCAGCCGCTGTCTCCATCAGGCAGACCTGTAGGGCCGCCTCGCATTGTACCCTCCAGTCTTCCAGTATTGGACATAATTGGCCACAGTTGGCTTCAATTGAATGTTTACCACCTTAGAGGCTAAATGAGGCTCCATAGACTTTCACTGAAGCCAGTAAGAAACTACAACACTCCCCTGCACATGTCAAAAATCAAAAGCATTGGCTTGGAGGCTTTTCTTGTTAGATCTGCAACATGTGAGGTTATCTCTTAAACAATAGGAACAAACTGTCCCCAATGCTCTCTGTCATTTTAATGCTGTATTACTTTATGCACGACTGTCACTCAAAGCCTCTTGGTCAGATAGTCATCAAAGACAAGGTCAGCGCTTAAGGCTTGAATGAGTTTCTGCAATGGCTCCGCATTAGTGCCTCACGCACATGTCGACATGTAATTAGTGTCTTGCGGTGACTCGGGGGCAGAAAATGTGAGGTGTGGGCTCCCCTTGGCTGTGTTGGTGGTCCAACACAAGTGAAAGTAGAAAAAGATTCACGGTGAAGTCAGAAAAAAAAAAAAAAGTGTTACATCCTCTTAACTGAAGTCAACTTTCAGCCAATCAGCACTCAATCTACATGTAGCATCGACATGAGCTTCTGGCTTTTTTTGACGACTTGACACAAGCCCATCTGCTGTAGATGAATATCCAAATTTCTTCTCTGATCTTTGGGTTAGATCGGCACAGAGTGACACCTACGTGATACCTACGTGATACCTTAAATGAGCCCTTAGTCAACAAAATGGCCACAGAGAAACTCAGCTGGACAGCCAATCAATCAAACAGAAAAAGAGGATCGGACTCTGCTGCCCAAAGCCCCTTGGAGAGAACCCTGTACCTGCTTGTTGCCATGGAAATGCAGTTCAAGATTTAAATACTAGCCTGTCCTCGCCCTGCCTCTCTTTTATCTTCGTCTTTCCATTCCTCCAGACTCTTCTGGTGCTTTTTGTCAGTCGGTTTGCCGACTCTCCCTCCCCCTCGGTCATTTTCCTCCCCCTCCCCTCACCTTGTCTTGTCCTCTCTGCAAAATGACACTTTACAAGCCGTCCTCTTGTTAATTCCATGGTACTTTGCATCCTGCGACTCTGTAAACTCTCCTGTAAAACACACCTTCGAATACAAGCTTGCCTCCCCTGACACACAGAGACAGTTACTTGCGTCGTGTATACACGCATAATAACTTAATTATTTGTAGCCAGAAATGTGTGAATGCTTGCAAGTGCACCCACAAATGCAAACAATAACTTTGCAAATGAGAGTCAACGGTCAACATATTCACTGGATGTTGGCACAGCAGCCACCTGCTGACAGTCAGCTGCCAGTGAAAATCTATATATTCCAGCTAAACCCTCATCACCGAGCATCATCTAGCCATGCTGGCTTCCCTCGCTCTCCCTTGATGCACTGCCCATGCCAAGAGACGGATTAAATTTCCCCCAAACAACAACTACAGTTTCAGGAATGTATGAAAGTATGAATAAATTGTCTTTTGGCTCCATCTAATGGGTGCTACATAAACTATATTCCTACGTTCAGGTACATTAAAGAAAAAACAAAAAAAAAAAAAAAAAACACACACACACATTTAGACCAGGGCAGCACGGTGGCTTAGTGGTTAGCACTGTTGCCTCACAGCAAGAAGGTTCCCGGTTAAATTCCCGGCCCGGTGGGTCTTTCTGTGTGGAGTTTGCATGTTCTCCCCGTGCTTGCGTGGGTTCCCTCCGGGTACTCCGGCTTCCTCCCACAGTCCAAAAACATGCAGGGTAGGTTAATTGATCATCCTAAATTCTCCCTAGGTGTGAATGTGAGCGTGATTGGTTGTTTGTATGTGGCCCTGGATAGACTGGCGACCTGTCCAGGGTGTACCCCTGCCTTTCGCCTGATATGCGTCGGGAAACGGATACAGCGGGTATAGATAATGGATGGATGGATGGACATTTAGACCACAATCTGGTTTTGTAAAATATGCTTCAAATAAATAAAGGAATAAATCGCTGTCATTAATGGCACTTGTTGTTTTCTTATTAAAATAGAAAGAATAAAGAGGGAAGAAAATGACGGAGTCATGACAAAAATCAAAATTTTAAATTCATGCTACACTTCCTCTGGCTTTTAAAACATCTTAAATTCTTGAAAACACGGCCATGGACTTAATTTCAAAATAAATAAATAAATAATACTAAAAAATGTTTTATCAAGTTCCAACTTTCTCACATAGCATGTGAAAGATCTGCTTCACCGGATGGAGCCTCGTCATGAACTTCACCCCACCCCCACTCCCAATTTTGACCCAAATATTTCAGATACTGACATGTCTTTAAGTTTACACGTCTTTCATGACGATCATTTCTATGCTCTTTTTTTTCCTGTGGCCATGAAAAATTGTGTCCAAAACTTAAATGGCACACCTCTCACCTATGCGATTACAGCAGAGTTAATAACTGCCAATCTTCCTGCTCATCTGCCTGACACGAAACCATATTTCAACACTGACTGTGGAAATTAGCTCATTTTATTTACAGATCGATCTTTAAACGTTTCATTCGACCAGAAACAACCAAGCAAAGTTCTGGCATCACCTCCTTGTCCACAGAAGGCTCTTTTGTTTGTTCTTGCCCTAAATTTTAGATACAGCTGAATGGAAACAAGCAGCTTGTGATTCCATTTTTTCCCCTCAATATGATCAGAAAAAAATGCAAATTACATTTAATTGTTTTGAAGTCGTATTTAGATGTGTTTTACAAAAATCAGGCCATTCAGCTGTTACAAATAATGAGAAAAATGTTTTTAACTAGGATTCGATTTTGTGTTTGTCTTACAACATAAACGTCCTCCGTGACTGCCTGTTCCATATTTTGTTTCCCAGATTTTGTACTTAATGCCTCCAGCATCTTGATCATTTAGGTCACTTGCTGCATTTTCTTTGATTTATATTGGTCAAAGTGAAATATGTTAAGGTTTAGACAAAACAAGACAACTGCATTAGTATCTTCTCACTTGTGATACAATTTTATTTAAAAAAAATTGATAAATTAAACATTTTAGAAAATAATAATTAACATGTGATTAAAATAACAGTAATATGTCACTCCACATTGGCCAGTAAATTCAAAAACATACATGAGATTCCAGATGTGAACAGATGACATCTTCCCGGATTAAATGGCAAAGACGGGGAATTTTCAGTTGGGATTTTCAGCTTTGGCGTCCCGTTTTTTTCCCTGAAGCCAACTTATACTTATTTACTGGAGAAACATTAATTTCCCACAAAGTAAAATTAATATGTTACGGAAAATAATAACAAAAATAAATTAACACAGCATGTTCAGACAAGAAAACAATTATATAAAAGGTGGCAACAAACCACGTTTTCCAAGAGGATTCCTTTTTCATTAGCTTTTTGTCATTCTGTCATCCTAAACAAAGGAAAGCCGTTTACTTTTTTTTTTCCATTTAAAAAAAAAAAAAAAGGTGATATTCCTCCACTGGCTTTGAAAATAAGTGCTTCAGAAATATCCATCAGATGAAACGTGTCTCCTTACCGCTGCTATCAAATTCACAGACTTATCAGACAGCTTTCAACTTCCAGACGAGTGGGACCGTTTTAGATTTAATTCAAACTCATGACCGGCATCAGCATCGCCATCTTTATCGATAACATCTACTCAGTTTGTTCTTAAAATCCTTGTGTCGACATCATCAGGTAAGTGCAAAGATGTTGTTTTTTTATAAAAAGTCTTCTCCTCCCATCTCAGAAAATCTGATCAGATCTTCTGGTCATCGCCATGGAAACTATCAAAACTATACACACACTATTTCCATGCCATTTAGTTTGAGCCGTTTTATGGTCGTCACCAGCATTTCATGTGGTATGTTTGAAAAACAATCAGTTGTGTACAGTAACAGATGGGTTAATGTAAGAATGTGGGTAGGCTTTAAAAAGTGAAATCTTTTCATCTCTGGTAATTTTATAGATTATTTCAAGAATTCACATAAAATGCTACATTTGATTTTGCTCATATACGTTTAAAAGTTTCCTGGCAGCCGCTTACTAATCGCTGTGATTCTTAAATGCTTATGATTCTTCTGCTCTTATTGATGCAACCTGTAAGGACTTTAGCCGTGGAGAAGCCTTTGGCCGTTCCTCCTGCATACTGAGGAAACATAACACACATAATCAAAGCACAAACCGCCCTTACAGGTGCTTTCTGCTACATTTGAGGGAAAAAATATTCACATCAATGCACAAACAGACTAGAAGCTGTTTAAAGCTTTTAAATACACAAACCTGTGTGTTCTTTCCCTTTGGTTACCTCCTCCGTAAGTAAACTATGTAATCCCTGTGCACGCATTTCTTTCCCAGCTCAGTTCTGTCTTTTCTTTGTTGAAGAGAATGTGACATTAAGTGAACGTTTTGGTTTCTTTTTCCATTTCTTTTTCATTATGTGAGCAAATAGATGAGCGTCAACCATGCTGGATGTCTGAACTTCCAGGCTGACCCAACGATGAGGCCCAGACACACAAAGGTGCACGTACCTGCGTTGACAACGGCATCTATCTCCAGCTTGGTGATGTCGCCGCTGTAGAGAGAAATCTTCTGGTCCAACTTTTCACTCCTCTTGTATGGACCTTGCTCAGTACCACCTGATGAAAACAAATACCATTTCTACATCAAAACTTACATGTTCAATCATGTTTTTTTTTTTATGTCAGTATACTTGCTAAAACAAGAACTAATCCGTTCTTATTACCAGTGTTGTACATAAACCTCACAGACGTGGGGTTCAGTGCCCATAGACACATTAACATGTGATGAAGATGGGGTTCAAACCACTGACTTTATGGTCAGAAGAAGATCGACTCTTCAAACTGATACAGCGATGCCCCAACAAATATTTAACAACTGTGTAACAACAAGTGACACTGCAAAGTAGATCAACTATAAATCTGTAACACCATCAACAATATCTGAGCCATGAACAACGATGCAGAATGACTCATAAAGCAATATTATTTTGGGTGTGTCCGTTTGTGCATAAATGAGAACAACTCATCTGAGGACTTTGCATTTGTGCAATGTCCCAGCCGCCTTTTTGAGTAAAAACCAGCCATCAAGTTTGAATGACAGTCAATAAAACATCTGAGGTGTTCACTGGTATAAAGATTTTGAATAAGACTACAGTGTTGTTTTTGTGCCTAAATCATAACCTTACTGAATCTGTAGGTGATGCACCGCTCTTTGACGTTACGACTCGTACCATCAATACTTTTTTTGACCTAAGTAACAACCGTGAACGTTCCTATGAAACTGCCCGGAGCCCAAAGCTTCCCCATTAAATCCTCTCTGGGGATTGCCTGAAGAAACAAATGTCTCTTTTTACTGTCCTTTTCTCTTCAAGCAAGTACACAAATCCAGGATAATATCATTTGATGAGCAAAACGCTAGACAGCAGCTTTTAGGCATGGTAGAGCTCAAGGACAGAGACAAAGCGTTACTCTTCCGTTTTCCCTGTACGGAACCCAGGCAGCTGTGATGTCACTTAGACTGCCTCTCTGGTACTTTATATGGAAACTTCAGTGTGAAACCAGATTCCACTTGGTAAAGCAGATGTTACTCTGTCAGACCCGAACAGGACGCATCTGACACTTCACATTCACTTCAGCTGACACAAGCAGCGAGTCAGAGTAAGTGACAAACGGGAACGCAATAAGAAGGGGAGAAGCAATAAGATCCCATACACAGCACAGCAGGAGAACTGTTCATTAGCCCTGAACCACAATCGAGGAGGAAATACAACCTTTCAACTAAACTTTTAAGTGACCAGCCTTAAGTGTGTTTGATAACAAGCCATTACAACAATTAGCTCCCAGGTACAATGGTGTTGATAGCCTTGATTTCAGCGTTTGACTCCTTTTTGTGGAGGTGAAAGGAGATTAAGATTATTAAGTCTTAACATGTGTACCTGACTGCTGAGGTGAAGTGACCCCAGACAAACTCTAAGCTGTGAAATAAAAACCACTTCTTGGGTGGATACACACCAACGGAGCAACCAGTAATGCAGGAAAAAAAAACAAAAAAAAAAACAAAAGCAGTAATTCCAAATAAACCATGTGTGAATTTCCCAGCAGCGTCCTCTTCAACCCACTCCCTCTCTGAGCTGCTTTTATTTCACTTGTAATGTCTCATTCAGGAACTTCAGGAAGTGGAGTTGAAAGTGGTATTGATCCCATAATCTAATTTGCAACAAAGAAGTGAATGAGCATATTTCCCAAACGGTCACCCTATTCTGCTTGTCAAAGACGAACGCCTGATCTAAATGAGAAGAACATGGAGGTACAAACTGATGACAAAAAGAAAAAGGAAGTTTACCAGCTTAAAACATGACACAAAATAAAAATCATCCGTTATCATGCTATGATTTCTGCAAGCATCATTTCCATTACCCCTGCCTGCAGAACCATGAAGGCCACAATGTTTACACCTACATCTGGGACATGACGTGTCTTCAAGTGAAGTACTTCATTTCCCTTGAGGCATGAATAAAGTATTTTGATTTGAATTGTCTTTATCATGACAGGACAAGATGAGACATATCAACAACAAAAAAACAGAGAGAAACAAGACAAGACTAAAATGATAAAAGGACAAAAGATGAAACTAGAAGAGACGAGATAAAATGAGAAGAGAAGAAAATGAAAACAATACACAACCTGACAAGATTAATAAGTAAAGACATGAAGGAACCTAAAATAATGCAAGGTAAGAAGAAACTGAAATGAAGACAAGAAAGAAAACAATAATAGGGCAATGTAATAAGACTAAAACAATAGGACAAGATGAGATGAGAATACAATAGCAGGACAAACAAATAAGATAAATGAGATTAAGATAACAATTTAGACCCCACGTCTCTTTTGAGCATATATAAATTTTTCTTTCTATCCAACCCTTTGGAGAAAGTGATTTCTGCGCAGTTGATATCATTTATGTAGGAAAACACTATTTTCAAGAGCTTTCAGTCGGGTTTTCGAGCACAAAGACAGCCTTGTTAAGGTGACCAATGACCTACTGGTAAGTGCAGATAGAAGTGAACTTTTACCACTGAGGGGGTGCTCAGTTCACTTATGGTGTACCACAGGGGTCAGTACTTGACCCTCCTCTGTTTCCTATTCACATGATACCACTGGGCCAGCTTATTCAGGACCATAATGTAAATGACTATTTCTATGCTCATGGCACTCAGCTGTACATGTCCAAAAAAGTTATAGCCACATTTTTTTTAACCCAGCTTCCAACACTGTTTCGGTGATCATGGTGTGGCTCAACCACTTTCTACTTCTGCAGTGGCTACAGTTCTGGACATCACTCTTGTTCTTGAAAATCGGTGCTACTACACTTTTCCTCCAATGCTGCATATTTTCCCTCCAAGATGTTGTTGAACAATCTAGTTAAGTAGTACACTCCATCTCTACTACAGACTTCCATAACTCTTCTGGTATGTGATCACGATCGACTTCCCTTCCAATCTTCATTCTCTTGAAATCTGCTTTCACTTTAATCTTAAGCATTTTGTACTTCAAGGTCCACAGGTTGCTGCTCTTTTTGCCCTTCTCTCACTCTCATTCATTCATAAAATCATCAAAGTACTCTATCTTGCTCTCACACTCTCCTCATTTTTAAGGCCATTTCCAAATACTTCATCAGTCACCCCAACCTGCCACACAGCCTTCTTATCTCAGTCTCTCCCATTGGCACAAATCCTTTTCTCCTTTTCAGTGCTCAGCCTCTTATTTGGCCTTGCTACCTCACTCTTTTCCTTAATTTGCATCTTTTTGTACTCTTAACAATCTGCATTTCTTCATCTTTCTTGCTATTCCACTTCTTCCTCTCCTACTTATACTCTCCTGAACCTCCTTATTCCACCCCAAGTGTCCTTATTTATACATCTGTCCAAATGATACAGCAAGCACCTTTCTGCCTTCCTTTATAACATTTGCAGTTGTTGCCCTGTCATCACTACCACCCAGGTCCTTGTGCAACTTATTTTCTGCTCCTACTTTGCCTTTTCCTCTTTTGTACCTCCAGTCATCCTACATACTGCCTACAATACTCTTATAATGATTGGCTATGCTCTCTCAGTCACAAACTTGCAATCTTCAATCTCTTTTACTGTAGATTGCATCTTCTGCAAACAGCACAGTCCACCTGCATGTTCCTACAGCCCCTGTTATTCACACAGTGCTCCTCCCTCCTCGTGGAAAATGTACTCTCCACAGCCATTTCCATCCTTTTTGTAAAACCACAACCACCTCATCTTCCATGTTCCTGTCTTTAACACCATACTGGCCCATCACTTTACCATCTCAGTTCCTTTACAAACTTGATCTTTAAAGTCTCCTCCATCAGCCACTCTGTTTCTGTTTCCCCATCACTTCACCTAAACTCACTCGAGAAATGTTCTCTTTAAACTAACCAACTTGTGGTTAAAGTATTTCTGACTCTTACAAAACCTCTGGCCACCACTAGCAGTCAACCCTGAGCGAGATGGACAGTGACTGTGACCCATGTGGCGTCTCACCTGCAGTGGGAGTCCACGCTGGGATGTCATCCAGCGGCACTGAGCTTGAGGTCCGGTAGTAGTCACGCTTGTCCTTCACAGCCAGGGTCAGCAAGAAGTCTAGGACAGAAATGCAAAACGTTTTTAGTGATTTCATATCTAGATTCAAAAACAGATTTATGTATTTGCTGGTGGTAAATGCTTAAATGTAAAAATTTACACACGGCTGCTGTATTTACAACTGACCAGAATAGTCATGCATTTAGCACAATTTATCAGAAGGGTCATGCTTTTTTTTTTAAATGTGTAAGATTCCTATGCTGACAGGATTATGTGCTATAGTTTTAAAACATGGTTGAATGCCTTTACAGTGGCATCTCAGTCAATTGACAGGAAACTTGGGCAGGTTTCGTGGTTCGGTGAAAGTTCACTTTTATCCCCTCATTTGCTGACCAGGTAGTCAGCAGTTTAACTATTGTAAAACATAAACTAATTCCTCCCCCCCGGGCTGAGCGCTCTCACCCTTGGTCTCCTTCCAGTCACCCTCAGCAGAGTCCAGGTTAACTTTCAGGGCCATGGCGGTGAGGGCTCCGGTGTAGAGGGACTGGACCAGAGCCACCGCACTAGCTCCACAGGCAGCACCGAGCACAAACCGGCCGAGCCAGTCTCTCCTGCCCCGGGCCAACAATGAGCCGGACCTCCCAAGTGCTGCTGCTGTTGTTGCACTTGTTGAGACGCTGTCAGCTCGGAGGGCCGCGTTAACCTGGCCCCGAACCGGACTTGTTGCTGACTTTGCCCCCAGTTGGGGGCTTCCCGGGAAAACGTGCTTGAATTTGACACCTGCTCTCTGGAAATCAGCGCCCGCGGCGCTCACGGGAACGCGCGACAGGGCTCTAACAAGAGGCGCTCGGACTGATATCTGCAGTGCCATGTCTAATCTGGTTGTGCTCAAATGGAAAAGTATTATATCGATCACGGAGTAGTTTTAAAGTTTCGCTTTCAATAGGGACCTAACAGCACGCCTCTCACTGCTGCTGATTATGTGCCATTTCAGTTTGGGAAGTCGGCGTGTGGGATATACCATTTGGTTGGGGAGCCCGCTGACTGTCGAGTAAGATGAATGGCATTGAAAAAAAAATGTTACGTACTTTGGTGTCCAGTGGTTGACGTTCAACCATAAATAGATATAGCAACTGAAAAAAGCACGTGGCCTCCGTTGCTCTATTTTAAAATTCACACATAGATCAGACCCCGAGTGAGTCCAGTGATATGGGATAGCCGAAGTCAGCTGTCTACTTCAAGACTGTAGGAATTTGTAAATCAACAATCGAAAAAGATAGGAAATAAATATATATGTAAACGGAAAGTTTTCGAGAAACTGCACAGTTTTTTTCGAGTCTATTGGAGCGCATACACAACTTATTACAAACTAAATTGAAAGACAACCCATTGAAATAAACTGATTGTCTTGTGTAAAAGTAGTTGCTCTTGAAGTAATCATTGTGTGTCGTGTAAAAGAGGTGTTTGATCGCCCTCTAGCGGGTTGTGCATTAAAAACATGCTTCTTAAAAAAAAAAAGAAATAGGTGGGGAGGGGGTCAAATGTGACCCCCATAATATATGATAAAAACCACAGAGAGGATTGTTCATTTAAGTGGAACAAATTATTTGTATTATCTGATCAAAAAAAAATTGCTTTGTACAATGACAAAAGTATATTAAAGTCTAGGCATTGTATCCCACGCCCTTAAATTATTCATCACTGGCATTGCACAAAATGTCATTTATTTCTCTCTCTCTCTCTCTCTCTCTCTCTCTCTGTCTCTCTCTCTCTCTGTATATATATATATATATATATATATATATATATATATATATATATATATATATATATATATATATATATATATATATATATATATATGTAGTTTATATAGAGTTTGCCAATAGATAGCACTCACACAGTATGTCAGTCAAACCTTGAACCCTTTTCACATTTCCGCCTGGCGGAAACTGACAAAAAAAAAAAGGAACAAGTTTTATTTGACAAGAGTCACACAAGCAGCACAAACAGACATAGCACCACAAACCACAACCCGCCGAGCCCAAGAGAGTAGAAGCTGCTGCACATTCTTACAGAAAACCTGGGAAATTTCTTCAGAGATCTGACAGCGCCACGGGGGTCCCATTGTTTCCACTTTTCAAAACCTTGGACGGAGAAGACTGACGGTATTGTCTTTCTAGTGTGTCTGTGTGTTTATGACGGAATCAGAGAAAAGATGAAGGCAGAAATAAAGTTAGGTCTGGGCATGTATGTACGTGGCTTCTGTTTGTAATACATAGTTCTGGGGTCGTTTATTAAGTCACACGACTCTGTAACATGCATCCAAAAGGAGAAACTGATCTAGGTTAAGAATTTATTTTTAAAATGTTCAAAAACAAAGAAGTTTAGGCCTCAAAATGAACATGGAGGAGTAAAGCCATTTCATATTTCCATAATGATGTCACTGTCTGTATAAATCTTTGATACTACTAACGTATTTAATGAACACTGGTCAAAGACCCATAATAATCATTGAAAAAATATTTTTAAACAGGCTTACACTTTCATACACAAGCATTAGGGGGTTGCATTAGCACTGGATGAATTAGACGCTTTGGGTAGGTCTCAAAGCGGAAGTGAGCATCCATGCAATAGATAAGTCAGAAACAGGAAGTGCTCATCAAACTGGACATGACACTCAGTATGTGAGAGAGAGAAAAAGAGACTGTGTTACTCAATATCATGTGATATCGGATGGTGGAATACACTTTTTTAATCTGACTGACTGAAGAGTCATTGAGAAGTCAACTATCCTTTCTTTTTCTCTTTCTGTGTCTGGAAATTCCTAAAACATTTAAGCGTGTTTAGTGTAACTGACACCATGAAACTGAGTTTTCAAGCTTTTAGGGTTTTTCATGCTACCGACTTTAATGTTGCCTCATAGGTGATTATCTTGTGCATACTTCAAATGTATATTACAGACATGAATAATTTAGTCACATGTCAAGGCATTAATATCTATAGGTAACAATTACCCAAACACCAACCCCGACACGTTCAGGCCTTTTGTAGCAGACCTTCAGAGCTCGTTTAGAGTACCTTCTTACATCGTTCATTGTGGCCTGGGCTCATCTTCTATTCTTGTCTTAGTCAAAACTGGGGCATATTTACGTTGATTTCACCCATCACTGGCTGCTGAACTGCTTTTTATTCCCTGTTTATTAGAGATGGCTGGTTTCACTAAACCTACGATATCTTTCTCCTCTTTTCCACTCCTGCATTTGTCTCATTCTCTCTTCCCTTGTTTCCTACAGCATGGCGGTGTGGGACCTGTCAGTCACAGTGGAGGACCTGGGGCCTGATGCCCCACCTGTCACCCTCAGTGTAACCTCTGACCTCCACGTTGGAGGGGTTATCCTCAAACTGGTGGAAAAGACGCGTGGGTCATCCTGTCTGTCTTTATCTGTCTCAGCCGCTCTGACAAAACTAAATATAGTTACCCACTTTCACTCACATGAGCATATAAAAGAATTCACATATGCAATAGATGTGGTACAAAACAAAGCAAAACTGATGCACAACCTGTTTCATCAGTTACATTTCCACCCTGATTTAGAAATGATCACATAAAGAAAAGTAATCTCAAGTTATGCAGTCATATCCAGCTTTTCTTTCAGCATTTACCTATTGAATGTTTTTAATTGAGATCATGTAACTTATCCACAAACCAGCTGATAAAATATCCAGATTTTGATCATCTTGTTAGATAAAAGACACCATTTGTTGGACCTGAAAAAACACTGGCGCTTACATAATTTCAATGGTAGTGCTTCACTTTCACTGCTGGTAAAGTACAGCGATACTTAAATAAGACAAGTGAAGCCAGTAACGGGCTCAGGTGAAGCCCAAACCCGTGAAAATTCCACTTATAGAAACTGTTCAGGGTCAAAGAGCGGCTGGAGCCTACCCCAGCTGTCGTCAGGAGAGTAGGTTTGAGAAAGGATTTTTGAGAAAGATTTTTTATCAACACTAATACAGGTTCTTAGCCTCCACACACATCTACTTCACTGTCTAAAATAAAATAAAAAAATAAGACTGCCAACATGTCATTGATGTAACACCTCCACAGCTACCTCACTAAGCTTTTCCTGCTTATACTCTCCTGAACCTCCTTATTCTCATTCCTCTGTAACGGTGAGACACCAAGCACCTTCCTGCCTCTTTCCTTTATAGCATTTTGCAGGTGGAGGTATTTTTACTGAGCTTGGAAAATCCATGCAATACAACAGTCAAGCAACTACAACTACATTTTAAACCTTTGAAAGCTGCATTTATTCGTTGCCCTTTAAACTTATTTAATTCTAACATCGTCAGTTGGTAAATTTAAGGATGCAGAAAATATCTTGTGCTTCAGTGTCTAAAACCGGCAGCTGTTTCTCTGTTTTGTGTTTGTGTCCGCTGCAGAGATCAAGTGTGATTGGTCAGACCATGCACTGTGGTGGGAGCAGAAGCAGAAGTGGCTCCTGCGGACGGCCTGGACCCTGGAGAAATATGGCATCCACGCCGATGCCCGCCTGCTCTTCATGCCTCAACACAAGCCACTGAGACTGGGTCTGCCCAACGGCATGACGCTGAGGCTACGGGCCTGCTTCTCCAGTCCTGTCTTCCAGACCGTGATTGGAATCTGCACAATGCTCAGTAGGTTCTTCTTTCACAATCCAATCTTTACATCTGGACCTACCTTTGTTGGGTTATATTCTCTGTAATTTCTACTGGTTTAGGCACGCACACTGTCATAAAGCTGTTTAGTGACTTAACAATCATCTCATCAGTGGGTTTGAGATACATAAAGATCACTGCCAGAAAGCAAGACCTTTTGTCTTCTTCTTTAGCTTCTTCTTTTCGTCATTGTGTCATTTAGACTTCTTGGTCTCAATTCCTCAATATAAATCTGCAGGAGATGACATCAGACTAATAAAGCAGCAGCTTCATAGTGCACAGTAAGATCAGCTAGTTATTGTTTACTGGAGGACATCCTTGGAGCGCGTCATTTTGAATTTATTACCACCTTTTTTAACATATCTGACGTGTAGTAATCAAACATTGGACATGCACTGGCTTCAGAAAGCACCCGTCTGCTGAGCCTCTTTTTTTTTCTAAGTGAAATGAAGTCCATTCATTTCGGTTATGACATCTGATTTTGCCTCAGATCTTTGGCCAAATATCTTCTAACTAATGTTGACCCTGATTCAAACACGCAGCAGTCTGAGCTGAAGTCAGATGTGCTCCTACTGCTCCACAGAGCCCTCGGCTTGTCAACAAGTGCAGTTATCCGATCAGTCACTCCCCGCTTCTGTGGATGTCCTGTCCTGTGCAGTGTCAGATAACTAATCAGTCAGCCAAAAGCAAATTCTGACCGAAACAAGTCTAATGTCTTGTTGCACAGTCAGGCGCATTAGTCGTACAATGAAGCAGACTTATCAGTAGCAGCCTGGTGCATGAGTGTGACACCTTTAATATGCATACGTTTTGAGTCATTTTTTTGTGGGTGATCCTTGTAGTGCTTTAGGGGTGCCGTCAGTATCGGTTTTATCTTTTATCTTCAACCATTTACATGATGGTGGGAATACAAACATCTTTAGCTGGATCATTGCTCTTCAATACTCCCCTCAGACGGCAGCTGTCCCTGATGTGATCTGGCTGTCAGGCTGTTTATCAGACTTTTGTTTTATCAGCTTCAATCAAACAGTGCTCACTGGACTCTATCTATCTATCTACCTGTCTATCAAACGATCACGCTGCCAAGGTAGCTGGCCAGTTATCTACACTTACTGACTGTTTACAAATGTTCACAACACCCAAGAGATTTTGTTTTCTCTTTTTCATTGTTATATGTAACCCAAAGTGAGGTGTTGGCACTAGATGACCAAGCGTGAATGTAAAGCTGGAAATATTTTACAAGTTCTATCTCAACAAATATAAACCTAAACAAATATGACGGATATGAAAAGGTAAAAGAAGGATTCAAGTTCATAAATTAGTGCAACTGTTGCAAGCAAAGCAACACATTAAAGTGGGCAAAACCATACAAGAATTAAAGTTGTTTTCGTTTTGTTTTTTGTTTTTTTCATTAAATTAATTTTCATGTTCTGCCTGTGGGTTACCATTCCTCTTTTCTTAGTATGTGAGATACATTAGGAGTAATTCTAAAATTATTTTATGATTATAATTAAGCTGTCTTAGGAGAAAGAAAACAACAAACAGTCAAAAACTGTTTATCTTGAAAACTTTATCTTGAGCAGGTAAACTACACTGATATAATTAACTATATGAGTTTGGAAAGGTCAGGGTTAGTCTTTGTTCTCAAAGTAACACTCAGTCAGCTGCAGATAACCCCAATAATATGAAAATAATATTGTTTAAAAAGAAAAACTGCCTGTAAGACGATAGCAAGACATGGCCAGATGTGATATGATCTTGCAACGTTCTTAGATGGAGTCTCAATTGATATTTTTGCTCCACAGACCCAAGGGACATGTTAAATTAAAGGCAAAAATCCCAAAGACGCTGCATATACAGTGAGAAGTTGTGCCAAAAAGAGCATAAAATGTGTCCCCATGTAATAACCTTTAATTCATTGTCTCTCTGCTTCTTCTACAGACATCCGTCGCCCCGAGGAGCTCTCCCTCCTTCGTCCCATTGAGGAAAAGAAGAAGAAGAAGGACAAAGATTTAGCACAAGAAATTTACGACCTGACTGAGGTGCCCCTTTCCTCGGGTACACCCATCACATTTTATTTGCACTGAAGTTATGACATGCATAAGTGACGGCCTTCAACAAAAATAAGTAAACACTTCAGCAAAATGCTTAACTTTTTACTATGGTGTTATTTTAGCTTTGGAAAGCCAAAATAACGGATTCAGTTTCATCTTTCGTTGACTAGTCCTGGGATTACTGCTCTGTCTTCGGCCTGAAAGTGCTATAAATGTGTTATTTGCACCGTGGTAGCAGTCACCTCTGAGCTCTCAAAGCTTCCTTCAAGTTTGCAACTTTGTCATCCTGAACAATCTAAACCTTTTTTGCTGACTTTTTTCTCTTTTTTTGCAGCATCCCGGCCGTCTCTGTATAACGGCATGCCAGCTTACTTTACTGACTCAGCACAGATGGAGGCCATTTACAAGATGCTGTCAGTCACTCAGCCCCCCCTCCCCCCCGAGGTCATAGCAAAGCAGTACCGCCCAGCCAGCGTGGTGGACAAGGCTCACATCAATGGCAGGTATGCATACGTGCCCACTTATGTCCTGGCCAAATGTCCAAAACAGCTTCACAGTGAGGAAGTGACTGTAGTCGGATGAGTAGTCAGACTGCGTCTCATAAAAGTCAGTCTCTTTACAGTCAAGATGGACTTGCTTGAAAATCTTTATACTCTCATAGATTATAAAAACACAGCTTTCTATTTGTAGCTCTGCTAGGGTGCAACTAAAATGCAACTTAAAACACCACTGTCTATCAATAAAACACATCTGAAGCTGTTTGAAGGGCTTTTAAGCATAGCAGTGTGAATTGAAGCACTCATCTGTCTCATTACCTCTAAAAAAAAAAAAAAAAAAAAGACATGTTGACCTCATGTTGACCTTGAATCACTTACTTCGTGATTACAATATCTAGCACATATTTAATGCATAGTAGAGGTCACATATGAAATCCCAAGCAGACATGTACTCTGTGTTTTTCCCGCTCAGGTGGTTGGACTCATCACGTTCTCTCATGCAGCAGGGCATCCATGAAAACGACAGGCTCTGGCTTCGCTTCAAGTATTTTGCCTTTTATGATATAGATCCCAAGGTGTGTGCCTGCACGTGTTTTAATGTTTTTAGCAGCTTATTTTCCCTATGAACTCATTGTTCACACTCCCGTCAATCTTTGGTCCTGCAGAGTGATGTTGTGCGTCTGACGCAGCTGTACGAGCAGGCCCGCTGGGCCATCCTGCTGGAAGACATCGACTGTACAGAGGAGGAGATGATGCTGTTCGGAGCGTTGCAGGTAGAAAATACACGTCAATTTACAGTTAAAAAAAAAACAACAAAACACTGGTTTTAGCATATATTAAGACATTAGCACATATCAAATAGGGCTGCCTGATAATGAAGAAAAAAACATAATCATAATGATTGAAAGTGATTATCCTCTGACTTTTAAAGCATACTGCATTTATCAAACTTGACATCGAAAATGCTGATATTTCCATGATAAGTATTGATTTTGAGCTAAAGAAAAATTCAGACTAAATAAAAATGATTCAGACCAGCATAGTAAATACTTATAGAGTTGTTTGATTGCTCACCACTGGATGGGTTAAGCCTGAATTGCGTGCATCATTTGAAACACAAATCAATATGTGGCAGAATACTTGCTGAATGCAGCCCATGTGTCTGTCTTCTCCTAAATTCACACCCTTGTAGTACCACATCAGTAAGGTGTCTCAGTCGGAGCCCCAGATGCTGACCTCCAGCGCTGCCATGGATGACCTGGAGTCCGCCCTGCAGTCCCTGGAGGTCAAGATGGAGGGAGAAAGCAGCTCCGCTTTTGAAATGCTGGTCAGAAAGACTTTACTCACCTACATCAGTGCTGGAAAACACTAACTTCATCTAAGCTAAAACCCAAACTGCATCAGGGGAAGGAAGTTTGTAATATCACATTATAGATGCTGCTGTTTGATACATAAATACATAATAGTATAATACAAGCATAACCAAATATTATATTAGGAATTAAGAGATGAAAAGAGTAGTTCATAAAAAAAAAAACTGTCTTTCTTTCAGGATAATATGACCGCACCAGAACTCAATGACTATCTGAAGATATTCAGGTGAGATTTGTTTTCTAGCCAGAGTTTAACTGCTGAGCCAATTTTCTAAAATACAGTGTAAACTGATAACATGAAGAAGAAAGTGTTTGGTTGAAACTGAGCAATTTGATTGCACATTTAGACCCAAGAGGCTGACTCTGAAGGGATACAAACAGTACTGGTTCAAGTTCCAGGATACATCCATCGCATATTTCAAGAGCAAAGAGGAGAGCATTGGAGAGCCCATTCAACAAATTAACCTCAAAGGTATAAAGGTTATTATAGTTTATTATTATTATTTCTGTGTCACCAATAATGGACTCTTGTATCAGTTAGATATTGATTTGACTTAGGGGTAATTTCACTTTTACCGTCTCTTCCTACAAATAACTACAGTTTAATAAATAAAGTGAACACGCTCTGAAAGGGATTTGCTAATCAAAGCAAAAGAATATGATCTACTTCAGGCCTGAAGCCTTAAAAAAATTAATTGTGACTCGGGGGACTTAGTGTTCACTATTTCCATCCTTTCCCATATCATCAGTGCAACTAACACTCACATTTCTGAAGTTTAAATAGCAGTTTGGGATTTGTCCTGCCCACAGGATGTGAGGTGGCTCCAGATGTTAACGTAGCAGCACAGAAGTTCCTTATCAAACTCCTTATACCAGCACCTGAAGGCATGAACGAAGTGTATCTGCGCTGTGAGAATGTGAGGCCGCACACAAATATCTTCATCTCTGTCTGCAACAGGCTGTCTCTTTCACCACACTTATCTTTTCTCACCAGTTGAGTTCTGTGTGTTACACCTCTGTGGTCTGCAGGAGCAGCAGTACGCTCAGTGGATGGCAGGATGCCGGCTGGCCTCCAAAGGCAAGAGCCTCGCAGACAGCAGTTTTCAGAGTGAGATCCAGAGCATACGTTCGTTCCTGGCAATGCAAAAGACCAACCCCGGTTCCCACAGCAATGCAACTGTCAACGATGAAAGCATCAACCCTCACAGTCTGGTATCACCGCGCTACTACAAGAAGTACAAGCCCAAGCAGGTCTTAAATCTTAAATCACACTCAAGTTTCTAACATGCTCAAAGGGTTTTTCAGACAGCAGAGTAAGCAATGACTGAACTTCACTGAGCTTTAAGAAATGTATACCCATCCAAAAACTGATATAAGTGATACAGTTGAGGATATGACAGAAACAGATATGTATAACTGAGTGCTATCAGCAAATAACAGATATAAGACATTATATTGCTGTATTATGAACCCAAGAGGAAGCATGTAAAGGCTGAACAAGAGAGGATCAAAAACTGACCCCTGAGGGACTCCCTCCACCAACATTAGTAAGTAAAGAAGAAATCCACTTAAGAAGAGTGCCTGTAAGACCTAAGCAGCGCTCTAGACAAAGAAGTAGAATTGTACGGTCCACAAGTCCAAATGCTGCTGCTTTCAAGGAGCACTTGAGATTTTATGATTGTGATAAGTTCATTAACAAATCGAATCAGGGCAGTTTCGGTTGCTGTAGTTAGTTCTAAAACCACACTGGTAAACAAATAAAATCAAGCATCAAATTTGGACCGAAATAACTTTTGGTAAACAACACGTTCAGGTATTTTTTTCCCAAAAATGTGAGGTTACTAATTAGTTGCAGTTGCCCAGCCGAAGTGGACCAAATTAGGTTTCTTTAGAATCGGTGTGAGAGCAGCATGTTTGAGACTGGAGGGAAAGACTCCACAAAGTAAGGCGGTATTAACAATATCAAGGGCGCCGTGATAAAAGAGTTGGAAGTGTCAAACTCTACAAAACGTTTTGAACACTTTAGTGGGCATCATGTCAAGAGTACATGTTACAGAACTGTAAACTCATACGTTTGAACCAGGGTGAAGCTGGGAAAAGTGCTGGCAATGGCAATGGTGAGTTACACCAGTCTGAAGAGGAAAGACAGAGGTGCTATTTGTACCTCAAAATATGATAAGGCAGATGTTAAAGGAGACACTTACGACAGGCAATTTATCAAGTATACCACATATATACCAAATATACCAAATTAAGTTTGTGGTATATTTGTTGGAGAAATGAATTCAATCATTTTTATTGAAAACTGTACAGAGATGTTATGCAACTGGGTTCATTTTTCAATTCACCTATATGGCTTGTGCCCAAGGCAACAAAAATGTAGTTACATATGGCATTTCGCCCCTGTGCCTGTTCCTCCAGCTGACCCCTCGTATCCTGGATGCATACCAGAATGTGGCTCAGCTCTCACTGACAGATGCATTGATGCGCTTCCTGCAGATCTGGCAGGCTCTGCCCGACTTTGGCCTCTCATATGTTGTTGTCAGGTAAGTCTTAAACTACATTTTAAATCCTCCAGGAATAGATTCTGTCATCCAGAACATCGGAAAGCTAAACCATAGTGGAGGTTTAATATGAAGCAATGATATTTACTTCAGCTTACTCTCAGCTGATAAAATGTAAGTAGTAATCATATTTTAACTACATACAGCAGTGAATAATGACAAATCAATTAATTTTGTGAATAGATTTCTCATAAATATTGGGTCTCCTAGTAGCCCACTTATTTTCTATAGTTTTGCAAGATTTTGAGATTGGAGACACTAAAAGGATATTTCTGCCTGATAGGTTCAAGGGTAGCCGAAAAGACGAGGTACTGGGCATAGCCCCCAACCGACTGATCCGCATCGACCTCAGTGTTGGTGACGTGGTCAAGACCTGGCGCTACAACAACATGAAGCAGTGGAATGTCAACTGGGACATAAAACAGGTTAGAACCACACTGTTCTCCGGTTCTGTAGCAAATTGTGGGCATGATGCGTTACCCTATGTAGCTAATGAGAAGTGCCGGTATTTTCAAGTGGATGTACAGTGTCCAATATCAAAAACATGACAGCTGACTAATGACCAAACTAAAAATGAGTTTAATATCAAATACAAACCCAAATCATGCTGACTTTGGCACTGGAAGTGTAAAAATCCAACAGAACGTTACCATGAGGTCATTGGGAATCACCTTCAGTATAACATTTGTGTTTTGTTTCCTCCTTCAATGAAGCTGTTCCTTAACTACTCTTTGGCTTTATCTTGGTGTACGTGCGTCTAACTCTTGCAGGTGGCCATCGAGTTTGAAGGAAATGTTAACATTGCTTTCAGCTGCGTGACTGCTGACTGCAAAATTGTTCACGAGTTTATTGGAGGGTACATTTTCATGTCAACGCGCAATCGCGAAAAGAGCGACACACTCAACGAGGAGCTCTTCCACAAGCTGACGGGAGGCCACGAAGCTCTTTAAGACTGAAACTCTCAAAGACAATAGAAATGCAAACGGATCCACCACAACACATCACGTCTTCTGTGTATATCAAAATATGGAAAATCTATATGCAGCAACTCAAACTTATATGAACTTCAGTACTTTTTCAGATAGATGAAGACATCAGTGGTGGTCCTACTCTCGTCAGGATGGGCTGCCGGCGAGGCATCTGGTGCAACTTCGGAAGGCTTTGAAAAATCAAACTCACAGAAATCAACAGCAAATCAACCAGCAACAGCTTTTATTTTTTAATTCACTGTACAGAAGAATGGTAAGAAGCGTTGTTCAGGATGGAAAGCTGTGCTTTGACAAGAGCTGAAAAGATATCACTTTTAATAATAACTTTAAAGCATCCACAATCCCTTATGAGAAACAAAAATAGACCGCAGTATGTAATGTTTATCACAAAAAATACAAATAAAGCTGGAAAAATAAATACATTTCATGTGTCATATTTCTTATCCTAATTTCTCGTGGTTGCTGGTGTTTTCTGTTGTTTCAGGAAGCCTGCAATGAATTATCTCACCCCACACATGCTATGCATGTGGGTTTGTGTTTGCATATCTTGCAAGAAACTGTTAGTGCTGTCCGTTAAACCACAGTATCTGCATCCTCTGCTCTCCCACACTTTGCCAAAAGAACTAACTCTGCATACAGCATGTCTTCAAAAGCGTTTTTTTTTTCTTCCTTTTCATTTAAAGGTCTGACTGATAAAATTTCTTAAGAGTTTCACATTCACATATTTAGCACTGACAATGCGATAAGGAAAATAAAACACACTGCATGCCATCATATAGTAATAGTTGAATTATTTTATAAAAACAAACATTACTTTTCCTTCTCATACAGTTCGAAAATCACATTTCTGAATTTTAGTCCCATTTTAAGGTGACTTTTGATCAAAACGCATGACCAGGATGTTGTAGCAAAAATAGTGTTACCCAGGAAACTAAGATAAGCTTCGACCAATCATGGGATGTAAGCGTAGTTAAATTAGCCAGGATCTGACCAGTGACAGAACAGGATCTTCTGCTGTTACTCCTGCAGCGGCAGGATGCTCCCTGAAACACAGTACAAACATAACCTTAGTAAATACTGGACCTCAATATATGTTTTCTGTGAAAAAAAAAAAAAGATTTTTTTATTTTTTCTTACTTGTAGGTCTCAGTCTGAGAGCTCGGACGAAATATTTAGGGAGAAGTTTACCCTCAGCATCACCTGCAGTCAGCAACACCCCATTCTCTGACCAGAAGAACCCAATGCCATCTGCACAAGTCAAATACACACATCAAACCCCTTTAAGAGATTGATTTCTCCACAGATGTAGACTACTGAATGGATGGCAGACATTGGTGGCTAATTTCACCAGCGAGGGCTTTCTGGACATCGATAAACACTGCCAGATCACAGTTGTTCCTCATGCCTGGTGGAAAAAGAAATAACACAAACAAAGTTCAGCTGGCAAATTGTTTTCTTTGTCAGACTCAAACACAGAGTACACACCGCTAATGACGCCGTCCTCCCCCGGCAGGCCTGGGGCCAGGTGGATGTGAGTCCTCTTCATGCGGCTCAGGCCTTGCTGCTGGATGGACGTCCAGTTACGGAGGTAGGAGCCATGAACTGCTTCTGCAGGGCACTCTGGAGAACCAGCTACGACCGGTTTCAGTTCCAAGTCCATAACCTGCCCACAGGAACGCATCCAGGATTAACAGAGTGCTTCAGATGGGGGCATCTTAAAGTCTTTTTTTCCTGAATATTTTAGGGTTTATAAAGACATTTGTAGGATATTGAGCCTTGTTTGGTCAACTGACGAGTCAGCCTCTAAAGTTAGCACCATTTAGTTTAGGGAATTCACTTCAAAACGGTTGCAAAATGACAATAAATTCATTTGTTGAAGTATCTTACATGCATGTTGATCAATAAAATAGTGTCAGGCATTATTAAATATCCACTTTTTTCCCTTGCGGATGTCTTGATCTCAGGCGTCGTCACCATGTGACCTCAGGTGTCTTGTTTTCTGCTCTGCCTACCTCGACTGAATGACCCTGATTGGCTCGAATCTGCAGCCGACCGTCCTCCGGGTGGGAGCGGAGCTTAAAGCGCTGCTTGTCATTTGTGGCAACAACTCTCTCGACGTCTTCTGACATGTATGAGTGGAACTGCGGGTGAGCCAGGAGATCTTCCACGTACAGAAAGCCATCTGTGAATATGAGCTCTGGTATTATGTTATGTTAGACCCAGAGTCACAACAAAAAAATAACTCCAAAATAAAGGTGATCATAGTAAAGTATTTGGTCACACAATCTTCAACAAGACTGAATTATAAGCATTTAAAGGTCTACATTTTCAAAACCTGTATCAGAAAGTGTGACAGTGTCAATAAATGGATATTTATGTTACACAGTCTGCATTTTGAGCAGCTCACCCGTACTCATTTGAAGACCCATCTGGTTGGCTCCATGACGTAGTACATATGACATGGATTTAGAGAGATGGACATCCCTGTCCTGCTGAAGGAGAAACCATCACTGGAAATACAAACTCAAATTCAGCTCCAAATATAGCTCAGGTTTAAATATAGTACCAACACTTTACTGTGTCAACACATGCATGATACCTGACAGCCAATGTGGTGGTGTCACACAAGTCGAAAATCAGAAAATCGCCAAAAGTGGACACTATCCCAACCGGTGAGCCTACGCTTCCTCACCTTTCCAGCACGATTGCCTCTCCTTTCCCTTTCTCTTCTCCCTCCTCTTCCTCTGACACTGTCCATTGAAACACTGGCAGATAAGTCAAGCAAACTTTATTCTGCAGCTTTTTGTGTGGTGTTATATCTTGAACAGATTGCAATTCTTCCTCGGTCTCTTAGACGTTGCTGGGGTTTGAAGAACCAGTTTACAGATGTTGTATTTAGGAAGCGTTACACGTCGCTTTAGAAGGTCGTCTCGCGTTACCATGCTCGGTTCATGCCTACTTCCTGCCACTTCCAGCGTCTCGCCAGTAGGCGGCGGTGTCGCCGGCAGGGATGCGGTGGCGCTCTTCACCACAGAGGAAAAGCTGGAGGAAAACACAAAGCTGCAAACCGAGTAACTGCAGGTAATAAAATCCACATTCACGTGAGATGAAAGTGGAGTTTTCTTTTGTTTGTTTCCCCCCCAGAGATTCACAATCCACCCCAGCTTTTGAACTTCAGCTATTGCGGTTTCCAGTGCTAGAATTGAACTGGGATTTTGAGCTGAATGACTAGTGTTAGCATTGTTGTGCTACGGCATTTAGCCGGACATTTGTTGTAGCGCACAGCCTGTCGTGGCTTTTTTGTTTTGTTTTTGTTATTTCTCAGTCGCATGTCGTTGTTTGTATTTGATTGATGTGGTACGGTTCAGCTCCGGTGGAACACAGCAACAGCGGGGCGACGGATTCCGGCTGGTCGCCATGGGAACGCAACGTGGGAACCGCTGAAGCAGACGACAGCTCGAGCAACAACAGGTGACTTCAAAGACGGAAACACGCCGCCGTGGGCTCTCCGTGAGTGTTGAGAAGCGTTTACTGCACAGCCTGTTTGCTTATTTATGTGTCGGTTAATTATTCTAAATGAATAATAATTGCACATTTGGAAAACTAGTTGTACTCTGTGATATATGTCCCTCTATAAAGTGTTCAAAAGTAATTTCTTTTATGTAAATTTAAGAAGATTGGTGTATTTTTCAGCAGTTTTAATATTCAGATTTTTGTTTTGCAATTGTAATTAATTGCCTGTTCTTACAGAACTGATGTGTCTTCTTATGTTTTCCTGTTGTTCAGGGGATGGAGTTTCCTCAGCATTCCCAGCAGCTGCTGTCGGCTCTGCGGTCCCAGCGCCAGCGGGGCTTCCTCTGTGATTGCACCGTCCTTGTGGGGTCATCTCGGTTCCTGGCTCACCGGGCTGTTTTGGCGTCATGCTCGCCGTTCTTCCACATGTTTTACTCAGACTTTCCCGGGGGGAGTGGCACCAACAGCTCTGTCACACTCGACAGTGACATAGTTACATCTTCTGCATTTGGCTTACTCTTAGACTTTATCTATGAGGGGGTGTTGCAGTTGGACGAGTCTCCTCCAGTGGAGGACATATTAGCAGCTGCAAGCTTTCTTCACATGAACGAGGTGGTGAGAGTTTGCAAGAGCCGCCTGCAGAGACGAAGGCCCTTGGCTGAGGCAGACAGCACGCGCTCTGAAGAGAGCAGCAGGTTGAGGAAGGCAACTGAGGCAGGAACAGAGACTAATAGTGGACCTGAGTCCTTGGTGGCTATAGCAACAGACAATTCAAACCCAGTCACCATAGCAGTGCCACTGTTATTAGCATCCCAAGTCACGGAGAGGAATCAGTTGGAGCCTATAAAGTCTGAGCAGAGGACTAGTGGGGGTCCGTCAGAGACACGAGTTCAGACTCCCCTGAGCCCTGATCTTGCTGATACCACTCAGCCAGGTATGGACATCCCACGTTTGCCCCCAGGTGTGGAGCTGGTGCAGGGCTTGGTCGCAGAGCAATCTACCCTAAACTCTGGAGGTCGTGTCAGGTTGGAAGCTGGAAGTCAAGGATCGGCTCTGAGCAGTCCTTGTAGCACCACAGAGACATACAGGTAGGAGTCCGGTGTTGATTCTATGCAGGTTGATCATTCTAATAACAATAGGGTTTATTTTATCCTGCACGCAAATCTGGGTACAAAAGACTAGCCAATGATTGGTGTCACATTTGTTGCCAGCCAGCAATTCAGAATTTGATCCACGATACAAAAAAGAAAATACTTTAAAAAAATATTTGAAAAAAATAGTAGTGCGTAAGTATTAGTTTTGAACAATTTCAACAAGGTGTTGTCATAATGTAGTTGTCTGAGAAAGATGAAAGATTAGGCTGTACATATTTTTCAGGTTTTGTTCGTTGCCTATATTCTGTTATTGTTTTACTTTAAAGTCTGAATTCCAGTTAATCTTGGAGTGGAAGGGCAGTTTTGAGGCAACATAGCAATTTGTTTCACACAGGACTTCGACTCCTGATTACAATCTTACAATCTTTCTTCGTGTACAAATTATATTACAAGATTACTTTTGTTAGCCTTGAGGTTGTTGGTTTATGAAATCCTTTAACATTTTTTACCTAGATGAGTCAACTTTTCAGATGGGAGGAATTTGGGAGGTGTAGTGAGCTGGATACAAGTTATTTTGTAAGGTAGTGGATGGGTTCATAGTTCATTGTACCACATACCATAAAATCAGCAACATTTTTAATAGCCAAATTTTAGATGAAAGCATAGCTGGATTCATTTTTTTTTTTTTAAGGTTATTGGGGTACACGGTGCTGATGGACATATTTGTTATATCAAGAGGCTGTTTATATCTTTCTCTATCTCATTACAGTCATACCTGTAACCAGCAGCCTTCATCCTCATCCTCTTCCTCCCAGACGCCACTGAACCAGGTTGGTGTTTGCCCAATGGTTGTTCTTAGCCCAGAATCCCGCCTCCCCGCAGGTGCACAGCCAGACGAACCCCAGCTCCCCTGCGACAACTCTCCTGGAGACCCCTCAGAAACTGCCCAGAGAGATACTCTGGGCAGAGACCAGCAGATGGTCATGTTAGTTAAACCCCCATCTCTCAGCTCAAACCTACAGACAAATTCAAGAGACTCGGCACTGCAGCGGGCACCTCCCCAAATCAGAATTCAGAGCACTATATCGCTGCAACGCTTAAGCTCAGACATTCACCCTGCTCCTCAGGCCCTAATGCCTCAGGGACCTGAAGGAAACACTGTAGCCTCACATGCCACGAGAAAAGACAAATGTCACCCTCTTGTGTGTAAAGTGAGGACAGACAAGGATGGAAAGGCTGCAAAAATCAAAGTGGAGGCCATTGTTATTTCTGATGAAGAGCTAGAAGAGGAGAAAGATGAAAGTAGAGAGAGAGAACCAGTGATGGATGTGGAAGATGAGTTTGAAGATGACATCCAGGAAGAGGAGCTAAGCAGCCCTCACTTTCTCTCCTCCCATCCACAGGGACTTTTACATATCACCTCCCATTCGAATGACTACTCCTTCTCCCTCTCTCCCTCTTCCTCCTCCTCCGGTGCCAGGCCTTCTTCCCAGGACACTTCCCCCTTTACAGCCTCCATCATTCCTCCATCCACATCTCAAAATTCAGATCCTCCTGCGTACTTCCAGGACCTCCAGGACTCTATGGGGAGCTTTGTGGAGGATGTGCCCACATGTGGGGTCTGTGGGAAGACTTTCTCGTGCACATATACTCTAAGGCGCCACGCCATTGTGCATACCCGCGAACGCCCTTATGAATGTCGCTACTGCTACCGGAGCTACACACAGTCGGGGGACTTGTATCGACACATTCGCAAAGCTCATGACCACACCCTGCCCGCCAAACGCAGCAAGGCGGACGCAGACGTCTCCCTGCCACTACAGCCGCCCCCTCCTCAAAGCTAGCACACTAGTTTCTTTATAACACATGCAAATGAACTTTAACACTGATTTTACCTTGAAACCTAATTTGAGCAGGACATCAGCTGAGGATTATTGTCATTACAGCATTACAATTTTCCTTTTTTTTTTTTTTAATTTATTAATTTATTCTTTTTTTCCCGCTTTCTCTTGGGGCTTTTGTTAGGCGAGTTCCTCAGGCGCGTTAAAGAGGAGCTGGCTCTAAGTGTTTAGATGAGAATATCTTCCGTACCAGCGTCCAGGAATCCCTTCCTCTGCCTTTAATCCGATGTGTTCGTCTGTAAAACAATCACCTTAAACTAAACTAAACTATTGGAGAAATGCAGTCTGTCAAAGAATAAATTAACGTCTTTCACTGAACTGTATTTAATAAAACTGAAGACAAAAAAAATTTGGAGCAGGCAAAACAGATTTTTGAACAAGTTTGCTCATCATCACTTTGTTAGTGGTGTACAAACTTTTTGGATTTGCTTGCAACTGTACAGTAATTTTCCCAAATTTAGTTTATTCACAAAATCAAACCAACTTGCTATCTGACAGACGGCTGCATATTTAAATGTTTGATACTTCGTTTTAAATCACACTTTTATTTAGTGTCCTTAAATAGGATATGACAAATTTTTTTCAATCGGTTGGGCTAAAATTATAACTACATCTAAAAGAAAATTGCAACGTGTGTAAATGAAAGCATCCTGCTCGTAACGTTTGTTTTTATCTTGAGCATTTTTACAACGTCATCAATATGCAGTATGCTGATGTGTGGCTGATGTCGCCAGCATCTGTAAACCATATTGACACCTGTGCTGTTGTGCTACTCTTAGTAATATACCAGAGGACTTTTACAGCTTAGGTTTGTAATTTTTAAAATGTTTGTCACTCTTAACATTAAATATTCTAACGAAGAATATAGTTGTAAGAAGGGAGGATTCAGAAGCTGTATTAATAGGATTCATGCAACATTAGACATCCAGTTGCTGTGTTAAGTCAACTGAGGAAACGTTATTGCATCATGATTATGTATGTTGTAATATGTTTGACTCACGTTTCCGTGTGTGTCAGCTACACCTAATCAGTTAGATTCAAGTGTTTTACATGATAAAACCAACAGAGCTGATCATATGAAGGAAAACTAAACACTAAGTTCAAATACTTAAGTTTGAATCCTTTTGGTGCCATTTTATAACTTTTGATTGAAGATTTCTACTTCCACCATTGCAGAGATGTATAGCTCTACAATATATTTGATGTGCCAAACGGTCGTCGTTGGCCTTGTTTCTTCTACATCCATCCTCTTGTCTTCAGTGCGGTGATGGAAATTTAAGCACCTGCTCCAGACAAGTTGAAGTTGGGAAGTGAAAAAGCAGATCCAGTTGATGTTTGGGTTTTCCTCATTTCTATGTTACTTCATCTTTGTAATTTTTACAGAAAGATTCGAGGACATTTCAAAACGTACATTTTAAATGTGTCTGCATTCCTGTTTTGACACTTTGAAATGTCTTCTGAACTATTTTACAAATTTTGTGACTCTTACTGAACAATCGTGTGTATTGTTGTTACCATAAATACCCAAGAACAGGTATGATACTCACTTAGGACACTGCCATGGTTTCTGGTGTCCAAATGTTAAATGTTATTTGGTGAATAAACACTTTGCAGTGAAAATGTGAACACATGCTTGTGTTTGGATGAATCACACAACGCACTTTTTTTCCCACTCAGTATTTTGTTTTCTTTATGTGTAAAATATATACCATAGTCTTAATTTTGCCACTTTTTGCTCGGCAAGGGCAGCACAACATGAACTTTATATGAAAAGCAAAAAGAATGTAACAGGTTGGTGTTTCCAAAGCCCAAACAAACCAAAACACATAACACGAGACATTAGTCTGACACCTTTGAGCAGGAGCTTTTCAGTCTCTTTACTCTTCTATTGGTCTGTGGATCTGTGAAGAGAGAGCAAGTGTAAAAGTGCTGCTTAATCTTAAAAACAAACAAAAATAAAAACAGTAACAAACTAAAATCTGCACTGAGAACAATAATCATTAGCTTTTGGTGAATCATCACATTTGAAATGTTAGACAAAAGCAATAAAGTCTCATCTTTGATTAAACCATCCTTATGAAGTCAGCGCCATTGTCTCACCGCCTCAGCGAGCTCAGGCCAGTCCAGTGCCATCACCACAGCGTCGTCTGAAGTTGGAGGAGTCTCCAGGTTCCAGTAGGTCATCTTGTCAAACACGAAAGATACCCTCACCGTCCTGTCCTGAAAACACATGCCATCATCAATGTGTAGACGGCGCGTCTAAATTCTGTCTAACGTACCAGCGTATCCGACTACATTCCTGATGCACTCAGAGATTGGGCTTATTTAAAACTCAGAAAGTTTGTCTTTTTTTTCTCTTTTAGAGATGTATTTGGTGGCATGTACCTCTTGGTCAGAGCCGGGTTTGTTGATCTCTTTCAGCACCAGGCCTGTGTAGCCTTGTGGACAGCAGATCTCCTGCCCCTTCAGGCCACGTCCTCTGAATGAAACGGTCTTCTCTGCAATGCGAAAAACACATCACAGATCATTAATGGACCCACAGAAAATAATACTCACGGGTTCATGTCAGTTTTTAAGCGTATTAGAAGTTCCACATCATTAACAACAATTTAAAATTTTTTTTTTTACACTTTCCAAAAATTGAAGAGAGCAAATACAATATAACCGACTAAAAATACATTTAAACATTTAAAGCAACACAAAGGAAGACGTCCAGCGTGGTGGCTACAGCCAGGGAATTCTTCCAAAAAGTCTTCCTTCAGTGGAAATTGAAACTGATATTTTAACGAGCCGTGTCCTCTAGGCTGCGTCAACAGCATAAAAACACATTTGTCTATCACTTGTGTAGCCATTTCTTATTCATTTCTTTCTAAATATCTTGACACACCGTTTCAAAGCACCGCTTCACAATGTCTGTGTCACGTGAAGCTCTGGTGCGCTTCTCAAATGTTTGGATGACAGGTGGCATACCATCCACTTCGGAATTTGATCCATCGAAAGTCTGGAACAAACCACCCAATCGGACATCTGTCTCAACAAAACACAATACTAATTTTCCTAAACCTCTTGTGGAAAACAACATTCTTGCATCCGACAGCAATAAGTGTCACAAAATATTTAAAAAATGTTGGACATATGATATCTAAAAAAGGAAGAAGTTGTGTTACAACATGTAACAACAAGAAGTCAACTGGTATTTTTAAATAAAAGTCTGACATTGTGGTTCACACAAGCGCACACAGCTGTCACATTTGTAAAATAACAGCTTTGAAAACAGTTTTACCATTTGTTCTGATAATATAAAAGCTTTCTTCTAATTACAGCTCCCCTGTCACGTGCTCTTGCTGCTTGCAATAGACTTCACAGTTGGAGTCAGGCCGTTTTAAAGATGCAACACATTTCTGGCACATCTGCTTAAAGTGTTTCATGAACTCTGGTGCCCTTTTGTGGGGGGTTCCTGATGGTGGAGCGTGGCTGGTGGCCTGGGTCCCTGTGGCTGCCTGGGGCTCGCTAGGCGGTGCGCCCCCGGGCCCCGGCATGCCTGCCATCTCCACTACCCCCTCTCTCATATTTGCAAAGAAAATATTTTAAAAAAATAAATAAATAAATATAAAATAAAAAAGGAAAAAAAAAGTTATATATATATATATATATATATATATATATATATATGGTTTGAACTGGAAAGGGGCGACCGCCTGTTCCTCCCGCCCCTTCCGTTGGTTGGATTGGCTGCGGCCGCTTCTCTGGGGGGCCAGCGTTGGCCTAGGGCCGGGGAGATGTTGGGGGCGATGACCGGTGACGATAGGAACCAACAATGGAATTGTAAGAATAACTATTTTAAAGTAAACTATTTGAAAGTTTATAATAACTATTCAAAGGAAGGAGGTATGTAAATTTTTTTCCACTATTATCATTTATATTATTATTGATAATATATTTTTGTATATGTATGTATTTATATGTGCAAATAAGTGTATATATGCATGTGTGTTTGCTGGTCTATGTATTTATATATATATATATATATATATATATATATGCATGCATGCATGTGTGTGTATGTATATGTAAATGAATATATATATACGCATGTGTGCATATGCGAGTAAGTATGTATGTATGTATGTATATCTATGTATATGAATATATATACGTATGTGTGCATATGTGAGTAAGTGTGTGTGTGTGTGTGTGTGTTTCATGAACACAGCAGCCTTCAGGCTCCAGACACCTGTCACTCGTCTGTACCTTGATTGTGATCTTTGGTGGCAGCAGTGAAATACTGTGAAACGCGCGCCAGCCCGCTGTGATCGATCTCACATGGCATGAGGTGGACGGGGGCTCGCTCTGCCTGCCCCGCCGACGCCATCTGAAGATGAATGACACTGCTGTTGCAGGACATCTTGAAGACGGAACAAAGTATTTGTGGTGTTAAAGTGGCTGCAGGGCAGCGCAGCTGAACACCTAAGAAAAGACGAAAAGCTGCATTTGCTCACTAATACACTCGATCCAAACTCCAATGTGACGCCTCTGCGTTTAACGAACGAATCAAGTCATCGTTTATGTTTTTACGGTTTCTTAGAGGTGGTTTTTTACTGACCTTTGATCTGTTTACGGTGCAAAAGTCTGGCTTCCTCCAAAACCACAAACACGCCGGACACACCTACACTACAGCAGACGTTCAAACACGGGCGTGTTTGTGCTTTATTCCTCCTATTAACGCTGTTATAAACGTATTTCACCCACAAAACACAACTTTGCCTGAACCGCTTTTTCCAAACGCTAACCAACGTTTTCCGGTTGGAGTCAGGAGCAGTACGCGATTGGGCCGCGCGTCTTCTTCTACGCTGAGAGATATTTTGGCGGTTTTTTTGATTTAGTCAAATTATGTCTCCGCCTTTTGGTGAGAGATGATTTACTTTTTGTATTTTTTCCCCCTAAGTGCTCAACTTTTTATCCTTTGCTCTTATTTTTTTTTAAAACAGAGCCAGACTGAGGTTTTGAAAACAAATGTGCTATACAGAGATTGACAGTAAGAGTGACAGTGGAGACTAGAGGATGTAGGTTTGTTATACATCATCATTATCATAGTCAATCTTAATTTTAATGCTATGCAAAAAGAGTTTTAAACTTTCTTTTCCCACATGCTAAATGATGATAAAAAGTAAGTTTAAATTAAAAAATCTAAACAACTCTGATTTCTGGCTCTGTGGAGTAAACGTGACCTAAGTGAATACTGAATAAAATATTTGGAGAAATGACTATAATTTCCTGAGAAATAATTCTATATGAACAATTTTCATTGATTTCACTGTAGTTGAGAGCTTTATATTGTTTGTTTGTTCATTTTAAGCAACAACACTATCTGATTTATTTAAAAAGAAGACAGACATCAAAACACAAAGGTGGCTGCTGGATTTTGAAAAAGACTTTTTTGCCAGAAAGCCCTCAGGTCGCGCATCTCTTCTGGGCTTTACATTGCAGCCAAACCCAGAGAATATATTTCAATGTTTGAGAGAAGATTGCATTCATTTAAATATCATCAATTTCTTGAAGAAACCATCACAGACTGTACAAAAAGCAGAAAATGAAAAGAATTCTTTTACAACACAATAGTGATACTAAAACGCTTTTCATGATCCACAACGGCCTACGTGAAGATCCACAAGCAGAAAATGTCGCCGCGACTTCAAATTAATTTCAATTCAATTTTATTTATATAGCGTCAAACACAATATAAGTCGTCTCTAGGCGCTTTCCAGAGACCCAGAACACGACTTCTTCAAGCCTCTGACTTTAGAGATTAGAGATTGGAGAATTTAAAAGAGCAGCACATGCAAGATGTTCCAAGAATCTCAAGGAACTAGAAAACTTTTCTTAGAGGAACATCTGAAAATCCCCTAAATGAGAGAATGCCCTTTTTCTGGTTACAAAAAGCTTTCACAAACCGTGTTACTTGATGAAGGGGGTATTACTTCATACTAATCACGAGTGGAACTCAAACATTTGCTTGGGGCTCAATTAGTCCCAGTAACACATAGTGATTAAGCAGTCTTTAACTTTTAGGCTTAAAATTGTCTTTATTTCATCTAAAGAAAATGATCACCAGGCACTCTTAAGCTTTTGCATGCAATGAAGTATGACGAAGTTCAGTTCAACGGCAGCTTGACTTACACGCAGGTTATGGACTATATACCAAAATGTATTAAGACAAGCAGACGTTTCTAAAACAAATATCTAGATTTACACCTATCAATCTTTTTCTGGTTTATTTATGCATGTAAAAAGTACAGAAATTGCATGATTTTTTACAAGATTAACTTTTTAAAATGACTCTTTATGTTATTCATCTTCAAAATAGAACGAGAAGGTCCCTGATTGGAATCAACAATGTTCTCCCAGTGCCTGCGGGGGTTTTCTCCAGGTACTCCGGAAAAACATGTATACAAGACTTTTTGCCACAAATATGTGTCCGAGGAAACTACACTATCTCAGACTAAGGAGAAATTTTCCAGTTTTTCTACAGTGGAAAGACTTGCTGCACAGATGTCAGATTTTCTCAAGCTTTGCTCCCACTGTCATAGTTATATTCAAGAACTCTGCCTTTGTGGAGTAGCGTCTTTATGCATGTGGGATGGACTAAACCCTGTCCAATTGCAGCTTTTAAGACACCAGCGACAAGATATTTAAGAGCAGTCCTGTCTGCATTTCATCAAGACCAGCGTGGACTGAAGGACTTCAGGGAGTGATTTCGTAACGGCTCACAGTTGGCCAACAGTAACCAGAGGTGAGCTCTTGCAGCAACACAGAGGACAGCAGAAGACACATTGCTGCTGGATAGATCTATTATTAGATGTTTTCCCATTGTTTTGAGTTGAAATATGTGAACTTTCCGGCACTGTAATTCTTGTCAGTGAATGTCTTGATCTGAAAATCGTCCTTACCCTTTCACTAGTTAAATATCTCACTTAAATTAGAAAAATATAAGATAACTTAATTCTACAGAAAGTGGGGATTAGTCAGGGCAGAGTGGCGTCTTGTAGATTAGTCCTGTTGCCTCGCAGCAAGGGGGTTCCAGGTTTGAATCGCAGCAGAGGTCCTTCTCCGCAGTGTTTGCATGTTCTCTCTCTGCCTGCATAGCTTCGTCCCAGTCAAAAAACATGCATGTCAGGTTTATTGCTGATTCGAAATTGCTTGTGAGTTTAGAGTTGTTTGTCTAAATGTGGCCCTGTGATGGTCCGGAGCCCCGTTCAGGATGTACCCCTGCTTTTCACCCCAAGAGAGCTGTTTAGGGTCCAGCAAATCCCGGTCATCCTAAACAGGGAGATGCAGGTATAAACAATGGTACAAATGATCTGCTCACTTTATTCCACATCATATTACTGTTTCTATAACACGTCTCACTTGCGTCTTGACCCATGCAATACAGTCAAAGTAGCAGCTGAATGTTGACACGGTTTGGAGTCATCTGATATGAATGCCTTTTTCTTGTGACTGTGATTGGACACTCTGCTTCTTTTTTTTTTTAGATTTCTGTACTTTTAACTGTAAAGGTCTGTGTCCTTAATCCGTAATAACATCTGCCACACTGAGATTTGGGGTTGTAAGGAGTGCTTTGTGTGTCTCCATTCTAAAAAAATTCAAACAAGATCATTTTTTCATGAAAAATTACAATTTCACGGTTTGCGTAATGTAACCCCCCCGTAACTGGGTCAGTGCGTTCCCTTCAGCATAATTTCTACACAATCACTTTTGATTAGTTGTGTATAATAATCTGCTACACTGATTTTTCTTTTTCAGATTTTATGGATCAAGATAGCCATCTGCCTGAGTATTTCGGAGAACCCACAGTTGTCATAGGTCAGGCCCTGCTAAAGCTTCAAAATGTTGTCACCATGGCGATTCTACGGGCCCGTCAGAAAGTTGCACAGGGCCTCACTGTGCTCTCTGTCATCCTTCTGCTCCTCTGGATCGCTTCCTTTTTATATGGGAGCTTCTACTACTCATATATGCCCCGGGCAGCCTTTTCGACTCCTGCGCACTATTACTACAGGTCTGTGTGTACAGTTAATTTTTGCAGCTACAAACTCAAAACTGTGGTTCCACAATGACATTGTAACGATTCCATCCGTTTTGCATCCATTTTTGTGTTTTTGTCCTCAGGACAGACTGTGTTCCTTTATCTTCTTTTCCCTGCTCTTATCCTGTGGCCAACATCTCTCTGATGAGAAACAAGAAACACGTACGTCTGTGTGAATTGACCTCTTGCATGATGGTCTCTGGGGTACTAAACATACATGTTTACATGCATGTTAAGATATTTCTCTCCATTTATGCAGGTGCTGACTTTAGGCCAGGTCTACCGGATCTCTTTGCAGCTGGAGATGCCTGACTCCCCAACCAATCAGGAGTTGGGGATGTTCATGGTCAAGACAACCTGTTTCACTCAGGATGGAGGACAAAGTGCAGCCTCTGCTCGCTCTGTAAGATGCACCCTCTTGGGTAGCTACACAACTAACCGCAGGTCAAAAAAAAAAAATCTCTATCTGTATTGACTGATGTTGCTATATGTTTCTTAGGCAAATCAGCTGCTGAAGGCCTCCAGCTCTCGCTTTGTGAGTACAGCGCTGACGCATAATAACCTTTTAATCGCACAGCCTGCAGAGCCAGATTAGAGCTGCTTATGCATGTGCAGAACTCTACTGTGGCAGAAGGTCATCTCAGTGTACTGATGACTCAGGCAAAAGGACGCATGACAAACAGGAGAGATATCAAAACAGAACGGCTTAGAATGCTTAAAACAAACACAAACACAAACACACACACACACACACACACACACACACACACACACACACACTGTTTATTGTCTGAAAACAGGTGCAAAAGTCATTTAATAAGTAGGACAGCAAAATATATCCATCCATTTTCTATACCTGTTTAATCCTGTTCAGGGTCACAGGGGGTCTGCCAGAGCAGGGTCTGCACACTCGTACACCCGCCTGCAGGCAATTTAGAAATGTCAATCAACCTAACATGCATGTTTGTGGGAGGAGCCAGAGCATCCGCAGGGAGCACGAGGAGAACATGCAAACTCCACACGAACCAGGGACGTTCTTGCTGTGAGGCAACAGCGCTGACCACTAAGCCACTTCTCTAACACGGCAAAATATAGGGGTGTTGACATGACAGTGTTCAACTGAGTCACATTTTAAGATTGTTGTGTATCTCCTAGTATCAACACAACTGATTCTAATTATTGATGGTCATCAGCTTGTCATCAAGGTCTGCACAAGTCTGTTAATGACGTGCCATGGTGTGCTGAAGCAGGGATTCATCTAAAGCATGCAGGACAGTAGATCTAGAGGACGAGGGTTGAAGAGCGCTGGCACAGATCTATGAAGGAATGCAATTAGAGTCCCTGCTGAGATCAGCTTTTTCAGTGCTCATTAAAAATCAGTACCTTGAGACCATAAATCATTCTGCGATCACTGAAACTCCCTAGGAGGTAGTTTCAAACTACGAGGAGGAGGTGGTATGACATCTGCTGTTTTGTCGTGTTCAGGGCATGCTGCGATACCGGTCCGACCTACTGAAGACTCTGGGAACACTGCTGTTCCTCCCAGCCTTTTTGAGTGGAGCAGCCGAGCAGAAACAAGTGCTGGAAGTGGAGCTCTTCTCAGAGTACATGGACGACCCTGTAAGTTGACTGGTATTTCTTCCCAGGGTTCAAGAGTAGGGAAAGATAACTAGTTAGGGATGAGACTGAATTTAGGACGCAGGTGAATTTACAGCTGACAAAACAGATTTGTCTCTCCTTTATCCTCTGCAGTATGCCCCCTCAGTCACAGCTGTCATTGAGATCCTGTCTAGCAAGATCCAGATCTACTCATCTCATCTGTACATCCATGCTCACTTCACTGGCTTGAGGTGACGTATCTGCACAAAACAAGAACTTTGTGACCTCTAACATGACAAGTCAGACAGGAAGATGTATCTGCTGGTACAATAATAAAAATGTAGCATCATAGATATATTTATAGTAGTTATGTTGAATAGTTTTATTCATCAGGGAACTACAGAACAGGCCCTAAGAGGCATCTCTGGATCAGGGTTCGAAAGTGAGTCAGTAAGGGTGTGATGGAAAGGCGCACTGTTGAATTAAAATGCATGAAACTGTAATAAAAAGAGATGCAAAGCAATTCTAGAAAGTCACAAAGATATTCTCATTAGTAGTCTTATTGGACCTGAATGCAAATGACACATCTTCATTTTAAAAAGCATGTTCCCAAAAGATAATGTCCAAAAGATAATAGCATACCTTTAAAAGAAAAATATTTAAATTGTTTTCTGTCTCCTCTCATCAGATATTTGATGTTCAACTACCCCATCCTGTCTGCGTTGGTGGGTGTGTCAAGTAACTTCCTCTTCCTCAGCTTCCTGTTCATCCTCAGCTATACAAGGCAGCTGCTGGGTGTGGGGCAGAAACCTGAGCAGGTAACAAGAGAGGCCCAATAAGTTAACATCTCTTGTCGGCAGCTGCAGGATTGCAATCCTCATGAGTTTGTGTCTACATAAGAGTGACTTATCGGACATAATTTGCGTACTTCCAGGTGATGTAGTTCAGGCTTGTCTACCTTTTGACTTCATTGTTGCTTACAGCTGATAAGAGACAGACAGCTGCCAGACGTGAGGGAAAACACAAACAACCAGCTGCACGATGACGGTGCTGCAGGTACAAACAAAACAAAGAAAAATAAAAAAACTGGCACATGCTCACACAACTTTAATGCTCATATTAGATGTTGTCACTGAAACTTGAAGGCATTGGGATAATTCACTGTTATGTTTAAAAGTGACTTTGACTGCATGTGCAAATTCTTTGTCAGGTCCCGCAGATCTTCTGGGACCCGTCCAGATGGACTTCACAGATCTCAGCAGAAACGATCCACACCTGGATGTTGACAACAGCCCAAATATACACAATGGAAATACGTTTGGTCAAGATGAAACGAATGAATCTGAGGCAGCTTGAGGAGTTTAATGAAGAAGAGTTTCCACAAAGTGAACTGAATGATATAAAAGGATGAGAATTTATTATCTGTCTCTGGTTGATGACCATTTAGGCCGAATGCATCACATTCTCTTGACCTTTTCTCACTGTTTTTCAACTGTAATGATATTGACACATTTGGACCTTTGTTATAAAATATTTACTTTTTGAGCACCTACATTATTTTGCACTTCATATAAATTGTTAAAAAATATTGCACTCTGCACACTAACAAGAAGCTATGGCTTTAAATAAATCTTACATGGTAAAAAGCACATTTTATTCAGAAATGTTTAACAGGTAGAAGAAAAATGAAACAGACATACAAAAGTGCATGTGCCTTAAAACTGAATTGTTTACTTAAATGTTCTGTTGTTCTGTCTCCTTCCGTCAAAATATTTTGACTGTTTGGCTGTGTGCCGTTTTTCCATCTTATAGTTTATTTTTCTTCAAAAATGTATTTTTCTGCAAGGTATTTCTTCGAATTATTATTTGAAATGTTTAATTGATCAAAGCTTTAAAATTATGTAAACATGCACCATGACCTAAAACATCCTGAAATGTTTGTATAAGTCCTAAGAGAAGTCAAAACAGGAACAGAATTTTTCCAGATTATCAGTCCTGAACAGCAGCAATGAGGAATAAAAATGTAAGGAAAAAATAATAATTCTTTCTGATTTCTGAGCACATATCAGGATTAATCCAGCTACTTTGGGGGAGAGGTGATGTACATCCTGAACAGATCAGTCCATCACAAGGCAACAGGAAGATAAACAAACAAAAAAAAAAAAAACAGTTCTCCCTCACACATCAATGTTAAAACCCCAAATAAGAGAAAAGCCACACAGGCATGATGAAAATATAAAAACACGGAACCTGATATTTGAACCATGGACAGTGTTATCATCATGCCACCTTACATCTTTTATTTATTCCTATAAGTACTTTATTTTATACTTCTGTTGTGTAAATGTATAGTACTTGGACAAGTACATGCACTAACATCTATTGAAACATTATCAAATTGTTGGATCCCGTTTTCTTTCAGATAATGACATATGCATTTGTGGAGCCACTTCTTTCAGCTATTAAAGCTAGAATAAATCCTGTCTATTGCAGTTAAAGCACCTGAGACAACCCGTGTGTATTTTTATTACGAGAAAAAAAATTGCTTAAATCAATTAAATATTAACCAACGTTCTGCAGTATACTAGTCTAGACTAATGTGCATTCTGTGCCATAAACATTTCTTATTGGAGGGAGGACACCACACACCCTGTCATTCCTGGATGTGATCCTGACCTGTGCCACTGTTGGCCAAATTCCATCAGCTGGCTCTGGCAGACTTAACAACGTCACTACATGCAAAATGTGGCATCAGCAGACAGAATGAGAGAAGGATGTAACTCACAGACAGCCCCAAGTCTCTGTATTACTGAAATATTAAAGGAGGAAGACATAAGTAAGGTAAGTTAGACATATTTACACATTTGAGCAATTAGATTTTTCCACTTGTGTCATTTTAAGAAAGCTTAAAAACATTGTGGATACAATTTTCAATTTGTAAATGCATTTCCTGATTCATATTCAAAACTGTGCTTCTTTTGTAAACACATCCCTGTTGTACCAGAACATGAGCTCATGGAACAGTCACCATCTCCACTCCACATGAAACGTAAATATGGACACTGCAGATGAAAACCACATGGAGAAAATGGAGACAGAGACAGAGGAGACATGCAGCCGGCTGTCAGATAAGACGCACCACCATCTGGCAGTCGGAGAAGGACCGTCCAGCAGCTGCAGGGGCATCAGAGGAGCTTTCAAGCCCAAACTCAAAACAACAAAAAGCTTCCCGCCTTACAGTCAGTGCATAGGTGGACTAGGGGAGGATGGAGACTTCAACGAGGAACTCGACCCAGAGCTAGTTGTTGCTTCTACGTCAAATGAGAGGGGAAACAGACACGAGGACACTCAGGGCACAGAGAGAAAAGCAGAACACACTGCTGAGTGTTCCTGGGAAGGACTAAAAGCTAAATGGAGGACAAGGAGAAAGGAGAGGTTAGGGGGAAGCTATGATGTTGAAAGAGAAAGCTGGGTGAGAGCAAGGTGGAGCGACAAAAGGTTGGAGAAGATTGAAAAAGAAAGGGAGCTTGATGACCAGATGAAGAGGGAAGGGGCTGCAAACAGTGAGGGAAACCACTGGAGATGCTTAACTTCCAGTTTTGAGAAACGCAAAAAAGAAGAAGAGGAAACAGAAAGGAAAGTGTCTCCTATTTCCGCTGTACACGGGGAGAACAATGGCAGCGTGGAGACTGCAGAGAGGAAGGATGAGGATGCTGAAGAAATAACAGAAGGCACGACACGTCGGCATCCAGTCTTCTCCAAGCTGTTGCACTCCTCCTCCTCCACATCCTCATCCTGCTCCTCCATCAACCTTTCTTCAGCAGAGAGTGATGAAGTCTTCAGTGAAGGAGAGGATGCCGCTTCAAAGAGAATTAACTTCAGGAAGGTGAGACGAGTTGATCCACGAGACGCAGATGTACTTTGCAACTTGCTCTCTTTAATAATTTGCCCCATTCAGATACCCGTCACCCTCAGCTCCCTCGTGCATCTTGCTAGACTGGTTTTCCATGGAAGAGGCATAAAACCATATTTCTCAACTGTTGTTTGCAGCTGCTTATTTGCATGGGCTTGAAAGAGGACTTTGACAAGGTCAGATTTGAATGGTGTTTGCATGCTGCTGCTGCAGATATGAGAGCAGAGGAGCAAACCATGCAGGAGATGTTCACACTCTGGGCTCAGAGCGCGTACATCATCAGACACTGACAAGTATGCAGTCAGTGGTAGCAGATCTGACAGTGAGGAATTTTTACACATTTGCATTTGTAAAGCCATCACCAGTCATTTAGAAAGCAAACAAATGAAATTTCAAGGACTGAAGCTTAGATTCGAGACATTTTCCTCAAACCCCATCCAGTTATTTTGTATCAAAGTCTCCACTGAGCATGCTCAGCTGTTTTCTGGCTTTTCTATGCCACATTCACACCAGGTAGGAACTGTTTTGTGTATATACAAAGTAGATTATAGGTGAACAGCTATGCTCTGTTTGTGCTCTGCACTGAATACAACTGACCCATGTTTGGTGTGCGGTGACTTTTACCTTACGTTTTCAGAGAATGATGCCAGATTATGTTTATTTTCACATCAAAAGGAGATAGAAATTCTGGATTATATTTCCATTTAAATATTTCATGCATTTGTTTAAGACATATTGTACAAATGAATCTAAATACCAGCTCCACAGTCTATTTTCCTTTAGAGGATTCTCTGATATGTCATAGCAAAGACATAAGTGTAGAAAGTAAAATTAATGTTGGTGGAATTTCATGTAGATGTGTAAGCATTTTAGAGTACCAGTATAATTCAGAGTTGTGAAGAATGCCTTTATGAAATGACAATGGTAGGGTTAATAAATGGTAGATTACTGTGAATATGTGTCAGACTGTCCTATCATGGACCGAAACACCATGAATCCATTCTTAATCAATATCACTTCTGCGCCGTACTGACTGTTCTCCTCACGTAAAGAACTCGCTCGTCTCTTCTGTTATGCCTCAGTGCCGCTCCTGGAAAACCTACCTGACCATGATGCACTGGTCACTTCGGCGACAGAGCTCCTGGGTCCAGCTGGCTGGACATCAAGGCATGTGTGTTACACATCATCTCCATCGTACACACTCAAGGGAAATCAAACGTGACTGTCATCAATTGTCTCCATTATGTAAATGTCACTGATTTATATGAAAATTGTGCAGCTTGTACACAGCTGAGAATGTGAAAAATATTCAGCATTTTAGTGCAACTTCTAAAACAGTTTTAATTTAGTGAATAGCAGCTCTCAGCTACTACGTCTTAAAATCAGGTAGTGCTATAACTCAAAGTTTTTGCTCTTGTTATCTCAACTTAATGGCTGCTGGTGTCACCAGGTAACTTTCAGCTGAGTAAAGTAGGAGAGGTCCTGAAGCTGTTCAGTGAACCAGAGGCCAGGTGCCTGGATTGTTTGATGAGGGACCCTCTTAGGCCATTTGTCCCGCAGTATCACGGATTGGTCACCAGAGGGGAGCACTGCTACATGCGTTTGGAGGACCTTCTGAGCGGCTTGAGGAGGCCTGTTATCATGGACTGCAAGATGGGAGTCAGGTAGACTTTTCACTTTAAATGACAAGTTAAGTGAACAATCCTAAAAATCCCAAGAAACATCCCTTTGATGTTAGGCAAAGACCTAAATGGCTTGAGGGATTTTAAAGCTTCATGACCTTTGAATATGTGGATCTTTACATCATATTACTGTTCTAGCTGATATTGACGTTAACTTGAAGTTTTCAATTATTTTTATACTGGGTGGTATATGCTTTGTAATTCAGCATCTAACATTTTCCCATTATCCGTGACAAACTGACTTCAATGTTCATTGGATTGGTGGTGCTGGTTTCTTTTGAATCTGAGCGACAAATCTTTACATTTGAAATATCTTCTAATTAAAAACTTCACATCTGCGCCCTGCTGCGCATCTGCTCTCTTGATAGTCTAAAGATCACATTTTCTATTCTAGGACAATGATTAGTCCTAAATTTCCCTAACCCTGAAATTTAAAATCCACAAACAAATCTTATAAAAAGGTCAGCCAGGTTTTCAGATAAATAAATGTGCACATTAAGGAAAGTGTTTGGTCTGACTGTAGGAATAAACCCGAGCACCTGAAGGGAAAACTCCACACTGAAAACCCTGACCCATTTTTCTGTGAGGCAACGGTGCTTATCACTTGCTTCTTTTACTTTCTTGTCAGTGGTTTTGAAAATGTGAAGGACAGAACAAAATGGGGTGTTGTTAAACTATCTCTAAAAGTCTCATTTTTAGTGTAATGCCATCTGGAAACCAGGTCAAGCTTAGAGAAATTCTTACAAACTTTTGAATACTACCGTCAATGATAAATGTTCCAATATCAGGACATACCAAGAGGAGGAGCTGATCAAAGCCCGAAACAAAGCTACCCTGAGGAGCGACATGTACCAGAAGATGGTGACAATAGATGCCTCAGCACCATCAGCGGAGGAGCATGCACAGAAAGGTGTAACCAAGTGGCGCTACCTGCAGTGGAGGGACATGACCACTTCCACATCTACACTGGGCTTCAGGATAGAAGGCATTATGGTAGAAGGCAAAACCAGTTATGTTAGACTGTTAGACTAAAAGTGGTGGAAATTAATAACCTTGCAGTGTGAACGTTCCTGTGTTTCTGTCTCACAGATGGAGGACGGCAGCGTCCAGCGGGATTTCAGAAAGATACACACCTTGGCTCAGGTCACAGATGCGTTACTCTTCTTCACCAGGAGTCAGCTGGATACTCTGGTCGGTTCAGCCTGTCATGAAGCATACCGTCTTAAAAAACATCTCAGATCATGTGACTGATTAGTTCAAATCAAACAAAAAAACTGAACTAAGCTGCCTCGTGAACCAATTACTGCTGTTCTTAAACCTCAAAGTAGTTTCCACAGTATTTCTAAAGACAAAGCCATTTCCCTCTTGTACGCATATACTGTTCAGATTTATCCACTAACATCCTCACGTCCTCTGTCTTCAATCGGTCACTCTTTGATGCATGAATAAGTTACTGCCGATGAACCATCCTTCATTTGTGTCCTCAGAATGCGTACCAATCCCGACTGCTGGCCCTGAGGGACGCACTGAGGAATTCCTCATTTTTCAGAACCCATGAGGTTGGTTTGCTTGCATCTCCCCTAAACAACCTTCATCAGAACTGCTTCCATCTTTGTTCAGATTAATCCGATATTCTTCTAATGGATGCGTTTACACTTGGCCAGGTGATCGGCAGCTCGCTCCTCTTTGTCCATGACCACAACAAGGCCAGCGTGTGGATGATAGACTTCGGAAAGACAACGCCGCTACCTGATACAAGGGAGCTCCAACACAACGTACCATGGGCTGAGGGCAGCAGGGAGGATGGCTATCTCATTGGCCTGGCCTCTCTCACCACTGCTCTGAGCCAGGCCATCAGTGTGGCCCTTGGGCAGCAGGAGGACCGCTGCAGAGAGGAAAAGACTGTTACATGAAATCATCTGAGGGTTGTGTATGTGACACAGCGCAAGCAAAACAATTTCAGGATGAAATCCGTTGCTGTTACAGTTTGTTGAGAGTACAAATGTTGAGAGAGCAAACGAGGACTTGTGTCTGTCTTCAGAAGTGGAGGAAGATATCAAGGGACTTCAGTGAAGCTAAAATCTAAAGCAATATGAAGTAGATGGTCGTCTTGCTTATTGTACATCTGGTATGTACACAGTTTCCAATAGTGGAGACTGCTCTTATTATAAATTCTTAATATTTTTTCTTGAATCATCATTCACACGGGACAAACAATCCAGACATTTCTTTTTCTGCTGAAAACTTCATTTGGATGACCTTGTCTGTGTTAAAACACATGCAACGCTTATGTGTTTACAGCAGGAAACATGCACACGTGGTTGAACAGTCTCATATTCAGTTTGAAGTCAGTATGTGTTCAAATACTAAACATGCTCATGAGAATATAAATACAGTTGGAGACAATTCGATAAAATAGATGTGTTTTTTTTTTGTTCTCCCTTTGTCTTTATTTGATGACTACACAGTAGTCACACAAACAAAAATATTTTTTTTAAAAAAAGGCTAGCTGAGGACCATAACAGATCTTGGCCTTTGGTCTAGGCCTATATTATTAATAGACATATACAACTACACAGATTATTCTCATATTTGCTTTTTTTCTCAAGGTATAGCACATTATTACTTGTATTATTAATACAACACATTGTAGTAGCACTTTCCAGATATAACACTGCATTCTATGTTCCATAAAGTAAATAGTAAAGCTTATTTGCCTTTCGTTTGTCAATAAGCAGTAAAATAAAGTTTCACTGTTTTATAAAAGTTTTAAAGAAAATACTGATCTGAAAATTTCAGACACCCAGTTAGGCCACTATTGTAGCTGTGCTGTACACTTATTTAAATCTTAAAGTTAACCTAGTGTATCAAGAGTATTATCAATAAGTCATATGTAAATATTTTTCCCATAATATTTTTTTAAACAAACGTGTCTAATAATGTATGGTAACCATTACACAAAATGAGATAACAATAAGTTCCTCTGAAGCCACTAAATCAGGCGTAAATTGGTCCAACTGACCTGGTCGGCGGCGCGGCGCCATGTTGCTCCTGGGGACGTGAGCGGGACCCGACGACGACGACGACACTGAACAAACCGCACAGAAAAATACTGCTCGCTTATTCCAGCAACTTTGTAAGAATTTAGACGCTACGTTAGTCCTGGTTGTATCTGTGAATATAGCGGTGTCGACAGCCAACCTGTCTCAGGTAAAGATGTATGAAAAGTTGGCACAGTTATAGGTAAATAACTGTTACGTCAAACTGGTACCGCGCCTTTCGATTTTGATTTAACCAATTTTGCTGCTTCATATAGATAAACGTGTTAACCCAAGAGTAGGATTTTGGGATTTATTCCGGATGGACCGCGTGATTGTGTGTCGGCGAAACTACCCCAATTTAGCTGTGGTGACGCGTGTGCTTAACGATGGTAAGTGCTGCTTCTTCAAACTTACGGGTTTCAGTAATGTTTAATTACCTCTTTGTGTGTTGAGGCTCACGTGTTAAAGTACACCACCAGGGAAGGTGTGGTGGTAGTTTAATGTTCAGAGGTAAGTAATGCAGCCGCTGGACTGCAGTACATCAGCCATGTGTCCTCGGTTTAAGTTCAGTTTCAGGTTGAAGATCCGTTTTTCAGTCAAGTCGTGGGAGTTTGGTGTTGACCAAGAATAGAGTAGAGGACAACCAGACACCGAAGCAAGTACTACTGATGATATGAAATGAGCAAATGAACAATGTGACCCCGATTATCAAAAATGTTGTGGATTTTAATTAATACTTTTAAGCCTGTAGAAAAACTGATGTCAAAACGTTTAGATATAATTCACTCAATCACTGACCTTAATAACTTTGAGGAGGAAACACATAGGTGTACTAATCAGTACTTTACACTGCAAAAGAACTGTAATTTTTTTAGGTTTTAATGTTAACGTCTGTGTGTGATCTCAAGTTAAAGAAATGTACTGGTTTCCAGCTACATAATCAACCATAGCATTATGACCAGTCACATGTAATCTAAATAAAAACTGCTCATTTCATTACATTCTAATGTTTAGCTGGGATGCACAGTCAGTCACACCTCCAACTATGGCAACATCATTCAACTGCATTTGCAGGTGAGTGATATATTAGAGTCTGACGTGCTCATTCATGGCCTTTTAGGTTTAACAAACTGTCAAAATACCAAGTAAGAAAGAAGAATTACATTTTTGTGGTTTAAACTTAGTTCAGTCTGAGTTAAAAGCATGTGCAACTATAATAAGCCATGGTCAATGGAGCGACTACACCATGATTCACCGTGGCAATGTCAACTGAAAACAAGAGAGCCTCCTACTTAGATTTAGAGCTGTTGTTGCAATCATAGTGGATTGGAGCAAGTATTTCTGCAGAAAAACAACAGCTGCAATAGTGAAGGAACTGGGATGGAAGAAATGGGAAAGTGAGTGAGTGTGCAATTTAAATATTTCATGACTTAAAATATGGCATGGATGACAAGAGGTAAATGTAGGAATATTATACATAAGATTATTTTTTTTTTATTGGTTTAAATGAAATTAATTGGTTTAAGTTAAAAGTGTAATTCATAATGAACTTAAGACGCAGATGGCCGTCGTTCTGTGTAGACGTTGGTGAGCAGGTGTCTGGTTTCAGGGTGGTGGACCCCTCCCTGCAGTCCCACCTGTGGTCTGCGTGTCGAGCCGTTTAACGGTGCAAACAGACGCCTCCTCGAAGATATGCCGAAATTAACAGTTATCGATATAAGTCAGAGCTGATGTTGCATACAGAAATGTCCGTTCTTGACAAGTTGTTTTTAGCGAGTTTTCTTTCTATCGACGTACCTATAAACACATTTTATGTATTTATTTGGCCCCGGAAGAGGAAACTTGTGTTTCCGTCGTCGTCTCGTCACTTGTTAGCAGGACGGAGTTGCTAAGCTACTAGCAAGCGCCTACGATCACGGCGTGCTACCTGTCCTTTGTGTTTAATCCGAGTCACCTGGGATGTTCTAGTTTGTTTGTTTGGCTCCGTCGGCTTCGATTCTTCTGAAAAGAAAAGGCAAGCCCCGGGCATTTATTTTTCTTTTCATCGAGGGCCGACTTTTTATTTTTGTGAATCCCACACTACAGAAACATGGCGGACGGCGGGCATTATTACAACGGTAAGACACTCGTCCGTCACAGCAGTGATCTCATGTCTTCTGTGCTACTTTCATCGTTTTTCTTTAGATAACGGAGAGTTGATGATGAAGAGAGAGGTCAGAGCCACAGATTTCATGGTCCAAGGAGGTAACATTACTGGTTCCCGGGAGCTCTAATCATTACATAACAGACACGAGTGCTCACTCGGAGCTTCAAGAAATATATTTACCTAGAAAATGTCTACATAGGGTTTTTATGTCTAGATAAACCAGCAATGCTGCACACATTTGTTGGTGGTTTTGGTGTCTTAATGTGGAGAGCTTTTCTAAATTTACTTGGTTATCAAGATAGTAAGGTTTTTTTTTTTTTTTTCAAATGTATAATAAGGCTGGAAATGCATAACGTTAGATGACTGGAAATGTCTACATAAAAAAATGACACGATTTTAACTTTGAAAAAGTGTTTTTGTATAATGTTTAAATAAATGGCAATAACTGAAGCAACACTAAAAAGGGGTGTGTGAGTTTTTACATTATTAACTGAAATGGCAGTTGGCAGGGTTTGCAGAAATGTTTAAGTACATCAGCTAAATGGATAATACTCAGTATTTGTTTTTAATATATTAAACCCGGTTTGCTTTGTCCTTCCCAATTTGAAATTACATTGCTTCTGTAATTGCTGCCCATTTGTGCTCTGACCATTTTTGATGGATCATGATGTTGCTGCTTTATTTTGATCTTTTAATTACCAAAAGGTGTTTTACTAACTTTACCAAGTGGTCTGTCTGACATTAGACTTTACTGTCTACACCTCTTCATTGCTGCTACAACATGAAAAACACTGACCTCACTTTAAAATTTGAAGTTTTCCATTTATGGGTAAAACAATTGCATTTCAACGATGTAAATTATTGCAGAGCCCTAACAGCAACATATTTGCAGTAATATATAGAAGTGTTGTAATGTGGGATTGGCAGGGTTGAGTTAGTTTTAAAATTGGATAGCTTGTATAGGGATCATGCTTTTTTTTTTTTTTTTTTTTTTTTTTTTCATATTTTGTAATGCAATATTTTAAGTTATAAATTAAACATTACTCTTACAGAACATGATGACAGAACTGCACCGTATCGCAACCGCAAAGGAAGGGGCCACAAGGGTCGGGCATTTGACAGGTCTCGCAGAGATCGTCAACGGGGGAGCCACTCAGGAGGGTTTGGAGGTCCTGGACCCCGCTCTAGACTTGAGGATGGAGATGGCGATGTAACTATGAGTGACAGCTCCCAAGACAGTAGCTCCCAGCACAGATTGTAAGTACTGATCATTTCATTGTTTCCAGATTTTTCTTAGGTCCAGTGCAAACTGCATATGCTTGCTCTGTTGCTTATGTGGGTAAGAAATCAAGCCATACCAATGCAAAGATTACTAGTTGCAGGTAAATTGCTTCTGTAATTAATTCTTAAGCATTGGGAAATATTACCCAGAAGCACATGGTTCTCGGGTTTTTTTTTTTTTTTTTTTTTTGTTTTTAATGCACTGCTATTGCAGATAAGAAATGGACTATGGTTGTTCTGACTGAAATGGCGCCAAAAAATTTACTTTTTGTCTTCTCTAGCAACCCATACGGAAAGCCGTTTCGTAAAAGAGATGGGCGGTTTGACAGAGACAGACAACAAGGCAAAGGAGGAGGTGGTAGAGGAGGTGGGGGGAATGGTGGCTTCAGAGGAGACAGAGGTGGAGGCGGTTTTAAAACCAGGTCAGGCTGGTACAAAGTCACGGTGTGTACTATGACATTTTGTCTCAGCACATCAGCAACTCTAAATTTAAATTTGTTAGATGAGTTTATATTTTGCTTTGTCTGTGTGTTTGACAGATACCACATGGAAGAAAATACGATAAGAAATGGTTAGTGACGGCACTCCAGAACATCTGTTCAGTTCCTTACACACCGGTTCAGGTAAATTTCAGTACTGTCTGATTTTCTTTTTGTGTTTTCTGTACAACTCTGAGTAATAAAGTTTTTAACATGATTTGTGAGTAAACCTCAAGTCACTTGTGTTAATATTTGGACCATTTGATGTCCCATTTCCTATTTTGATATATTTGTAAGATTGACATTTTAAGGATATTCTGTCTCTTGTCTCTCCTCTCTATCCAGTACCATGTTGACCACAATAGGGTCCATTTCTATGTGGACGATTCTGCTGCTGCAAATGCTTTACACAAATGTTCCCACAAGATTACAGACACAGATGGTTATAAGGTATGTTGGGGGTGCATATTATCTGTGATGATGATGATGATGATGATGATGATGATAATCTAAAAAAACAATATCTTATATTACTCACCTGCCTTTGGTCCCCATCTTACCATCTTTAGGTGGAGGTGCATGTCAACCCAAGTGATCCACCATCCTTCCTTCAATCTGACCTGAAGCCAGAACATTTGGAACACTTGAAGGTAGGCTTGGGTAACTTGGTGTTGAATTAATGAATAGATGGGGCTGAAACATTAAGTACATTCAGTATGTATCAAAACTCTTCAAATTTGTTGCTGTATGAAGATTAACTGTTAGCTGTTCTGGTGATATTCATTATCTGTTGTTTTCCAGCAATGTATGGCAAAACGTTTTGATGGTTCCCAACAAGCACTGGACCTGAACAATATTCGAACGGACCCAGGTAATTATTTTCTTGTGCCTGTGGACGCCAGTGAGATGTATGAGACGATGCTGAATACCTAGTCTGAATGTCATGTGGTTGGATCTCTGCAATTATTTCAGTAAAAGAGACTCTGTCCATTGCTGCAGTGAATTGTGTAGGACAGACCAATTTTTGGGAAAATAATTTTATTGAATTGTCCACAAAACCTAACATTATATACATTTAGTGTTTAATGATCCTCCAGTAGACTAGGCATCTTTGTTTCAAGTTCTGTATATTTTAATTTAGTCAGTAAGTACAACATACAGACGGATATTAATAAAAATATAACAAAAAAAAGCATTAGTGATATAATTAAAGAAAATTTTAACCAGAGTCCTTCAACACCAACAGGTCAGTTACCTCAAAGACAGTTTAAATGTTTAAGGCCCATTAACTCCTGCTGTATTGTTGATCAGTGTCATGAATCCAGGCTTGGTCAACACAGTAGCACCATATCGTTTGCTAAGGACTCTGTTATTGCTCAAGTCATTTTCCCTGTGCCATATTCAATTTTGCTTGTGTGGATTGAGATTTCCAAAATTTCTGGGAATGATCCCTGTCTTTGGCTTTTTGGCTTATCTGATACACTGCTGCTCAACCTTTTGTCAGTATTGCAACTGTCGTACAAGGCTCTATGGTTTTGTTTTTTTTTAAGTCCTGGAACAAATTTGTAGTTTTATTCCATGAAGTAGCAACACACATACTCTGCACATCTGATTTTGGACAGCATCATCTTTTTTTTTTTTTTTTTTTTTTTTAAATAACTCAAATTATCCTACACTGTGACTGTCCCTCTATTTGAGACAAAAGTTTCAGCTGATCCAACTTTTAACTGTTGTATCAAGCCAGAGGCCATTATAGACAAATTAAAGCGCAGCATGAAAGGTTGATGCAGTCAATCGCTCCGCTCATTCTTGCGCCTCCTGACAGCCTTGTAATTGCTCATGTTGTAATGTTATGATATTGTGATATTATTTCAAATGCAGTTAATCATTCAGCCAAATAATTGTTTATCGTGGTACTATTTGATATGAACAACATCAGTATTATGCTCATGTACCCAGCATAAATTCAAACATGTATTGTAACTATATATTTGAAGACGGGTACCTGGGTTCATGTACAGGTATAATTCTCCTGCTTCCAGCCCAGATTCCAATCCACTGTGTGACTTGCCCCTTTTTGCGCTTAATTAAAAAAAAAAATCTAATTACGTTAGTAAAGGCAACTTAAGATTCAAAATGTTTAAAATAAATAAATGTTAATTTTCCCCAGTAGCTGAAATGTTATTTACTGCCACTGACAATCCCCCACCCCCAAACCTTGGCCTGTTTATGTGATCTTATTTATAGTTTTACTTTATATTGTACAGACCTGGTGTCCCAAAACATCGAAGTTATCTTGAACAGGAAAACAAACATGGAGGCTGTCATTAAGATAATTGAAGACAACATTCCTGAGGTAGGAATCAATAGTGGTTTGGAAAGATTTATCATGTGCTACTGAAGGCATGGTTCTGGTTGGGTGTGCTTATTGTTTTTTTTCTCATATTCCCAGCTAACATCTTTGAACCTGAGTAACAACCGCATTCACAAACTGGATGAGCTCACTGAGTTGGTTACCAAGGTGCCTAATCTGAAGACCCTCAACCTATCTCACAATGAGGTACGATAAGCTGCTAATTCTTTAGAAGAAAGAGTTAACGTTAGATCCACAATTTAGTTTTTGCCCAATATTAAACTGTATGTGTCTGATTCATGGTCTCTTGTTGTTTTCTCACATCATCATCTACTTCTACACCTCCAGTTGAAGTCTGACAGAGAACTGGACAAAGTGAAAGGCCTCAAGCTGGTGGAGCTGTGGCTAAACCGGAACCCCCTGTGTGAGCTCTTTAAAGACCAGGCTGCATATGTCAGGTCAGTCAATGATTCTGGGAGGTGAAAACAGAAACGAGTGATGTCTAATAGTGGTTGGTTTGACTGTGAGTGGCGAAGAAGGACCAAGATGTATCACCTGTAAGACAGAAGTATCCGACCGTGTGCTGCCAAAGATTTAACCATCTGTATGTGTTTTAAGATTACCCTACCAAAACTGAACCGTTTCCCCAGCTGTCGAGGATGATGTTTGAGACCAGGAACATCCCACTGTTGTTGACCGACTTAAGTTTAATTTTTTTTAAATTTATTGAATCTGTGGTAGAAAAGAAGTTTTTTTTTTGATGGGGGAACTGAAAGACTTAAATATTGATGATTGGATGTGCATCAGTTCCCTAAAACAAACAGACCAGTTGAAAGACTAGCACATCCTTTCAATTAACATTTTAAAGTTTTCTTAACTTGAACCCAGCTAAACTGTCCCATCTACACCATGACTAGGGCCAGGGGGATGGGACATATTCATGCTTATCTTACTCTTAAAGATCCATATTCTTGAAGTCAAGTTGTGTGGATATACCAGTGCAGTACGTATGCTATAGATTTATGCCTTTAAGGTTTATGGATTTAAGGAAAAGTCTTGTTTTTGCTTTACATGTTCCTTCCTACTTTATTATTTCTATTTCACACTCTAAGATAAACATTTCTTTTTTCCAAACGTTGGTGACAAAATGTCAAACTTAAGAATTTAACCTTGTTTTCTCTTCAATTTGCTTAAGCCTGTCTCCCTTTTGAACAATCATCTTTTCTGTTTATAGCTTCTCTGCAGGGCACCCTTTCAAAGTCTCTCCTCTTGGTTTTCTGATTCTCAGAGCTGCTGCACCCACTACTCCCCTGCTAAAATCTCAGTTATCCCGTAAATTGTTGTAAAACATCATTGCACTTCTTAATTACAATAGAAAGCAGTTGAGCATGGCACTCTGGTAAAGTGTTCTGTGACGGGCCTTCAAAATGAATCCAAAGCGAATTTTCTTTTGAGCAGTACTGCTAAATCCTTTATTTGCTGTATTGAAGAATGAAACCCATTTTCATCATGACAGATGTTTGGATGAAGCAAAGAAAAAGCAAAGAAATTCCACAGCCAGCGATTCTCCTCCCCTCATAGTATCCTTGCCCACTCGGCCCCCTGTCTTAGGCGAGTATGGAAGGCTGGATAGCCCATGACGGGTAAGATCCCACCTTGAAACCTCGGGACAACCTAAGGCAGGCACAGTCACGATTACTCGGCCTCAGTCCCTGTGACCTCAAACTCAGTGAGATCATGACGTGAAGAAATTGAGAAGATGGGACTCTGGGTAAAGCCGTTGGGCTGAGGTGGAGTGGGGTATGCCTCATCAATGACAAATGATGAGCCAAAGAGAAAAAGCAGTCTGTTTCTTCCACTGTGTTTCATCTTTCATCTACAACAGACCTCTGCTTTTCATTGAATGAAGTGGAGAGTTTGGAGGAAAGAAATAAGTTCTGGACTGGAAATTGATGGCTCAGTTTTGCTTTTAAAAACTGCTAATGGAAAGAAGTGTGACACTTTTGTTTTCAATGGCTGGAACCAGTACTGAGGAAGGGGGAAAAAAATCTGTCTACTAAAGACACTGCTCTCATGTTTAATAGTCTTCTCATGCCTCTGTAACCAGAGGCTGTTTCTCAAATTAAGGTAAAAAAGAAAATGTCTGCAGCAAGTCAAGGTGAAATTGCATGAAGAGCTGTGCCATGTCTTCAGAGTAAGATACCCAAGTGCAAACTGCATGTGGGGCAGGGGGAAACTATGAGATCAGTGGTGGGACTGCTGGGTCCAGCTCACTTTGAGACTTGCTGTCCTTTTTGTTCAATTCTGTCCTCAGGTTGTCTTTTGCTGATTAATGAAGAGAGCAGGCACGGACGAAATTACTCACTAGATGAATGGAGATTGATGTCTCTTATAAATGTTGGGCTACCTGTGCCAGTGTCTCTGTGAATTGTCTGTTTATTTTTTGGGTGATGTAGACTCTTCTGTTCCCCAGCATCTGGGCCAGGGTGTGTGTGGGGGGACTTAACACACGACTAGTGGTAACCACCTCTCTCCCAGCCATTCATAACTTAAATCTTCTACTATTTCAAAAGGGATGTATGTGCTGGTCTCCAGCTCAGTCTGGTAGATGGTGGCATGTTTGTGTGTGTGCTCCTTAGAAAAGTGGGGTTGTGTTGCTCTTCCATGTCAGATCTGTGTATATCACCATAATGGGGGGAGAGGGTGAGTATACCTGCTGGTAAGTACATTTGGGATGGGAGAAAAAGGTATGAAAGTTAATCAATTTGTGAAATTATTTGTATACGAAAAGATAAAATCACAGTTGGCAGTTGCAGTGGTGTTAATTTTACTCATTTGTGCTTCTACTCATTAACTTTCTCCCTAAAAGTTTGGAATCTTAAAATTACAAATAAAAGGGATATATGACAATGGGTGGATCAGCAGGTGTCTTTGGCAGTGGTATCTGGAGTGATAAATATGATTTGTATTTGAGGTGGCTTGAAATGATAACTCGTATGCTCTTGATTTTTGTTCCTGTACCAGTGCTGTGCGACAGAGGTTTCCCCGGCTTCTGAAACTGGTAGGTCATCTTGTTTCCCCAGCTTTATTCTTCTCTTTCCAGTCGTCATGCCTCCTTTTGTCAGTATTGCATCAAAAACAAGAATGATGTGAAAGTCTCCTGGTATTTAATCTAAATTGGCAACAAAGATATTAAGGGTGGGTTCATATGCAGCATGTTTTTGAGAAACCCTGACATATATTTTAAATACTTTGCATGTGGTTTTCCTCAGGATGGGCTTGACCTTCCCCCACCCATTGGGTTTGATGTTGAGACGCCCACCACCATCCCCCCCTGCAAGGTTGGTTTGTTAGTATTGTGTAGTTCCACTTGCACCTGAAATTGTGGTACAGATCCAGTCTCTTGGAGTGGGTGGTATTCAGTAGGATCTCTGAATCTCAATTTATTTGTGCTTTAACCTGCATTGTTCTTCTTGATGTACCTAAAAATGTTTTCTTTTTTTAGGGAAGCTGCTTTGGCTCAGATGAAATCAAAGCACTCATCCTGCGGTTCTTGCAGCAGTAAGTGGAATTACTTTGCAACACAGACTTCCCCTCCCAATTTAAACGCAACTAATTCTGTTGTAATATTATCCAAATAGCATTAGGGCTTTGCATTCAAATAAAATATGTGCTATATTTGAAAATTGTGATAGAAGCAATTTAGTATACGTTTTGATATAGTTCTGCTTTGCTGCCAACATGAACCCCAAACGGAAAAAAAAAAAAATTATATATATATACATATATTTCCACGGCACGGTTGTCATGCAAAAGACGGCTTTCTGCCTACACAGATGAGGCTGGCTATGCTGCTGGTCATTCACTGTGTCCCAGGATGCATTGCATTTACAATGCAAAAATGTTTTTTTTTTTTTGTTTTTTGTTTTTTTAAGAAGGTGGCCTTGTGGTCAGACCACCTCTAAATGTGTTTTGAGAGGTCAGCTAATGCACTCTCAAATCTGTCCTGGGTGGATTTTCAAAAACTTGCTCTTTTTGGTAACCACTTGTGATGGGATCCCTAAGGAAGGATGTTAATACTAGCTCTAAACAGCAGCTTTGTGCACGCAACTGTCACAGCAACTAAAATCTTATTTGGGTTAGGCACTAGGAGTAATCAGGGATCCATGTGAAAAGTAAAAAAGCTTGACATTATGAGTGTAGCTATCATTAATTTCATGCACTTGTTATATTTCTAATTATGTATTGCTTTATTTAGATATTTATATTTATGATACATTTTCTATAAACTGCAACCTTAATAGTAGTAACCATTTAACTCTGACATATTAAGACGGCACAAGTTTCTGAATATGGGATTTAAGCCAAAAGAGGAACTTCAAACATAAATACAGGAAAACCTAACTCTGTGTTGCAGGTACTACAGCATATACGACTCGGGGGACAGACAGCCTCTTCTGGATGCTTACCATGATGGCGCATCATTATCCCTCACAACACCTTACTCCACCCAGAACCCCTCAAGGTAAGGACATGTGAAAATGCCTATAAAGGAATGGGTGAATTTCATTTGTGTTTTTGTTTCTACTACTATGAATTGTATTTTGTGATTTACTTAAAGGTTTTTATGTAATTCCACATTTTCATGGGTGCCTTTACTTCCTCTTATCTGAGCCTCATCTGCTGTCACCCTGACTGCGTTTGTCCTTCCTCTGCTTTTTTTAGGAGCAGTTTGGGGGAGTACTACAAAGACAGTCGAAACCTGAAGAGGATCAAAGACTCAAGTAAGTACTCATGTTCCCTGCAGAGTAGTTCGCCTGTCGTAGTGTCTCAATTATCGTTGGATGATGGATAATGTTTCCCCTAATCTTGCCACCTTTTAGCAATGCGCTTTCGACTGCTGAAGCATACACGATTGAACGTGGTGGCTTTCCTTAATGAGCTGCCAAAAACACAGCATGACATCGCCTCTTTCACTGTTGATGTAAACACCTACACAGTGAGTTCATGCCTGTTCTGTCACTTTTGCATTCACTTTGTCATTCCTCTTTTCTAACTGTGCAAAATTCTTTTTTACAGAACACACTACTGTCATTCACAGTGAGTGGAGTCTTCAAAGAAGGTGAGCTGTACCACCATCATGAATCTAGGTTTTGTTTCCAAGTCTGGAAATATCTGTAATACTGATTTTTGTGGATAATGTCATTTCTCCCTCCTCCAATTTTTAAAGTTGTTGTTGATGGGAAGTCACGAGAATCCACAATGGCCTTCTCTCGTGTTTTCATCACAGTTCCAGCAGGAAATTCTGGGTAAGTTTCCTGGGCTGTGTGTATTTTTTTTTCCCCCTTTTTACTGTACCCCAAAATGTGCGAAAAATGTCTGAGTACTAAAAGCTGTAAACACGTAAACCTTGACATTTGTGAACGGTGTGTCTGCTTTTAGTTTGTGCATCGTAAATGATCAGCTTTTCATCCGGATGGCAACAACCGAGGAGATCCGCAGAGCATTCGTGGCTCCTGCCCCAACTCCCTCTTCCAGTCCCGTTCCAACACTCACTGCACCACAGCAAGAGATGCTAACAGCCTTCTCAGTGAAGTCGGGCATGAACCTGGAATGGTCGCAAAAGTATGTCTTTTGCTTCTGTCTCGTCACACTCATGTAATCTTGGTAGTGTGAATGACATGTAATTATAAACACTAAAACACTTCTGTTGCAGGTGCTTGCAAGACAATGAGTGGGACTTCAACAGAGCGGCGCAGATCTTCACACAGTTAAAGGTAACGGGAGTTACAGCAGTTCTGTTTATTTACTTGTAATTCATCACTTTGTAAATGTTGTCCTGCCAAAACCCTGAATTAACTAATTTTACTTTTTTTTTTTTTGTTGTTCTTCATCTCTTAACAGACAGAAGGCAAGATTCCAGAGGCAGCCTTCATAAAATGAGGAGTTGAGTTAAACGGCTGTGAAATAAAATTTTCTGTAATTTTATTTATGGCTTTTGTTATCTTTTATTCTCTGCCTTTTTTCTGTTGAAAATCATGTAGATCAAGTTTACTTGTGTTAACTGTTTGAACTGCCAAATGCCAGCTACCTGACCAGAGTACTGATGATGCTGTTTTAGGTTGTCATTGTAACTTTTCTTTATGGTCACTACAATAGACACTAGTAAACACTTTGGAATAAAAGCAAGGCCAATGATTTAAAATGTTTTGTTTGTTTAAGCAGTTTAAAAATGTATACATTTCACTGAAGTCTGTTAAAAGAAAAATAAAGTACTACAGAATTGATCTATACTTTTAAAGCATGTTTCATGGTCTTTGTGGATAGATAAGACTTGTAGAAAATGAATAAATGCCATCTGAGCATAAAGGATCAATGAAATGGCTGGAAGTGAAAATGTTTTCCAGTGGACAAACAATCAAATAACGAAAAAGATGTTTGATTTCAAGTTAAAGAGGGAAACTACTTGTTTTGAATGCAAATAACACCTTGAATGAGTTCCTGAAAATACATTTCAAACATCGCGTTTATTGTAACATTTCAGATTGTTCAGAGCCTGTTTTCTGAAAGTAAAACCGCCATCGCTAAATGTAAAGCTAATACATTTTGAAATGTTTAAATCTCCTTTGCCTTTCAAGGTATGCAATTTGAACATTTTGTGTTTAAGGACATGTATTCTCATGTTGACATGATAAATATAACCGGATATTGGCGTCTTTTTCCGGGTTCTGCCTTCGTCACGATGACACGTCACGCACGTACGCTCGCCGCACCGTCACGTATGATAACAATAAACAACCAGAAACAAGGGAAACGTTACAGTAGGTCCCGTCGCTATAACTCGAATAAAACTAACCGAAAATGAGCCGAGACAGCTGCAGTCATTCGGAGTGACGCCTCACCTCGTATCTCAGGAGCCTACTCGATCCTGACACACGGTTTTTTTTTGGTTTTTGTGTCGAAGCCGAGGGGAAGACCGGAGTTGCTGTTTACCCCTCCTTAGCCCCGCAGCTAGCTGCGGCTCATTCCTCGTTTTTGTACCGTTGTTGTCGTCTGTTATGCAGTTGTCAGAGAACCGTACTCGCACTCGTTCTCCTGCGCCTCCACCGGCTCTTGGCTCCCTCTCCCCGCTCTCTTTGGCCCTATGTCTCGCTGGCTTTTCCCCTGGTCGGGCTCAATCAAGAAGCGGGCCTGTCGGTACCTATTACAGCACTACCTCGGTCACTTTCTGCAGGAACGACTGAGCTTGGATCAGCTGGGCTTGGACTTGTACAACGGCAGCGGGGTCATCAAGGAAATTAACCTCGATGTGTGGGTGAGTGTTTGAAGTGGACGCGACTGCAGCTGTCAAACTTTGCACCACAGCAGCGGTCGTCATGTGTTGTTGTGATACTCGTGCACTCTTGCAGGTTTCGCAACCGAGCTCGAGTTAAACAACAATCTCCAACGTCACGCCTTTAACCTAGGTCCAATTTCTTCCAAGAAGACTAAACTAAAAGCAAAACGTACAACCTGTTTCCAGGATAGATTTATTTACCACCTGCCGTGTCAGCTGAGCACGTCAAAATCCCAGTATGCTCACAGAGTGATGATACAAATAAGAAACTAGTTACATGTTTTTTTTTCTTTATTTTACCTTTTAATCTCTTCTCTAACAACCTTCTCTCATCCTGATCTTTTCAGTCCGTTAATGAGCTATTGGAGTCTCTTGGGGCTCCTCTGGAGATAGTGGATGGATTTGTGAGTAGCATCAAGGTGACCATTCCTTGGCAAGCCCTCCTGACTGATCACTGCACTTTAGAGGTTTCTGGTCTCCAGATAACATGTCGACCCAAGTACCGAACAAGTAAGTTGATTGGAAAACCGCTGAGCCAACATGCTCCATTGGGCTCCACTGGGTTAATCTAAATGTGCTAAATGTGATCTAAAATAACGCCAACTGGATTTTGAAGAAGGTTACTTCTGTTCCTCCATGATTTTTTTTTTTATGTTCCTCCTCTCTGTTTAACCTTTCAAAATGTCTGGAGTGTGGATTTGCATTTGGAAAATGTAGTTCACGGGGCTCTCAATGCAGGTGAAGCAGAACCATTCTTAAGCTTAAAAAACACATCAATCCATTGGACTGATAGAAATGACAATAAGGGTGGTAAAATCGACAGTTTGGTACAATTATTAAATAGGCAATAAAAAAAATGCCAGAGATGATGAGATGAAGGCATGGAGCAGCTGTGAGTTAACATAAGATCTGCAGCAGGTAACATCATTTTGTAGAGCTTGTGAAAACTATGTGATAGTATAAAATATGTGGTTATAATGACTGAGCATCACCTGTAGTTATTAGACGATATGTCAGAAGCAGCAGAATGAATTCTGACATGTTTTACTTAATTTATGGTCGTCTGATTCTGACCAACATACAGCAACAGAAAAAGGCTGCAGAGACGGCCTGACAAAGAAAAAGAAAACCCTATTCTTTTATAATGTCCATGGATCATGTCCAGTCTTGAGGTTGTCATTCTGCATGTGTTTTGTTTTATTTGTCATAAAGCAGTTTACCAGTTTACTTACACAGCATCTCTGTCAGAGATAAACACAAGAAGCAAATGTGTCAGTGGCCAACATTGGCCTGTCACCAAATCTCTGCAGTACAGAAATGACTCAACTTTGTGTGTTTTGTTGCTGTTTTTTTGTTTTTGTTTTTTATATTTTTTTTTCCTCAGGTGGGGGCTGGGACTCACAAGGCTGGTCATCCAGCATGACCTCCAGCATGCAACTAGCTCAGGAGTGCCTAAAGGACCCACCGGAGGCATGCGAGGAGCCACCTGCCCCACTGGACGGCCTTGAGATGTTTGCACAGACTATTGAGACGGGTGAGCAAAGCTTCAAGGGAACTAAATGTGTAAATATACAGAGTCAACATACGGATAATAAATTCCAGAGTAGTAAGGTACTCTTGCAGTATAAGTTATGGTCAAGTTACATTGCAAGTAAATATTAATTTGGCTTCACATTAACTTTAAATGAAGCCTGAACAACATATACATTCAAGTTTCATTGTGATGTTCAGCCTGTTCTGAGATTGCAGTTCATGTCCAGTGCACATATGTAATTACTTCAGCTTATTTCACTGCTGTTAGTGGTCTTCACTAACTGCAAAAGGAACGGTCTCTCTTATAGACCATTTATAATTTGTGATTAGTCTGATCAGATTTTTAGTAACGACGGGATAAATTCAACTTCCCATCAAAGCTTTTTTTTTTCAGTTCGAGACAGCTTTTCTGAACAGAAACATAACAGTCAGTACTCTATATTTAGAATCAGCTTTGTGACACTGAAAAACTCAACTTACCTGCTGCTACCTCTCTAAGCCACTAATCCTTCTTTCTAGTACAGGCCTGAAATAAGGACCAGATCTTTTTTATTTAATAATACATCCTTGTATACAAAACCTTAAATCTTAAACAGGGTGAATGTTTTTATTTCCTATGAGTGTCATCCACCAATCTTGACTTGTTGTGAATAAAACCAAGTGATGACCTGCATGTACATTTTGCAGGATGTCCTGCATCCCGTGCAGTACAGTCACTACTCTGCACAGTCTCCCATGCATTTCTAGAAGAGAGAGGGCTTTTCCAGCAGAAAAATGTCCTGGTGTGAAGTGTTTGTGTGCACACTAGCAGCAGTAAAAGCTCAGAAAAAAATAGTTTGCTAATCCTCCTGCACATCTCTGGTGTTCATGCATGAAAATGGCTTAAGTAAAACCCCTTATTGAAATACAATCAGATGAAGTTATGAGAGAAACAAGATCCAATGAACCTGTTGTATGTCTGTCATTTCATCTGCATTTGCAGTACTTCGTCGCATCAAAGTCACTTTTCTAGACACTATTGTCCGCATCGAGCACCAGCCCTTGGACCTGGAAACGGGCGTTGCCTTAGAGGTGCACATCAAACGGTAAGTTGAGTTTCCTTTTCAGGATTCATGCGGAGATAATGAGCTTCAAGGAGGCAAAACAGTACTGTTTCCAACAAAAGCTCTTTAATTTACAATTATCTTGCTTAACCCTACAGTAAATACAAGAGCATGTTTTAAATGGGGCAGCAGGGTGGCTTGATGGTTAGAGATTCAAAGCAGGCACCTTTTTGTGTGTGCATGTTCTCCTTGTGCTTGCATGGGTTTCGTTTGGGTTCTCTGGCTTCTTTGTGGACTGTCCAAAAACAGGTATTTCAGGTATAGTTGTGGCTGGAAAAGGCCCATAGAAGTGTGTGTCTGTGTGAGTGGGGTTGTTTGCGAATGGCCTTCCGTTAGACTGGTGACCTGTCCAGGGTGTCCCTGCCTGTTGCCTGTAGTGAGCTGGGACAGGCTCCAGAACAGCCCCATGACCCCAAACAAAAAAAAAAAAAAGGAGTACAGATAATAGATGGTCGGATATTTCAAAAGAAGCATCTTCAAAGACATGGACAAGGGCTTGTGCCAGTTTTTGTCATAGAATAGTAACAGTAAAGGTCATTCTGCAGTTTATGTCAAAAAAATAAAGCTTTAGAAAATATAGCATGAGTGGTCTTTTTACAACCTCGTGAAGTCACAATTATGACTTGTATCAATACTGAAACGCTTATTATACAAAGCACCTCTTTTCAGGTGGGTATGTACACCAATCATTACCTTTCAACCCTTAAATATCTAACATAATAGCAATAGAAAACATAATAATACTAACAATAACTTGTTATAAGTGTCTTTGATGACTGATTACAGAAGTAATTATTAGAGCTTGACTTCATGAATGTGTTTTTGTTAACGTTTGAATTGTATTTACAAATCACTGAAACATAACAGACATGTCAGCTGTTACAGCTATTGTTTGTAATTAAGTTGTTGGACAAAATATTTGCTCATTTCATTGTTTCAGCATGTAGTAAACACAGTAATTTCAGACCTCTTATGTGAGCAAAAAGGGGCGACTGTCATAAAGACATAAATGCACTCTGATGCTCTTCTTAGAGCTGGCTCTAAAACTCTTCCTTGTGCGCTGTTCTTCATCTTTTATTGCTCGCAGCGGAAAGCACGCTAACATTTGCATCTCTGCCATGAGGAATCTTAAAATCCTCTGCATCACCGCTTGTGTCATTGCCTGGAGAAAAGGCAAGCGATATATGAGCCAGGTTTTGGATTTCAGGTTTGCTGCTCATCAGCAAATAAGTACAAGAGGTCCTTGCTCTGACATGAACTTGCACTCATTGATTGGCCTTGTACTGTTAAAGAACCTCGCAGGGTGAAAGAAAATTTAAACTGGGCTTTGTTGACAAGTCTGTCCGGTGGGCTCTAGATAACTGCAGGTTGTTCTTCAGGTGTCTGTGACCATGACATGTACAATGTGGTCATATCATTGCAAGTACCTATATTTCTAAACGATTTCATAAAATACTTTTTACTGTATTGATGGCATTCTAATTAATGTCAGCTGCTGTGTTTAGTCCTTCAGATTTAGAGCTCTGCAGCTGAAAGAAAGTATGTTAACTAAAAAGCAAAAAACAAACAAACTCACCTCACACGTAAAGTAAAAGGTGCAACAGAGTAGCTTTTTTGTTTTTTCCCGGCTTTTTTTTGCTGATTTTTACTTTACAGGCAACATTCAGTTTGCCTTGATGAGCTACTTCACGCATCGGCTTGGGTTCAGAAAAGTGACTTCTTGCTTTCTATGTTTTTTTTTTTTTCCCACTTTTAAATATTTCTTCTTATTATTGACTTTTTTTTAATACAGTTATATAATGTAACGAGCAAGCAAATTGCAGTGAAGTGAAGTTGGAAAAACCAACCTTATCAGTTACAAAGCATGTCTCAGGACACAGAGACACATTTGCAAACAAACCTACACCTGTGTACAACTGTGTTGTTGGCATTTCACTGTGACATTGATGAACCCTTTCTGTTTTATTAACTTATTGACGAAAGCTGCTAAGATTGGTTGTGCTGATCTGGGGTCAAAGACCAGAAAATGTCTTTGTACAGCTGCTTTTTAGCAGAATGTCTAATTTGATTACACTGACACATGTCACATAAGTAGTGCAACCAGGGAGTGGACATTGGGTTCTACATGTGCTGATCAGAATGACATTGATTCCATGTACAATCTTTTTTTTTTTTTTTTTCTCTTGACATTGCATAAATTTCTTATCAGGATTTAGTTTCCTAAATTCCTCCCAAGGATCGGGGAGCTTTTTCCTATCACTCTTACTTTTTTTTATCTAACAGATCATATATTGTCTTGGCACTAAATAATACCTGTTTCTGTGTGTGTGTGTGTGTCCAGGCTGGAGTACTTTGATGAAGCAGTGAGAGATCCATCCAGCCAGACTGCCGTGCCTGTTGACATCCACCAACCGCCTGCCTTTCTGCACAAGATCCTCCAGCTGAGCGCCGTTCAGCTGTTCTACGACAGCACTGGCACAGCTCAGGTGTTCTGTCTTTCTTCCTCACGTTTTTTTCTTCATATTTGCTTTAGTTCATGTGTTTTCTTCTGGGTTTTTTTTTTCCTTACTTTGTTGGACCTTGTAAAATGTACATATCAAATCGAACCAGCCATGTAATATGACTAAAACGGGGCTTTTAATTAAGGGTATTTAAGGGTTTTTCACTTCCACTTTCTTTCTTTCAGGGTCAACCTGAGGAGGAGTGTGCAAATTCCACCACAGCAAGTGAAGGCGAGGAAGAGGATGAGGAGGCCAAGCCCCTGGAGACTACTCCCTGTCCTCCGTCTCAACCACTGCTCGTAGGAAGCTGCTCTGGCTTTATTGAAACCACTGTCAAGATCAAACAAAATGACATGCTGCCTGGACCAAAGGTGTGTGTTGTACACGTGTAAGCTAATAGCCCATTTAAATACACCTGTCCTCTCATATTGATCCGTCTCTCTACCTCATCTTCATCTTCAGTTGGAGTTGGATGGGAAGGTGGGCTGTGTCCACATGCTGCTGGCTCCAGATCAAATAACCCATCTGACAGACCTGCTGGCAGCTCTCTGCATAGAAACTGGTACCATTAAGCACCTGTTTTCAGTGTTTAAACAAACTCTAGGGAGTTTCGACCTTTGATCCTGACATTTTAAAGTGAAGTTTGGCTCTGATGTCTTGTGTGTGTGTGTGTTTTTTTTTTTTGTCTTCATGCCTCATGGGTATAATATCATGGCCATATAAAGGTCATATCTGTCTGTTGTTTAAAAGATCATGATTTGATCAGCTGAACCTGGCTGAAAGTAAAAGAACAGTTCAGGGATGGCAAGATCTATTTTTATAATGATTGCCTGTTCTGGGAGTAATGGGAAGTCATTTCTCTTCAGTTTCTCTCTTATACTCAGAATTCATCTTTCACACATTCATCTGTTTCACATGAATATCAAATCAATTTTTCTATCCACTCTCCCTCAGAGACAGAAATAAAACATGGTGGAGTACACAGTCGCCCGTTGGACTCGGACGACCTGCGTATGATTGAGGAGGACCTCAGTAAGCAGCTTGGATCCAGTCCCAGGGACAGGGAGTGGGAAACTGAGCCTGACCTTGAGCCCTATGTCACTACCCTGGAAAACGGAGGTACACAGATTATAACCTGTCTGCCTGAAGTTTATCTGAATTTCAGCAGGTTTTTTTCTGTCCCAATACGGTTTTCTGTAATGGTATTATAAGGCGGTGGGTTCAGTAGTATAGGTTGATAAATTGTAAAACACTCACTTTATAATGTTGTGAAATGGTTATGAAAGAGTTTGTTTTTTTTCCTGTGTAAATTGTTCTTTATTTCCAGTAGTGAGTCTTAAAACCATTGTTCCTGGAAAATAAATGTTTAGTTTGCTTATACAGTTTAATTCTATTTATTATTCTCACACATGCACAGTGAAGTCTCTAAGTCTGTTGTCTCCAGACACAAAGTGTTAGTATTTTTATGTAATTTATATTACTATTATATTTTTCTCTATGCTTCACTTTCACATAAATGAGAACAGAGCAGATCTGGAAAAATAACTTATATAACATACTATTATGAAGTGTTTGTATACAGTTTGCTATTCGCCTAGTCAATTTGTGTGTTTATTCCTGCAGAAATGTTTTTCTCCATGGGTCCAGCTGGGATGAGCGGTAGTGTGTCATCAGTCCGGTCCGGCAGTGAAATGTCAGACAGTGACATGGAGTCGTCCACACGCAGTCTAAGCAGCCTCACGCAGCCGGCAGCACCGTCTGCACAGGTACCGCGTCTGTGTCATTTGCTGTTGAAGGCTGGAAAACCGCCAGAATACAGTCTTGGATAAACAATATTGGTATCACTCAAAACAGTTATCATGTGTAATATAACGCATCTGTTACTTGGTCTTTCTGTCAGGTGATCTATGAAGGATTTAAGCATGACAAAATTAATGAAAGTTAGTTTACTTGTTTACAAGTAGCAAGATTGTGTAGGAAAGAATTTTATGCAGTGGTGTTTAGACCCTTTTCCCCTTATTTACATATAATGACACATGTAGAACTGAATAAATGTACCTGACTTCTACTTTGATCGTCCCCATCAGGGTTTGGTGAACTGTCCTAGGAGATATCCTGTAGCAGGCTGCCTGTCCAGTCTACCGCAGGCCGGTCGGACCAGAGGTAAAGCCAACTATCTGGAGTCCTGTGTGATGGGTTTATATTAGATCCAAAAAAAGAGTCTGGATTTTAAAAACATCAAACGCTGACTCATATGATAATAATTTTGTTTTTTAAATGATTATGTCTTAAATTTATAAAAGATGTTCTCGATACACCCCAGTTTTCTGCACTACACCAGACAACTATCTGAGTAATGTGAAAAAGATTTAATCTGTACTAAATTCTTGTCCTGTTCTTTGCAGGACGTCCACACAGCGGCCAGGCGGAGCAGCTGAAGCCTGATGCGCTGTTGCGTCTGACTCTTGGTGGACTCACTCTGACGCTGCTGAAGGAGGACCCGGTACCTAAGCCTGACGGAGCTTCATCACTGGCCCAGGTGTCCCAGGTGTTTTTTCGGGAGCTGGCCTTTTTCAAGGACAGCATGTTCAGCGAGAGAGAGTTTCAACATCTGAGAGGTGGCTTTGCTAAGGCCTGCCCTCTATCTCATTTGAGGTAAAGAAAGCCACATTCACACATTTCTTTACAAGTGGTGATTTTTAAAAAAATTTTTTTTTTTTTAAATAAAAAACAAGCAATTATGGGAAATGAAAGATTTTCATGAGAAAAATAAATCTTTTATCAAGCAAAGCGATCTGTAGTTGGTGTTACATGTTTGAAAACCTGCATTATTTTGCGTTACATAAACTGCAGCAAATTGCATTGCGCACATTTTTTTTTCTTTCTATTTTTTTCCTGTCTTGGGGTTTCCGTGTCGTTTTGCCATCAGTGTACGCTGATACACACACACACATCCTGGAGGCCCTCAGCAGGCTTCTACAACTCGCTGTGTGATTCTTCTCGTCTCTGTTGTCCTCTCTCACAGACTGACGGGGGCAGCAGTGCAGGTTGCTTGTGAGATGCGCAGCGGGCAGCGTCACTGTCGGGCCGTGACCTCTGACATTTCCTTCAGCAGACTGGAACTGTTAGAGTGCATCTGGGAGGAAGGAAAGCCTCAGTACTGTGAGGTGACAAATCTCTTTCTGATCATGTCTGTGGTTGTGTTAATACCTTAACTCAATGATCATTTGTTCAATAGGACTTATTTTTTTCCTGTAATTCCAAGGTTCACATTCCTCCATGTGTAAATAATTCCGTCAAAGAAGTATTTTGACTTTTGCATTTTAACCATCATATTTGTGCTGTGTCCTTCAGACTCTGAAACTGAGAGATTTTACATTCATGTGAAAATGTTGCACAAGTTATTGTATGAAATGTGAGATGAAAATGTCACGTAGAGAATAACCTTTTTTTTTTTTCCAGTTGCTCCAGTTCCAAAAAGCTGGTCTGTTTGCAGTTGGAGCTGCAGCCAGACCGTGTGCCCAGCTGCACTACAGCCTCACTGAAAGACACCGGCGAAAGGTAAGAAGCTCAACAAATACACACATTGCATAAACTGACTTAAGGTGCAAACGCCTATTTAATCAAGAAGAAATTGCATTTGTTCACGTGCTCATTTTGTTTTGCATTTCAGCATCACAATGCGCTGTACAAAATAAACGGTTGAATTTTCTTGTAAGCAACAAAATGTTAACAGTCAGTGCAATCTCTGATAAAAAGATTTATTCTGACCAGCCTCAATGCAAAAGATTTTGTTCAAATGTAATATTTTTATTTTTTTTTTTTAAATAAATGTCATTCTGATTGAAAATTAGCTTTGCTGAAACAGTCTTATGGCGTGCTCAGAAACGCTTGTGCTCTTGTTTGTTTTCCATTTCATATGTTAAACATGTTCAAATTTGCCCACTTGGTAAAGTCCTGCTTTAATCTCTTTTGTTGATTTCATCATACACTTGTTCCGATTCTGATACCAACACTAGATATACTCACTATTTTTTTTTTTTTTTTTTACAAAAGTAAAAACAGCAGCCAGTTTGCTTTTCAGAAAAAAGAGAAATTCTCCAATTAAAGCTAAAAAACAAACAAACTGAAGTGTAGGATTCATTTTTGTGAATGACCAGCCTCCCTGTCAATCATCCAAAATGTCAGATTTAACTGCTTGTCTGAACATTTGGAGTTGAGACACAGTTGGCTGGATCAGCAGTACATGTCTGAAACTGTATGAGACTGTTACTAAACATATTTTGTGTGTGCTAAGTAAAGTACAGGTCAAAAGCTTTACAACAAACATTTGCAGCTCTGGTGGCGTCTGACTGGCATTAGACTGGTACTCAGTATTGACTGATAGTCAAAGCTCGGGTAACATAATTGGTATTGGAAAGATAGAAATTCTTTTATACATAACAGGAACTCATGACACAAAGACTAACTTAAAGATCTCCTGGAAACATTTAATATTGAAAGCTTATACACTTGACTGTAATATTTATTTAGTAGCTAATGACAGAATAACTGTAACCTATAAGTCTTTTTATATTGATGTATGTGTATTAAAAGGGTAAACAGCGGGTAGTAAGGCGTGACAGCGTGGTGCAGGTGGAACTGGCAGAGCTCAGCGCTGAGTTGGACCTGGACATCCTCAGCCGCCTCGGGAGCCTCAGCAAAGCCTTCAGCCACTGTCCCACCCAGACTGCTGCATCGGGACTTATACAGGTGGTTACCTCGTTACATTTAACCCATCAAAAGAAACAGCTTTCATAAGTAAGTTTTATTAAAACATCTGAGAAGAATCCAATATAAACACAGGCCAGAAAACAAAGATTAGGGGTTCAGAGTCATATATGCATGTAACTATTTTCTCCTAATGACAGTATGTCTTTGTAATCAGAACCACACTAGTGTGTTTTACAGCTGCTGCTTTGTGTTATATGTGCACGCCTGACTAAGTAGAAAACCATTCAAAATCACACTATATAAATTTGTTTAAATAAGTCGGTGTGGTTATGCAGAGTCATGAACTTTTGTAGCATTACCACAATGAGAAACCAAAGCAAAGGAAAAAGGCTTTTTCTTGTCATGTCAGACTGATCATATTTGTGGTGACACAAACAAACAAAATTCCCTGACTTAAGAGTGAACAGGCAGGTCCCCAGTGGTTCACATGTTGGCCTCGAATAGCCCGACTCCTTCATAAAGCCCTGCAGTGGTCTATACTAGTTTACATGGTGATTATGATCGAATCGGCTCTTAAAGTGGGAGTTCAAATGACTTTCTGCTCAGGAATATTAGTTTCTTCCTTTCTTTTCTTTCAGACTCAGAGCACTGAGGTTTACTCTTCCTTCACCCTCCTGTCCCCCCATGCGGTCATCAGGCTTCGTTTTCCCATACCGGACCTACGGCCTCTCCCTATCCGTCGATCACCAACCTATAGGGCAGTGAGGGAGGAGACCTTGGTGTTGGAAGTAATGGAACTGGAGCTGAAGCACCAAGAGGCCCCAGACCTCCAGAGTAACCAGGCTGCCCAGGGGCAACCAGGGTCTCCCTGTCTCACCCAGCTGCTGGAGGCCTCCTTCACCGACCTGCATGGTGATACAACCTTGTACAGTAGTTACTGAATGCTGATTCGTGAAAGGCAACCAAAAATTAAAAACAAATACAGGCAGTGCGATGTATTTTTAGGGTTACATTTTGTTTTCAGGGTTATCCTTTTTACTATTTTTGCTTTCCAGCGTAACAACAACAATGAACCAATGGGGAGTGAGAATATATTTACAATGAACAGATAAACTGTCTGTCTGATATCATTTTATCTAGTGATTAAAGGTAGCAGCATCATTTTTGAAAGTTTTATAAGGTCCTTGATTTGTGTGAATATATTGTCATATTTAAGTATGAATAACTGTTATATTCTTCATTATAGCAGAATAGAAACACAACAGTTTTTTTTTTTATTTCCAGCTGCGTTGCTTTATTGAATGTCTTTTGTAGCCTGATTTGCATAACTGTCAGATTTTGGATTTTAATTTGTACTTGTTTAACCAGGGTCATATGAGGGCTGGGAGGGAGGCTCTTTCCCCTGTATCAGAGTCAAGAAGAGCCACGATTCTTTCCCCAGGTTAGTTCTCACAGTAAAGAGGATAATTACTGTTGTGGTCTGAACGTAGGATGATAATACCACACCAGGATCTTTTCCAAAGTTGTTATTAAGAAAGCCGAAATCTAGGCATCGGCTCCTTATGTATTGGACCATGTTGAGTGTAAATGACAGGATGTTTCACATTTTTAAGCTGAATTTATTAACTGTAATGGAAAAGCCAGTTAAATTAGTTTTCAGAAAGACAATCAATCATCTTTATGAGCAATTCTGAGAGGCTTTGAAAAATTCCTAACCCCCATAAATATCAGCTTTCAAACAGCCTGTCATGCAGCGTTGCCTTTGACAGGCTGTCACAGGCTTTAAATTGAAATCAAGACTAGTTTTTTTTTTTTTTTTTTTTTGTTTTTCAACCTAATTTATTGAAAAATACTTTTTTAAGGTTACGTTTGTGTGGCTGACAATACCAAATGCTATAATCGTCTAGAAAGTTGCACTTCACAGTACTGAAGGTTTGAATTTTGCCTAAACTTGCACATCAGATCAGACAGCTGGTGTTCACACATGCTGTGTTCATACTTCCATGAGCAGGATATCGGTGCGTGTGCGTGGAGGAGAGGCTCAGGATCCTGCAGCAGGTCTGAGTGGGATGAACCTGGGCCTCATGAGGGACCTGGGGACAGCCTTCTTTGAAAGTCACTGTGATTTCAACGAGAAAACCAGCTCTCCATTTTCTTCCAACCGCACCATGTTTGAGACTGAGGAAGTACGTTAACGCATGTAAAAGCAAGAAGGGCACATTTGTCCCTCTTGTAGAGATCCCACACCTAACTCAAATCCCCCCACCTACTTAGATGGTGATTCCAGCTGACCCGGAGGAGATGCTTCAGTTTCAGGAGCAGTGTGTTGCTCAGTGTCAGTGCGCTGTGGACATCAGCCTGCCGCTGGCCTACATCCTTCTGCCCAGCAAACAGGCTTTCCAGAGTATCTACAACAGGTATGTTAAGGGTACCACAAGTGCAGCTCAAACTATCCAGGCACTCTTTTGTCAGAACATCTTAGAAAGAGTCTTTGCCAACTATTAAGACTTTGATATAGTGAATGTTCACTAAATGTGAAAATGCACTTCAAATGCCTTTAAACTTGCTTCATTTTTTTTTTATGTTTGAGTTTTTGTCATCTTATTGGGCTTAAGTCCGGATTCAGAAATAACCACATTTACCCTCACTCACTCCTTCTTCCAAAAGGATCAATAATGATCTTTTGATGTGGGAGCCACCTCCCCCTCCTCCCCCCTCAGCCCACAGCCCCTTCCAGAGTCGCCATCGCCATGATGAATTCCAGCTGTGCAAGTCCGCATTTAGACTGGGTAAGCTTGACCTCTCTGATGGAAAAAATTGTAATTGTGGTGGAGATCAGTTGCATGAAATTACAAGCAGCATACCAAAACAACTATTACTAGGATTTTGTATTGTTTTTGGATAAGGTGGGCCACGTCATGGGTGACTAAATTGAAGTGGACTTTCTCTCTCTGCCATAGACTCTGATTCAGAAGAAGAAGAGCCTCAGTTCTACTTGGCCAATGACTCATCTGGAAGGATGCTGCAGTCTGCTTCTCACCCCAGCCACAACTTCAGCCTCCTCTCCCTCACTGTGATTATCGGAAAAGGTCGTCTCCAAGCCAGAACTGACAAGAAGGTGAGCCAGCAAGAAGATGAATGTAATCAAGCCACTGGACTTCATCAGATGCTGAATAAACATTTTTGACTTCTTGCATACTCAAGTGGTTCAACAGTCGCATTTCAGTTCCCTCTGTTTAGCATTATGCTGTCTAAAACCATTTACTGAACATTTTAAAATTGACTGTAATGTAACTATTTATTATTATATTAGTCAAAAACTATAAATCGTCCTCTGGACAAAAATAATGAATAATAATATGGTAAAACACAATTGTACAACATTATACACTGGCCAAACCCATGTTTTGGTCAGTCCATTTTTGAATTAACAGATATACATGAACATGACGTCTTATACCCACTGAGCAACATTTTCACAACTTCAGCCAAATGAATCCCAACATCAATCCCATAATGGACATTAAATAAAAACATAAATAAAAGTGGTAAAAACCTGGGCATTCAGTATGTTCAGCTCTGTGCTTAACCTCAAAATAATCAACTGAAGCAACCCTAGACCATAATATAGGTGCATAATCTGATTTATTGATTTTCATACACTGAAGCACCCATCACTCTAAAACTGTGTAGATCTAAAATCATCAGGTCACATGACCTGTGACCACAGCTGCAGAATCTGAATCTTTATTCCCTAGAATTTGTTATTAATATATTTCTTTAGTTATTATTTAGAGTTCTGCAGTGGAAAACAACAATACTTGGTATTATACTGTCTCTGTAGTAACAGTAATGCTACTTTAAATTTGCAAAACATAAATCTAAACTTGCAATGCAGGGCACTGTTTTAATATGTATCGTCTTTATGAGGAGCAAGAAAGAATTCACAGATGTATTTTTTTCAATTACGTAAATTTACATTATAGTGTTATTTCATTATTATAGTGTTTCCCAACTATTGATGTCATTGTTTTGGTTTCCTTGCCATTTCCATTCATTGCATGTTTTTGATTCAGGAGGACCAAAGTCATGGAGAGATTGTGCTTGACCTGGAAGGAGGAAAGATATTTAGTGTGGCACAGCATCAAAATGACCCCAATCTTAATTTCCTGTGTCTTGAGAGCAGACGAGTGGAGCTGTATCATCGAGGTACGCATTTTATTTTATTATTCCATAACATTTCATTGCAACATAATTGAGATATTCTTCTTTTAAATTGTGTTATGCATTTTATTTTCTGTTAAAAAATATAACATGCTCTGGCTCGTAATTGTTTTTCCACCTGAAACAAACACAGGTGTGGTGAAAGACACCCCTATTCCACAGCGGCTGGACCTGCCCAGCTTTACTCCACCAAAGCATTTGGACCCTACCATCTACCCCACCGAGGTGGGAGTAAGCAGTGTGAGCGGCAGGGAGAGAGTGCTACAGATGTTGTCCACAGCCATCAAAATCACACTGGACCCACAGAGAAATGTGAAGGTATGTCCTCCTTATTCACCGCGGCATTGCAGATACTGCAAGAGTGATCATAAAGTAAGTTAGTAAGTATGTTTCTTTTACAGGAGTTCCTGGTTGCCCTTCAACTTCAATGTGCCACTATGCGACATTATATGACACAGAGCAGTCAGAGCTGGCATGAACAGGTGAGATGCTAATTTAAACGTCAAACACTGTAGACATAAGTGTTTTCAGGTTCTTCTATTTAAAAGAAAGTTTTCAAATGAATGGATACCATGTATGTTTGGTGAACAAGGCTACGCAAATCAACCCTAATGTAGGTGGAAATGGAGGATTGATTATACGTTACACAAAGTTTGCACCTGAGGTTTTTTTTTTTTTTTTTTTGCAAAGAAAAATAATGCATTTAAAAATAACTCAGACTGTCTGGACTTTACTTTATCTAGTGCTATTATACTCATTACTGTAAATAGTCTGTTTTACCTTAGGAGGCCACTCAGAACTAAATAAGCAGCCCTGCCAAAAACATTCCTGCTCCCAAAGATAACAAGAATGACAAATATTATAACCACATTGATGTTCAGCCTGTGCTCTTCCTGTAGCTGTTTTTACTTCTCAGTTAAACAATTTAACTTGAACAGAAAAACCCAAATCACACTGAAATCTAATTAAACAAATCAAGTTTATTTAAGTAATTTTCTTGGTCCCTGTGTCGCCTGAGTCCGTCTCTGTTTGTTTCAGCTTGTGGACTTTCTGGATGTTGTTGATGATCCCATTCTGGGATACACAGCACCAGCTGTCATCACTGTCCTGCACACACACCTCGCCACCTGTGCCATAGACTACAGGTACATCCCTGGGAAAGAGTTTTTAATTAGGTTAATTCACAGTTTTTGTTATAACTGCTTCTATTTTTTTCCCCTCTTTTCCTAATCCTGTTATTTTTCTGTTTTTCAGGCCACTGTATCTGCCCCTGCGAGTCTTATTCACAGCCGAGTCCTTTTCTTTGTCGAGTAATATCATTGTAGATACCGCCACTTTCCACCTCAGGTACACCTCCCCACTGGTTAAACATGAAGATTGTCTGATAAAGAGTAAAAAAAATAACAGTTACATTATTTCAAGTCTCTTGAGTGCTAGTCAACACAACAAACAGAAAAATGTCGTCAGCTTGTGTCAAAGCATTTGAAAGGAGGATTCACAATGTGGGATCTCCTTCTAACTCTGGTTTATATGCTGTCCTCAGATTCATCTTGGATGATTCGGCTCTCTACCTCTCGGACAAATGTGAGATTGACATAGTAGAGTTGAGGAAAGGTAAGCAGTCCAAGTGTACACTTGCAGACTAGTTGTAGTTATTTGTAGCCCCAATCCTGCTAGGTTAAGAGGTTTTCATGTCCAGCATGTGAAGTTTTCAGTATACCGTACTTTAAGCAAATGGCTACTTAGACTGCAGTGATGTGAGGGTATTTTGATGTTCTCACTGCAACACAGTTTTGCTCTGTATTTCCTGTTCATGAGGTTGTGGGAGCAGGTCTGCCCACCATCCATGTTCTCACACTTCTCTGAACATGCAACATAATTCTAGTTTTTCTGCCAGTGAATAACTATGATCTTCAGTTCAGAAATACTTCTGTGAAGACGGGGACAAGATTAGTGTCCAGGTTGGCCTCTTCAGAGATGTTTTTTTAATTAAAGTTGATGAAACCTAGTGTGATCACAAATGAGATACTTTTGAAAATGCTTAACAGTTGAATCATGCAGAGGCATTTACTGAACTAATGCTGTAATTAAAACATGAAACAGAAATAAAAATCAGTCTTCCATCATTTCTAAAAAAGTTCCCCTTGCGTCTGTGTCATATAGACTATGTGTGTGTTCTGGACATTGACCTGCTGGAGCTCGCCATCACCACATGGAAAGGCAGTGATACTGGAAGGCTGGTGAGCATTCATCTGTTTACGTACCTGCACTTTCTTCACATGCAACAGCCAAAAAGAGACCCCCCCCCCCCCCCCCCCAAAAAAAAAAAAAAAAAAAGTAAACGTAAAGAAAACATTATAATTTCGCTCAGTTTCCTCCAAAAACCACTAACAAGCACGTGGCTCCATGTTTATAAATATTTATTTTGCCAAAAGTAAGTTTCTGTATAATAATAGCTCTAGACAGTCGTTTAGCACAAAGGGTCACTCTCAGTTGAACATAAAACCAACAGGTTCTCCTGTTTCTGAGCCAGGTAGTAAGAAGATATTCAAGGTCAGATGGATGAATCTTTTGATTTTTTTTTTTTGATTGAAGGTATTTGTTTGATCCTTTTTATAGTATTGATTTAATTCAGTTAATCTGTAAACTTATCACAATGTGATAGGTATTTAAAATGACTAAACTTGATCTAGATTAGATGGGACTATTTTATTGGATTGTAACTACACTCCACATTGCTTCAAATGAAAAAGGAATATGATGATCCAGTGTTTTCCAACATTGAATTTTACATTACTGTATATTTCTACTGGTTGTAAGAAGCGTATGTGAAAAACTATCTTGATTTTTTTTTTTTTTAAACACGAAATGTTTGCAACTTTAATTGATTGATTGTTTTTAATTGATTCCTCTCTTGTCCTTTCTGCCACACCATTCTCATTCTGACTTTAACCATTTTAATTAGCAAGTGAAATGTGTTTCCTCTGTATGCTGTCTTTATTCTGCAGTCTCAGCCTCTCTTTGAGCTCCGCTGCTCCAACAACGTCGTCCACCTTCATACCTGTGCAGACTCCTGCGCGGCCCTCATCAATCTCCTGCAGTATCTGGTCTCCCAGGGTGATCTGCAGCCCCCACCCCGCCAAACCTCTCCCACGGAAATCGCTGGACAGAAATTACCAGTAAAACATTGTTTTATTCAATAGTGTAACAGTTAATGAGAATCAAACGACTTTTCAATAATTAAGCAACTTGTGGTTGTAACAAATGTGATTATTTTCGTGTTAATGACACTAGGATTTTCCTTTGAACATAAACAAAAATCCAATAAAAGACAAAACTGTAAATAGAGGGAGGAGAGACGGGCAGTTGAGGTGGTAGACATAAGAGTGATGTTGCTTTGCACAATGTTTAGTAAACTGTTAAGAGTAATACGTGAAGAGTTTATGTGAATCTTGCAAACTTCATTATAAATTATTACACCTATTTAAAAAAAATTCCAGGACGCATTTTGAAATGTTTATTCAGAAATACATGATGGTAAAATGTCAAAGGCTCCATAAGCATTGGAAGGTTTTGTGAAAATGGGATACAAACACTTGACATCTCTCATTAGCTGTCAGAGAGTCCTGCGTCCGGGCTGCCCTGTCCTCCTGCTGAAACCGCAGAGATCAACCAGTACGACCTGGCTGACGCCTTAATTGACACAGAGAGGAGCCACAAAGAAGAGAGTTTAGAAGCAGGTATTTATTTTTACACGTATGAGCGACAATCTCAACATGCGTTGAGTTAAAATTTGGCAGCAAACCTTGCTGTGTGTCTTTGTGTACTTGATTAAAAGTCCAGTCTGTTCTTCATGTGTGGGACAGTTCGATTGGAGGATAAAAACAAACTTGGAAGACCTTTTTTTTCTTTTTCATTTTTTTTTGTGGGATGCTCCTCTTTTGTCCAGGTTCACCTTCATTGCCAAGAGGCTCGCCCGTGTCAGTCTACTTGTTCCCTGGTGAAGCTTCAAAACAAAGATCATCTGTTCTGCAAAGGGAGGACTCTGAGCTTGATGGACTGGTTACCACAGCAACAGAGGCACAAGCAGATATGATGTCAGACAAGGGCTCTGAAGGGTCCACCGACAATGATGACTTCTGCATCCTGGAGGCCCCCGGCATGGGTATACCTGTGAGTCCCCCCAAGCTTTGGTGCTCCTTCTTTATCTTTTTTTTTTTTTTTTTAAATAATACCTTCCCCATTGTCTTGCATTCCTTTTTAGCTCAACTTTATAAAAAGAATCTATATGCTTACTTACAAAATTCCTACATGTGAATTTGTATCAGCCCAGAGACGGGGAGCCCGTGGTGACGGTGCTGTCACAGGGCCCTATCCGGGTGAAGGACAGTCATTTTTCCAGACCTCGAGGAAGCTCGGACCTGCTGCGGGCCCCGAGTCGCTTCCCTGTGCCGCAGAGCAGAGTGGTGCTGCGAGAGATCTCTGTGGTGTGGCATCTCTACGGGGGCAGGGACTTTGGAAAGCCTGTGTCCATACACGCTCAGACAGCAAACAGGTTTCAGATTTATAGTTACAGATGGGAAAAAAAAGAAGCATGCCCTCTTTTGGTTGTAATGTTTGATGTATAAAGAGATAACAAAAAAGAGATTTTACAATTATTAAAAACAACTCCATGTGAAAAATACATTATTTCAAGACCTAAAAAAAAGAGCATGAATTTTTTTTAATCCTGTCCTGCTACAATATACGTTGAAACTGAAAGACAGTAACAATTCTTTCTTTTTCCCATAGCATATATAGTTTATGTATCTATAAAATGAAAAGTTTAATTGGTGCCTCTGAAACGCCTCTTCTCTGTCTGTGGCTGTTCCTCCTTCATCAGAGGTCGTTCCGTCTCCGCTGGTGTTCGTGGGTCGCCGTCTCGCTCCGTTGCCTCCTCTCGTCCCCAAAACTCCTGGCGCTGGGCTGGAGGAAGTGGTCGTCAGCACAGCCTGTTGATGGAAATCCAGCTTACCAAGGTACACTTTTGTACCATAACTTGCTACCTTTAGAAGTACGTCAGATGATAGATATATATATATATATATATATATATATATATATATATATATATATATATATATATATATATATATATATATATATATATATATATATATATATATATATATATATATATATATATATATATATATATACTACTGTAAACTCACACTATTATATTTCAGAGAGAATGTAAACATTTTGCCCAGGTGTGTGTGTGTTTTGAAGTAAACATTAGTAGTATCAGTCGTTTATGTTGATGTTCTGTAATAATAAATCTATTTATTGTCTGCAGTTATTCCTATATCCTTTATGCTAAACTCCTTAGTGTCATATATCTCTGGATTTAACACCATTGAGCCTTTTCTTCCTCGCCTCTTGTGTCCTCAAGGTGTCCTTCCAGCACGAGTCGTACCCAGTGGCAGGACAGGATGGGGAGGGCTCAGCGGCAACCAGCATCGGGGTTGGCCCAGGTGGCGAGCAGCCGCTCTCCAGGCAGGTGTTCATCGTCCAGGAGTTGGAGGTTCGAGACCGGCTGGCCTCTTCACAAATAAACAAATTCCTCTACCTCTACACGAGCGAGAGCATGCCCCGCCGAGCACACTCCAACATGGTGAGACGCCAGGGAGGCATTGACTGGCTGACTGAGAACCTTTTGATTTGTTGATGACTGAGATTGAAACTGCTGTTTGTCTTACTTCCGAAAAAAGGGACACTATACAATTAATTGGACATGTCTGAGTGTACCTCTGCTTGATACAAGCCATAAATATTATTGATGCCTTGTGTCCCTGCTGCAGCTGACAGTGAAGGCCCTCCAGGTGTCTCCAGAGTCCAGCCTTGGTGGTCCAGAGTGTTGTCTACGAGTCAGCCTGCTGCCTCTGCGACTTAACATTGACCAGGTAACTCCAGCATCTTGACCTGAGTTCCTACAACAACAAAAAAATAATCCTGCTAAAAGAATTTTGCTTTTTAATGAGTCAAAACTGCACAAACAAGACCGTGTCCTGCATTAATGCAGTACCGTTCATGTCAGCACTCCTGTAAACTTTGTTCACATCTAACAAGCTTTCTGTCTCATCCAGGATGCCCTGTTTTTCCTGAAGGACTATTTTAGTAATCTAGCCTCATTTGTAAACCCTTATCTGCCTGTGGATCCTGCAGCTGAAGGTAATTAATTGAAGGTGTTTTTGTGTTCTTACTGTGGTGGTTGTCTTTTTATATGTGGCATTAAGAAACAAATATTAAAAATCGCAATAAGCTGTGCCACGAAAGATACTCTAATGGCCGCAGAAAATGTTTAAGACTTTCAATTCGTACTTTAAAAAAAAAAAATGTTTAAAGACATCCTGATCGTTATGTATTTTATTTATTTCTCAATTTATTTACAGTGAAGGCAGATCCTTCCCAGAAGGGGTGTGAGGAGGCGGATGCTGCTGCTGGCCTGGGACCTGACCTCACAGCTTCTGTTGAAACTACGTACAGCGAACAGAGCTCCTCTTCTGCTGGCTCCTCCTCTTCCTCCTCTGACCAACCAATCTACTTCCGGTAAGCAGAAAGGCAGTGCATTTACATGACATTAGAAACATGTTTGTGACTGTCTGGCTGGCGGACAGGCCTTATCAGAATTGACAGGAATCATACTAATTCCAGTTTATTCAAGTCAGACTAACACACCCAGATATTGTATGTATGTAAACTAGCCAACGCTCCACCATTCCTACCTCAGGCTTCGACCTGGACGTAACAGAAGAGGAGGGTACATAGATGAAGAGGAAACCTGTAATCAGAGGGAGATAATTGTATGCCTCATTGGCAAAAGTAAAACATAAAGACAAGTGAATTGTACAGTACAGAGCTTTAAAACTGTGTGCCGGTTAATTATCGAGGTCAACTAAAGAAATCCCAGTAATAGTGAGGTGAAAGGGGGCACATAGGGGGCTCTTGGACTCTGTCACATGCTTGTCTAAAATTTCCCCGTTAATTCCTACAAAGCGGCCTCTTCTTCCACCTACTATCAACAATAAATCAGCTGAGATGTCAAATGTACATGTTCTTTTAAGACGAGTCAGTTTACATGGTACTATACTTCACACAAGTATGAAAACGTGGCACCTCAAAACCCGAAGCTGCCACCTATCGACACATCTATACCTTGATCTTTTGCTGCAGCAAGTCAACACCGTAACGGCAGAGAGACAAGACTCCCGTTTAACACACACTCTGATATTCTGCCCAACCAGAATACTTCATGCAGAACAGCACGTGGTATCCCTTTCTTCTGTTACCGTTACGCATGCACACGTTCATGCACAAGGACAGATGTTCAGTTAAATTGCTTAGTTGCACTGTAACCGTAGCTCAGCTTAACAGATAATGTGAATGATTGTTCACAGGTACCGGGGAACGGTAGTCAGAAGTGAGAACTGTTTCTCTTCATTGTGAAGACAGTTGCATACAAACTGCCATAGCCTACAGGGTGAAGATGCATAATATTCCCTAACAATGAGCTGCTATCTTATCTAACATGAGTTTTAAAAAAAAAAAACTAAAAAAAAACTGCTTTCCAAAATGAAGCATAATTTTTTATCCCTTCTGTCCCTTTCAGGGAGTTTCGTTTTACCTCTGAAGTGCCTATCTGGCTGGACTATCATGGCAAACATGTTGTCATTGAGCAGGTGAGAAGTTATTTAAACAACTTATCTGTCAGTCGGAGGCAGAGACGAGGATTTCTGTGTATTCGATGAGGTAATCTTACCAGTAGCGTCTCTCTTTGTTTCTCAGGGGACGTTTGCGGGGATTCTGATTGGTCTGGCCCAGTTAAACTGTTCTGAGCTCAAGCTGAAGAGGCTCTGCTGCAGACATGGGTAGAAAAACATGCTCTCCATCCAAAACAAACTCATTTATTATAAGAAACAAGATTTTTGGATCTTATCGCTCCTTCAGTTTGTGAACAAAATATCTCCAGTAGCTTGATTTTTTTTTTTTTTTTTTTAACATTTTTTTCTGCAGTCTCTTGGGTGTAGACAAAGTGATTCAGTACGCTGTCACAGAGTGGCTGACTGACATCAGGAAGAATCAGTTACCGGGCATCCTGGGAGGTGTTGGCCCCATGCACTCTGTTGTTCAGTTGTGTAAGTCACCAGTGTCAAGTCCAAGAACATTGCTGACTCAGTTTAACATTTACAAGTTCTGTACATCTTTTTTTTTTTCCTGTCTTCGTTCATCTGCCCCTTTTGTCTTCCTCACTGTGTTTGTACAGTCCACGGAGTTAGAGATCTGTTCTGGTTGCCAATAGAGCAGTACAGGAAGGATGGACGCATCATCCGAGGCCTCCAGCGGGGGGCAGCATCCTTTGGCACCTCGACAGCATCTGCTGCTCTGGAACTTAGCAACAGGCTGGTGCAGGCCATCCAGGTAACGTCTCATCTGTTGTGTAGGAATTGCGTGAGCGTTCGTATTTGACGACTGTGTCCTTCTGACAGGCTACAGCGGAGACGGTGTATGACATCTTGTCTCCAACGCCTCCTCTGAATCGCTACGCTATTACCGAGGGTCGAGCGCCCTCAAGTCGATCTCGCAGAGCCGTCCAGCCTGCAGACCTTCGAGAAGGAGTGGCCAAGGCCTATGATACCGTCAGAGAGGTGTGTCCTCATGTTTACCATATCTAATGATGTTTACTTAATGTTTATATATTTAATGTTTAATATGTTTATAATAATGTTTGCTTGGCCTATTGAGACAAAAGCAGAACAAAATAAAACCTTTTAATTCAAGTGAAATAATGTAAAATTCTCATAGTGGGCTCTGGAAATTATTTTCTGATGTTTTATTAACCAAACATCCTATCGTTTGGAAAACTTTGCTCCTCAGGGGGTGATTGACACTGCTCAGACCTTGTGTGATGTAGCATCCCGCGGCCACGAACAGAAGGGCCTTCCTGGCGCTGTGGGCGGAGTCCTGAGACAGATCCCACCCACCGTAGTCAAACCTTTAATCGTGGCCTCTGAGGCGACCTCCAACCTGCTCGGTGGAATGCGAAACCAGATCAAACCAGATGCCCGGAAAGAGGACTTCCTCAAGTGGCGCACGGAGGACACTCAAGAATGAGAACCGCTTTTCTGTGTTTGTGTGAGCAAGAACGAGTGTGTGTATGTGCAATCATGTGCATGTTGAACGTGTCCTCGGTAGGGATCCATGTGCTGAATGTGGTTTTGTTTGTGGACTGATGAAAGTTGACGTGCTCAGAAGCAAAAAAAAAGACAACAAAAAAAACTGTGGCTATCAGCACTGTTTCATGTGGCTTCGTCATACATGTTCGTACCCCATTTAATTCTGTTCTTCATAAACAAGAGCTGTCCTCATATGTGTCCTCTCAATCTGCAGAGTGTTGCAAACATATCACTTGTTCTCGCAATCTTTTTTATGCCAAACATGTGGCAGACGAGGTTGTGCACTCCCCGAGGTTGTGCAGTCTCGAGGTTGTGCAGTCTCGAGGTTGTGCAGTCTCGAGGTTGTGCAGTCTCGAGGTTGTGCACTTTCAAGGTTGTGCACTTTCAAGGTTGTGCACTTTCAAGGTTGTGCACTTTCAAGGTTGTGCACTTCCCGAGGTTGTGCACTCCCCGAGGTTGTGCACTCCCCGAGGTTGTGCACTCCCCGAGGTTGTGCACTCCCCGAGGTTGTGCACTCTCGAGGTTGTGCACTCCCCGAGGTTGTGCACTCTCGAGGTTGTGCACTCCCCGAGGTTGTGCACTTCCCGAGGATGTGCACTCTCGAGGTTGTGCACTCTCGAGGTTGTGCACTCTCGAGGTTGTGCACTTCCCGAGGTTGTGCACTTCCCGAGGTTGTGCACTTCCCGAGGTTGTGCACTTCCCGAGGTTGTGCACTTCCCGAGGTTGTGCACTTCCCGAGGTGCGCCAAGAGGCAAATGTATCAGATAAGGAACAAGAAACTATTATGAGATCAACATGTCTTTTTTTGTTGTCAAATAACTGTCACACACTTTGGACGATGCTGTTGTGATTAGCCAATCGCTGGTTGGAAACTGGTTCCCCACAGGGAGTGTGCAGCGGCTGGATGGAGCAGCTTCAGTCTGTCTGTGCTCACGATGGAATCAGGGATAATATTTTTGAAGTGTCCTTTCCTAACACGCTTGGTGTGCTCGCAGATGGTTTTCATCTGCGTCACTGGTTTAACTCTGACCCCACTATGCACCTGCTCCCCTCAGTGCTGTCATTTGTGCCATAAACCCTGCAGAGTGCTCTTTAATGAGTTTGTTTTGCCTTCTTCAAACAAATACCCTCCCTACTGAAAGTGTAACACAAACCAACTCATTCTGATACATGCATGACTGAATTCAAACACAAGAAGTTTCTAGATTTTGTAGCGTATTTAATTATTTTAAAGCTTCACAAAGTTAATCATTTTATGGACTGATGCCAGACAAACGTTCTTGTACCTGCATAACATCTGCACATCTGTGCTTGTATGTCTGTGAAAAGTTAAGCCCCAGATTCTGAGATCTTCATCAACCCAATCAAACATTTGCTTCGCCCACATCATTACCTGCCTTCCTGTATTTTTTTTTTTTTTGTATGTTTTACCATTTGTTTTTTGTTAAAACATTGGTATTGTCATACTCATTTCACAAGAAGACTAAGGAGGATAGGAATCTGTTACCAATAGAGGAAGGAAAATTAGGGGTTTTACATTTTTACCTTTTTTTTGTTCAATAAGTGTGAGGGATATGTCTCCCTGTATGTGTGTGTGTGTGTGTGTGTGTGTTTGTGTGTGTGTGTGTGTGATTGTGTGCTCGTATGCGTTTGTGGATGATGCATGTTTGAGAAGGTGACAGGTTGATGCTTGTTGCACCACTTGTGTGTAATTACTATTTACTATCATAAAGTGTATGAATGACCTGTATATTACAAAAACAAGTATACAAAATTAATACGAAAATAAAACATTTGAATACAAAAACAACATGTCTGACATTTTGTGTTTTTAATTCAAATCAAAGCCAGTATTTTCATTTAATGTCATTATGTCCTAGTTATATTATTTTTGTAATTTAGGTTCTGCGATGGACTGGCAGCCTGTCAAATACAGAGAGGAGTAGGGATGGACAGATGGATGGTAAAGTAAATGCATTGGTTAGCATTAATTTTAGTCAGATGCAAAATTAAAGGCCTGTATTATTCTCATTTACAGGCTTGTATTGCAGAACGTTCTGGAACGTGACATAAAACCTTCATGATCATTGGAGTCAGGTTAAGTAAAAATCAGATATACCTGTATTATCCTATAAAGGACACAGGCACGACTGTTCTCCTCTGGTGGTGTTCCTCTTCTGTACCGGGTTTCTGCACCAGTCAAATATGAAATACATTTATTCAGTGGTCTGTGATAAACAGCTTTCTCCTGATTGGTGTCAGGCTTTACTGACGCACCATATGACACACTTTTACTCTAGTACAGGAGAAAAGTGCTCTGTCAAGTCCTGTAATTATCTTTCTTGGCAGAGATCCATTTTATTTAATGTCCTAGCAACCTTTTTTTATTTTCTATTTTTATTTCTCGGAAGTCTTAAATTGTTGGGTTACAAAAAAGGTTTCTACACCATGGACAACATGATACGGTCATGTTGTGTTTTTGTATTTTCTTGGTATTTTCAACTGAGCTTTTTCTTTCCTGGTTAAAACACTGATTTTTTTTTTTTTTTAAGTATTTTCTACACTGGCTTGGATGTTGTGTTGCATAAGGTTCCTACTGACAACTCTGGCATCTTAATGTCTGTTTGGATGAGTAACCATAACAACAGAAAGTTGTTTACATGTGGGAGCGGTTGATTGAGCTTCCCAAAGCCCAAGTGATACCTAGAATAAAACCCCAAATCCAGATGGGTTGAAAAAAAAAAGAGACATCAAGGATGTAGAACAAGAAACAAACAGGAAGAGGAGGTTCAACCATTACACAGGATGCCAGATCACTGGACAGTCTGATATCAGGAATCCAGTTTTGTGTCTCTAAGACACGACTGCAGGACTGTGATCATAACGTCAGCACTTTCTCTCCACTGACAGAGAGAGCGTTCACACATGTTACCTGCTGACACTACCTGTGATGTAATCAGCTAAGTTGTTGCCAAGCAACAAATACGCCTAATGCACTCAGGGCGATCTTGGAAATTTTAGACATCACGCTCTTTCAGTTCAATTTCCAACTTTCCAACTCATACTACGGATTTTATTTCCTCTATTTTTTTTTCTTCTTAAATAGTTGATTCTGCAACAATATTACTGTTTTGGGGAATTTAAAAGGTTTATTTTGTTTGATTTAATTTAATTTCAATTATACACGTTTTATAGTTTTCATTCTTAGCAAGGACAAAGTAAAAACGGGAAACATCGAGAGTTACTCAACAGTTTAGAAAAAAACTACAAAATGCAGATGAGTGTAATTGTTTCCATCACTTAGATTTTTTCTATCCTTTTTGTGCTACACTTTAATAGTATCCTTAACTCAACGGTTCTCAATAAAACAAAACCTGCTACAACATGAATTTTCTTCTAAAGCATCAGATGTTGTGTACATCACCTGAGAATTGTTGTGTGCATAAATCATTTATTATAATGCTTTTATTTAGCAGCATGAATAAATCTGTGTTCTCAGGTAACATTGTCCATGATCTACAGATCTTTCTATTTTTTTTTTATCTGATATTTTTTTATTTGTCACTGATGCATTCTAGCATGGTACACCTGATATCTGATAACCATAATACATAATATAAAGTATAGCAAGAACTTTTGAAATAACACTGTAAACTATTGGACCAGCTGTGTATGTCAAGTAATCATCTGCCAAAAGGAAGACCAGAAAAGCAATCAGATTACATTTAACTCAACAAAACAAAACTGGCTTTGTTACCTCAAGATCATGAAATTATTACCCAATGATATCAATATAAAAAATAAAAGAAAAAAATCAGATATGGCCCACTTTTGCCAATCCAGTTTTGATTTCACTTATTATAGTTTAATGCTTCTGGCAAAGCTGAAGTATTTTAATTCTCAATCCTCTACAGTTCAGTCACACTGATCAACAAGTCAGTAGTCAGGAGCCCACAGAAACCTTTTTGACGGGTTCCAAAATAGACTATAAGCAGTCATATGTTTAACAATGAGATGGGAAGGTAACAGAAGAAAAAAACGGACCACAAAGACCTTCAGATTGTCCAGGAACTGGGTCTTCTGTGGATGAGAAATATCCCTTATGTGTGGTTGCAGCCTTTCATTACAATAATATTAACATTAGTTATATTATTTCAGGAAAATAAAAAAACGCACATTATACAGTCATGAGATGATGATTTGTGTGTTTGTAGAAAAGATCTGTTGTATTGTATGCCCAGAATGCTGTATTTGTAATGTAGTTACATTTAAATGCAGACTTTTTCTCGCTTATTGTTTTTGTTTTATTTTAAAGTAAGCACATTAAAGAAAAGAAAATTCGTACATTTTGTATAGACTGGACGGAATTATTTTAAATAACTACAAAGCTACTAGGAACCATAAGTAGCGGAAACACCTTCAGGAATGTTGTGTGCGGTGCACCGTTCGTACTTCCGGTCCACATGTGACCGCCTCGACGTGATTTACACTCGTTAATATTCAACTCTGTGTGACTGAACTATTTGTCTTTAACTCGGACCGTCCAGTTGCTGCTTATAAAAATGAAGCTGCTCACGCACAACATGTTGACGTCTCACGTGAAGGGCGTCACCAAAGGTTACCCGCTGCTCATCAAGGTAAGTGGCCTAGCCTCGTGGCTAATGCTAACGCTGATAACAAACTTCTCATCCGTCAACTTTCTCACGTTAAAGTTCCTGGTTTCACGTGGCCTCGTCGCCGGTCCCTTAAAAGCGCACTGCGGTATTTTACCCGTGAAAGCTGGGTGTTTTCGATAGAAACGTCGGTCCGGTTCTTCCTCCGTCGCCGAGACTGGAGCAGACCCGGAGAGCCGCTGTCGAGGCGGGACCAGGATTGCTCGCACTGACACGCCGCGTCTCTCCCTCCTGTCTGTGCAGGCCACGGAGGTGAAGCTGAACGAGGTGGACTTCAACCCTCAGTTCGTGTGTCGCATGATTCCTAAGCTGGACTGGGCCGCTCTGGTCCGGGCTGCAGAGGAGGTCAGGACCGGGCTGCAGACGCGGCCTTCTCTCTACGTGGTTCTGGGCTGGCATTGTTGTTGGAAAGCAGCACTGCCGCACTAACTGCATGAGTTGCACACACACACACCTCAGAACATGCACCGGTAGTATGTAACACAGGCAGCCAAGTTATTGCGCAGAAACGTATATTTCCTTCACCTTGAATGACTCCACTTACAGCTACTGCAGATCCAACCGTCAGGTATAATCTGGTTGAGTCATTCTTTGAATCGCTCCAAACTGGTTAAAAAAATTCAAGAAAAGGTGTTTTTATTGACCATTTACTCACTAGTATCATGTCTTTTACAGTGATACACTTTGCGTAGAAACCTTTTTGTTTCTTTGTACTTGTTTTTTGAATAACGACTGTTGCTGCTGCTTAAATTTAAAGCTCCAGTTCCTCAAGGTGAGGGCTCTTCAGCCATCAAGTCTTACTTAGTAGTTTCTTTCAGATGATGCAATATTTGCACACATATATTTACATACATTACTTTTCATAATACTTGTGCCAGTTATAGGCTGTATACATTTTAAAGTGCAGACAAAATAAATCAGCCGTCAGCTTAATTAAATATGTTATGATACTCCAGTGTTTCCCCATTTCAAAGCTATTCCACTAATAAAGTGATGTTTTCTGTCTCTTTAATGTGATATTTTATAAATGTCATGTTTTATGTTTGTAACGTTGGTTTAATCGTGGACTTTCCTGATAATACAGTGTGATGGATATGAACCTTAATGTCATGTAACGCATCATAGGACCAGACTGTTTATGGAGTACTCTACATCTGCTGCAGGTGAAGGGCCTGTACTTCAACATCACTGCGTCACTAGGGTGCATGTGGGATCACCCATGTAAGAATTTACAGCTGCTCAGATTGAAAATATGTGACAATCGCTGTCTTTCATCCTCTTCGTAGTTGGGTCATCGACAAGACCTGCCAGCTGAGCTGGTGCCCGATTTCGAGAAAAACGAGGACTTCCTGAAGAAGGTGCACAGAGTGCTGTTGGAGGTAAAGATCTCACAATATCGTATACAGTACATCTAAATAATATCTGTTGGTTCTGAAAATCTTATGTTTCAGAGTGGTACCACATTGGTGGCAGTCTGTCGTACTTGTTTTCATGTTGGTTTGTTTAAGTTATTTTTTTCTAGAAATTCATGCTCTTCAGCCAGTTGTGATGACTAAACATACCAGCAGAATGTTGTTTACGTGTTGGAGCAGCTGATTGAGCTTTAAAAATCCCACAATAATAATCCAAATTTAAACAAGCTGAAGAGGAAATGTCAAGAGAGTAGTACAGGAGCCAAAGGAAGAGAAAATGTGAACTGTTTCTCTTAATCATCAGAGAGAATGTGAAATCTCTGGCAAGCTTGTAATGCTTGTTAATAACTGAAGGTTTAATTTTGCCCCTGGTGGCATTTAACGTGTTGATTTGAGCTGATTTTCCTGTTTTTATGATAATTACCTGCACCACAGAGACCATCTGGTTGTTTCAGGGGCTTTTTCTGTTTGTAAGAAAGTTCACAATCTGTATATTTTTCTTTGCTCAATTAAGAGATTAATTTTTTTTTTTTGTAATGAAGCTTTGGCAGAGGGACTCTAACAGCCTTTATGTTAATCCATTTATGTGTATTGACTGAACCACTGGAGCCTCAGAGGTGCAGTTTTCAATTAACTTTGTGGCTGTTGGTTTCAAAAGCAATTTGCAGCAATGTTTTGATGCACGTCTGTGTGGGTGATTTTCCGTATGTGGAGATGAAACGGAGAGGTTGGACATGTTACACATTATTCAAAGTCTTGAATGCTGCACTTACAAAAACATGTTGACTTCCAAACATTTAACACACAACTGAGGACTATTTCTCTCCGAAAGTCAAGTCTCGGTATGCTGCTGTAACATCTTCAAGTGGGATGTCTTTCCTCGAGGTTTTGGCTGCAGCGTTTTGAAAACAAAGTTTTAATTACTGTTGTCCAAAGTGTGGTTTCCCTCCGTTTAGGCAAAGTCTTACTTTACTGGACTTGAAGCCAAGATGAAAAAAGTGAGAAAAGAAGGCACCAGAGAGAAGGTGTTTGAGCATAAAAAATGAACCCATGCAAAATCTAAACTGAGGCTTTCTTGTAAACCTTTTTTTTTGGGGGGGGGGGGGGGGGGGGGGGTCACAAATCTAATCGGACACCAGTGTGCAACTTTTATCTCTTTTGCAGCCTTAGCAAAACTGTGCCACTACTACATCTGCAAAAAGAAATGCCTGAATAAGCTATACACTACTTTTTTATTTTGCCTCACTCGTGAGGGACGTCGAGCAGCTCAGCTGGCATCGTCCTCTCTGGACCCGTTTGAAAGGTTTTAGATTTATTTCTCACCACTTAGTAAATGAGTTCTGCTCGCTGCGGCCGGATTCTGCTGGAGTTGCACATCGCCTTATTTGTATACTGGGAATTCTCCTAGAAATGCCACACAATCCAAGTGCTTTTGTCAGCCTGCAGATTGTGCAGTCGTTCTCGGACCGTGTGCTACGTTTTGACAAAGTTGATATGCGCTTTAGGACACAGCCTGGGTTTTCTGGTCATGTGACTGAAAAGAGTGAAGTTGGTTTAAAAGGCACCTCATACCTGTGACAATAATTTGACTGCTGTTGCTTTACGATTTCACTGGTGTCCAACATACTAATCATTATCATCATGCGATCTGCTGGTGGGGACATCTAGCGGCCTCACGTTTAATTGTGTTGTGTTGCAGGTGGAGGTGATAGAAGGATGCCTCAAGTGTCCTGAGTCAGGACGAGAGTTCCCGATCTCCAGAGGCATCCCCAACATGCTGCTGAATGAAGACGAGGTGTAGACGAGTTTCCCAGCACACCCTCAGACCGTCAGCCCAGCAGGACTGTGTGTATTCAGAGACGGCTGGATGCTGGCTCCAGCGGGTGTCTTGACCTAATCAGCCGCAGCGTTTTGTTGGTTGTAGTTATGACATTTTAAGTAGCTGGTAATCCCAGCGGATGGAAAAGATTTAAAGAATCACACATGGAAATGTTCCTTGAAGGTAACCCCAGTGGTTTTTATCTGTATTTATTTTTGTATGCGTTTGATCTATTTTTTTTTTTTTTTTTTTTCTCAATAAAACTTTTCAGGCTTCCCTGACAGCCAAAATCATAAGATTTTTGTGGAGGATATGGATTAATTTGTATTACAGATGCATTAAAATAGAAAATACAAGCCCTGGCAGGCAGGTTCTGGACGCGGTCCTTCCCTCTCACTGGGCCAGATGACGTGGCAGTGGCTCGTCTACATTTGGTCTTGAGGAAAAGGAGGGAGAAAAAGCGGGCGGGCTGGAAGTTGTTTTTGAGGAAGTCTCTCTTTTTTTCTTTTGCTCCTCGAGGCCACACATTACAGCTCTCTTGCACACCCAACCTGGGCGGGACCGTGTGATTTGAGATGCCCCATGCTGCGTCTGATGTTGACAGATGGTGGTGAAGTTCTCAGTGATAAAATGATGGATGTTTCCAATCATTTCTGGCAGTCTGCGATGACGCAGCAGCAGTCGAGTTGGAACAGGAGCCTCACTTTTCATAGGCGGCGTTATCATTTTTAGAAACCTTCCCAGGACGCACGATGAATGTGGGGGGTTGTCCTGACCAGAAGCCTTGAGGCAGCCTGAGTCTTTCCTACCTTTCCCTTCTACTTACAGCAATTACAGGCCTGCGCCCGCAACTATAATAACGGTATAATGGGATGGCAGCAGAGTAGCAATAAAAGCCACCCCTGGCAGATTAATAGTCCTCCACAAGTGCTGAGCTGTAATTAACAATGAGACCGAAGAGGAACAGAGAAAAGAAAGGAGTGAGACAGGAAGCTGGAAAAGCTAAAGATAAAAAGGGATGGGCTGTTTTTTTTCTTTGTTTTGTTTTTTTTCTCTCAGTGGTTTAATATAATCAAGCCTTTAGCTGTTGGCATAAGTGAGCCACAGAACAATAGAAAAGCCGAGACTGACTTGTTCCAAAGGTAACAAAAAGAAAAAAAAAAAACATCCACGTGCAGGTTTGAAGCTGTAATTTATGACATTTCATCAATGAGCAGAAACTATGGTATGAAAATGTTTTTACGATACTAAAAAGTATCCTGTAAGAAAATATTTTCAATTTTCCACTGGTGTTGATTTGCTCTAAGCAGTTATTTTAAGTTACTTCCAAACCTGCTGACTTTAACTCCGCAGGCACCGCCCACATATCTGCATCGCATCTTTTCCATTTTTCTCACTTTAATAGTTTTGACAAAAGCTTTCTAAATCAAAGATACAGGCAGCAGGGCAGTTTGTCAGGTTCGCACTGTTGCCTCCTCTAGAAAACCCTGGTCTGATCCCCGTCGGGGCCTTTCTGTGGAGTTTGGATGTTCTCCCTGTGATTGTGCGGCTTTTCTCTGGGGTCTCCAGCTTCCTCCCACATCCCAAAAGAAAACGTGTGCGTCAGGCTGATTGATGAGTCTAAATTGACCCCAGGAGTGAGCGTGAGTGCGCATGGCCGTTTGTCTCTGTGTGGCCCCGGATGGCTGGGCAGCTCCTTCCCCTGCTGACAGCTGGGATGAGCTCCAGTAGATGAACCCCCCAACCCCACCTTCCCAAATCCGCCTCCTCCATCATGACTGAGCAAGCGGCAGGTATGGACATAAAACAAATGATCTCTACTGGGGTTAACAGATCACAGACAGGCTGTCATGAACGTTGAGCTCACTGGGTCTTATTGGATTAAAAAAACGCAGCATCTAAATGTGGTTTATTTGTTTCAGAGACTGAGCGGCTAAAGGCATTAAACCACTGTGATAATCTTATGCTCAAACTTCATGCGAATCGCATAATAAGGTGCAACGCTGGTACATGAGCAGGATGCAGCCTGTGGAGATGTTTACCTGCAAAGAGAGGGAGGTGCAGCAGCATTTTTGTGGGGGTAATAATTACAAAATGCGCAACTGTGTGCACTCCTCCATTTAGAGCAGAATGGCTTTGGCTGCATAATCACACACATTCCCTTCACCCCGGTGGCATCCCGCCCCACCACAACTACCACCTCCACCTCCTCCTCCTCCTCCTGCTGCTGCTCCCTCCTTCATTCCGCAGAGACTCTTGGGGCACTTCTCACTCACGATCTGCAGAATAATGGAGTCACGTCATGCAGCAGATCTCCATGTTTTCAGCAGAGCTTTCCGCCCAGCAAGCATCAGACAGGAGCCCATTTAAGAGCAGGATTTCACATAACGTTTCTCTTCTTGAAAATCCACAGCAAGAGGACGTCTTTCATATGTGCTTCTGAGTCATGTGTTTTTATGTCCTGTGACGTCTTATTTCCATGTTTTTATGTTTATAAGAGGGGCAGTGACAGGCCCACTACGGTTTTTCCAACATAAATCATCCCTTTTTTCAGACTTTTAGTGCAGGCTGCTTTCTGTTTACCTATAACGGGGAATGGGAGGAACTTATTGAGCTTTTTGGGACTGTAACTGTATTTTTGCAGCAGGCGGATATGGGTCGGTTTTTTGCTCCACAGATGTCTCTTTCTGAGGTAAAGACGCTGGAGCTGAACTGCTCCAGATAAAGTGCGCTGCCCGGGTTTTCGTGTCGAGGGTTTGAGACATGGGCTGAGCTCCTTTGATGACTCTGTTCTCCTGAGAGCTGTTCAATTATGCGAGGATGGACGACGAAAAACGAAGAACGATAAGGCTTTAATTTGTTTTTTTTCCTCCAGTCAGACATATCTTCGTATTTCCACGGAGAGCGTACTTACCGGCGTGGGACAGCAGAGCTCGGATCGCACCAGACGGGGGTCTGAGACATTTCTGACCACAAGAATTTGTGGACCTAAAGTGGTTTTAAATGTAGTGTGCACCTCGTGGCTAAAGGGTTTTTTTTTATTAACTTAGGAGCAAGTTCCAAAGACTAGATGACAACGCGTTTTTACGCATCAAGGCGTAAAACAGACGGACGCACGTGTGGAAATGTCACACTTTTACTTTAGGTGCCTGTATATGGTAGTTCATTTTTCTATATGAAGTGGGTTTGAGCAAAATAACCTATTAGAACCTGGGACTATTGGCCTGAGTTTCACATTTGAAATCACTTTCAGCGCACTTTTTTCTGCGCTTGGTTTGGAGACGCCGCTTCACCATCACGCTGGTTTCGCGCAGATTTAAAGGGAGCATCCTCGTCCCCGCATCCTCTCTTCGGACAATGTGGCCCAACTGCTTGGCGCTGCTGCTGCTGCTGTTCCGGTTCTCCGGCGTGCTGATGGTGGAGGGGATCAACACGTGTCAGTCCGTCAACCTGAAGGACCAGAGGTCCCGGCGCATCGAAGCCATCCGCGGGCAGATTCTCAGCAAGCTGCGCATCCGCAGCCCGCCGGATGACGAGGACGAGCCGCCGCCGGCCCCGGTTCCCCCGGAGGTCATGCTGCTCTACAACAGCACCAGGGAGCTGCAGAAGGAGCGCGTGCGGATGACCGAGTCCGCGTGCGAGCGCGAGAGCAGCGAGGAGGACTATTACGCCAAAGAAGTCCAGAGGATTGAAATGATGTCCCCCCGCGCACGCTCAAGTGAGTATGAATCACAAAGCACGACGTCTACAAATCAAGCTGCGAAAAACTACAAAGTGGTTTGTCGTTTTAGGATCAGAATCAACACAGAAACGAGGAGTTTGGCTTTGGTTTACTTACAGAAGAAACGCACCTTAAATGAAACAGACATTAAACAGTCATCTCTTAATTTAAACGACCAATGGTGTAAACTGGGATTGCAGAGAGTAGTGCAAAATGCATGTAAGTGGTTATTGCAGTCATTAAAAAAAAGCAGGGGGAGTAAAATCACAGTTTATAAAACAGATATTAGCAGTACATAAAAGTATTTGCATGTCCAGTTCTAAATAAATGCTTTTTTCTACTTTCTTTGTACATACTGAAGAATTAAAATGTTTATTTGAAAAAAAGTACAATCTCCTGTGTTAGAAGTGTTCAGATCTTAATTCAACATCATACTTTACTTATAACATTATAACAACAGTGATACTCCTGCCAGCCCTTCATCGAGACAGGTGAGCAGGTTGGTGGACAGCAGACAGACGTCTCTTTAAGAGATTTTATATTTTAGACTTAGGACTAATGATGTTGGGTACTACAAAATTACACATCTTTAATATAGTAAAGTCCTTCGATCAGCCATACATTAAATATAATGTATGTACCAAACACATTAAGTTACTCAGCCCAAGCCTGTAATTTAGCTCAGAGACATTCATCCGCAGTAATTACATCTGAGACAATGCATCAGCCCCACAGTCTGAAGAAGGACGAGAAGTCGTTCAACCGTTAGTCATCCTTTATGTGTTGTCACTGTTTGTTTGTTATTCTTCTCCATCCAGATACTGTGCAACCAGGATTACCCAACCGCTTTTACAGAGTAATCTACTTTGACGTAAGTGGAGTCGACCTGACCAACAGCACGTTGGTCAAAGCTGAGTTCAGGATCTTCAGAGTTCCTAACCCGCAGGCCAAGGTCTCTGTGCAAAGAGTGGAGCTCTACCAGGTAGCGGCCACGGCTACAGCTCACGTTTGAATCACACATGTTTCTTCTTATATTTGGTTCACTTCGGGTGCAGCAGAAGCAGCAAACCTGAGTTTAACCATCAGAGAAGATGGGAGTTTTTAAAGATTTTCTGCCTTTTTATGTCTTCTTAAGCTTTACATCTACATAAATGATGTGGAGAGACTTAAATGGCTAAAATGATTTTAAATAAAGAATGGAGGAGGTGAACTGATTTTGACAGCTAAAAATGTAAACATCACCGTCCATCTGTGTGTTTGTTGCATCAGTTACTGAAGCCAAATAAGGACAGTACCTCAACTCAACGCTACATTGACTCTCGCAACGTCAAGCCAGCGGCGAAGGGAGCATGGATCTCCATGGAAGTCACTGAAACCATTAAGGACTGGGTGTCAGATCCAGGTCAGCTTAGGTATCAGCAAGCTTTTTGCCCGGTACGATCCGGACTGCAGTGTTCGCATGGTTCATCCCTGCACGTGTCCTCTTTCTGCTGCTTCCTACCTCAGAGCACAATCTTGGCCTGAAGCTGGGGGTCCACTGTCCTTGCTGCACCTTCGTCCCATCCACCAACAACATCGTTCCAAACAAGAGTGAGGAGCTGGAGGCCCTGTTTGCTGGTTAGTCGCTGCTGCTTTTGAGCCTCGAGTTGTGGTTTCACAGTTATATTTTCAGCTGCAGGCGGATTTGAATGAGTATTCTTTTCTGAGGGCTGAAGTCACCCCGTACACATGTAGGCTGATTGCGGCCGGCTTTTTTACCATGCAATATTAGTTATGGTGGAGCTACAAGTGAAAATTTGCTGTGGAGCTGACCACAGCATATAAATAAGCGTGACAACCTGTGTGCCAGAGATTTGATGAGCTGTAGCAGTGAAGTCACACTTACCCTCAGCTTTATTGCAGTGGCAATGAGGAGATGAAAAATATCCACTGCAGGTCACAAGATGTGAACATAAAGTCTTCGGTAAGGCGCCTCCAATGTGATTAATGAATCACTCATGTGGGGATAAAGAATAAAAATAGTTCCTTTATGCACTGAGATACTGTTAAATACCAGACTGTTTTGCCTCATGTAGGCAGCTCAAATTATGGCACTCTTAGGATTTACTCTCACCTCAGCCAAGTCTGTTTTTTTTCTTCCACACTTAGTTAAAAAAAAAAAGTACTATTTGTAATGCTAATGTAGGACGAGCACAGGCCTGTGTTGAGCTCTAATGCTCATTCACTCAGGAAGAGACTGGAAAATCACCAAACTGGTTTGGAGAACTGCTGTTTCACGTGTTGTTCCTGTTCAGCCCAAGTCAAGACATGTAAAATCAATCAATTAATTTATAGAAAAACAAAGTCATTGGAGGATAAACATGGCTGTAACAGAGAGTTTGTGTTTATCAGTGAAACAGGGAATTTTCCTGCCATTCAAACTGTAGCCCTAGTAGTTAGTCTTAACTTAGTGTTTGTCAACTATTTTGGCTTGTGATTCTTTAAAGTAAAATGAAGTCTACTTTACCCATTAAGGCCTTTTTTTTTCTAAAACATTTTCCAATTTGTATAGCTTTCATGAGTTCATAGAGGGAGATCTATGAAGTATTTCAGTGCAAAAAAAGAGAAACCAACAGAATCAGCCACATTTCTCTTTTTTGAGGAATGAAAATCACTTCATCAAGTGCTACTCTGCAGGTGTGGATGATGATCCGATAAGAAAGCCTCAGGTTAAGGGCCTGCCGGATTTCAGGACCAAGACACCACACCTCATCCTCACCCTGCTGCCCAGCGACCGGGTGGACAACCCGGCCAAGAAGAACCGCAAGAAGAGGGCGGCTGCCACAAACACCAAAACCTGTTCCAGGTAGGCTGCCGAATCAGCAACTTGCATGCGGTTTTGTTTGACAGGCTGCAAGCACTGACACTTCTCCAGGTTTGTAGTTTTGAAACTCTGCCTTTAGTTGTGGTCGGTTCTGTGTTTCATTTTATTCCCCTTCTGAGCTACTTTGCTGACTATTGTGTGGCAAAACTAACTGTACTGATGCTTTGTTTAGATTGTAGGCCAACAGGCATGCAGTGTTTTATTTAGACTACCTCGCGCTGCAGGAGAAAACTCTGGCAGCCAGGCACAGTCATTACATTGTGATGGCTGGTCCCTCAGTGGTGACCTGTTGTAATTTTCCCATGACCCAGCTTTGGGTTGCTGCCTTGCAGAGCAGGACGGGAGCTGAAATGAATTTTGTCTGTTTGTCTTTGCGTGTCTCAGTGGCTCAGATCAAGGCTGCTGCCTGCACGAGCTCTACATCGACTTCAGGAATGACCTCAAGTGGAAGTGGATCCACGAGCCAAAAGGTTACAAGGCCAACTTCTGTGCCGGCAACTGTCCTTACCTCTGGAGCGTCAACAACCACTACAACATGGTGAGAGTCGAGGGTTATCCGTTTCTGTCAGATGATGTTTCTCCTGAGCGCAGCAAAATCCTCCAAAAGACAGATTTTTACTGGAAACATAGCTACTTGTGTCTGGTCAACAATTATTTCTGGTGAAAGCTGTAAAGTTTGAGTGCATTGACTTTACAGGAATATATGGGGATAAATGGGAATACACTGAAAACTTTACAGCATGTTAGTCTATAAAAAGGAACTAAAATACAGTTGGGAAAGAAAACCGTATTTCAGCATAATCTTTGCTAAAAGATTGAAATTTACTGAAAAGGAAGGTGAATTTCTACTTGGTGCATTCCTCCATCACATGCACAGGTAACTCTACCTCCTCCAAGCTACTCTTTTAATGCATCAACGAACTCTGGTCCACGGTATTCAGATACAGTAAATCTAAGCTTTCTATGACCATTTCATGAGCTACCAGCTGACTAGTTTATTACTGCGATGCTGTTTCTTCTGCTTCCTGTCTTCTTTTATCATACAAGAACAAAGGTAATAGTTTTATCTAGCGCTCTGCCTGCAAAAGCCTCATATAGTCATAGAGCATATTTCTAATCTTAAGGCAGAAGATATCGCCTTTGATTTAAAATTCTTTTTTGGCTATTGAAATATTTCCAGCAGTTAAACCTCCCGTTGAAAGCAGCACAGGTTCAAATCCCGGCTCGTCCTCTTTGCTGTGTCTTCCCTTCCTCTCTCTCGTTCCCTGTTTCCTGTCTAGCTACTTTCACAAAATAAAGGCCACTAGAGCCATGAAACATCAATGACTTGACTAGGTTTTTCAAAAAGAAAAATAAAGTATGGGCCCCGGATTCATCTCTCTGTGACGTCTGCAATCAACCTTAAAGTTTCACAGACATGTTTTTGATGGAAGGTTTTGCTTATTTTAGCAAGACGCCTCCACACCAGATTCTTCACTTTTTATAAATATTACCAGAACTTGGCTCTATAGAAAAAGAGTCCAGCTGCGGAAACGGCCGGTCCAGACTTGTCATCCACTGAAAACATTCATCTTATTATAAAAAAAAGAAAATAAAGAAAAACTCTCACCTAATGACAGCTGACAGTTTCTTCTTCCCTTAGTCTCTACACATGATATGTTGTCTTTGTGCTATTTTTGGTTTAAATCATTGCATTCTTTCTGGTCATTTACATTTTACACAGCGTGCCAACTATTTTGGAAACAGGGTTTTAAATTTCCTTTTCCAATAAGGCCAAGTGAAGACAAATGAGTTATTTTTTCCAAATTATATCTCCCCCAATCTGGAGATTCATAACCTTTGTGCTGGATAATTTAAGTGGAAACAGTGACAGATCTCTCAGTCCGGAGATGCAGCCAAATTATATAAACAGAAACATCTGTAATTGTCAAAAAAAAACAAAAAAAAAAATCAGATTAGCTTCTCAGTCTTTCTGGTAAAATACTCTAGTTTGGGCCAAACTCCAATCAGCTCTCAGCCTGAGTTTAGTTCACAGACAGTTTTTTAAATGCGGGCGATGTTTTCTTTTAAATTAGCTTGAAGTGCATTGTTTGTGGTGACTAAACACCATGCTTAGCTGAGACTGGTTAACCCCAGTGTCATAAATGGGCTGGCACCTCACAACAGCCTTTTATAGGACATATGGGTTTATGCAACAGAGTGTTTGTCTCAGTTATCCGAAGGCTTGGTCTGTGCTCTCTGTGACTACTGCAAAGTCCTCTGGTTTTTCTCTTTTACCCTTCGTGAATGTCACTCTTATATAAATGTGTTGGGTTTTTACATTTATTTCATAGTAAAATGTATTTCATAGTAAAATTATCCGCTGAAGATGTATAGGGTGACGTAAGAAGCCACGCTGACAGGTTTATTAGGATGTGGAACTTTATTTGACTACAGTCGATTTATTTATAAAACTCTGATATAAACGCCTCTAAAATTGAACGTTTATGCTTCTGTACTAAAGAAAAATTCTTGGTAGGGAGGTTGTTTTTTTTCGTCCCATTTGGACTGGGTGGGTTAAATTTTTGGGAGCTAATGCTTATTCGGTTTCTTGCTCTGTTGAAGAAGCAGATCGGATCAGAATCACCTGTGCATGCGCACACTAGATGTGAGGCTTCCTCTTGGTTCAGCACTGACAGAGGAGGCAGCTGAAACTGCAAGACCGAAGTCTGGACATCTAAAAGAAACACTGGTGTCAGTGAGCCAATGGAGAGTTGTTTTAAACTCCACAAACGGCACATTCTGCTAGAGTTTTGTTAATTTATAACAGCTCACTGAAATGTGCCATTTGTGTGAGAATGCAGAGCCTTCACTTGAAACTGAGCTGTGAAGGCTTCTGAAGGCTTCTGAAGGCTTCTGAAGATGTTTCTACAACGTGACTGGCGTCCAGCTGCATCTAAATAAATTTATTGTATTTGACAAAGAGACCAGGGAGCTGTAGTGAGCAGAGCTGCTGTGGGAGATCTGTTAAAAGGAAAAAGACGCCCAGCCAGAGTCAGTATCTGGAGCCTGAAAGCATCCTCGGAGAGAGTTTGGAACGGTTGTGCACTAACACTCTCCATCCAATCTGACCGAGCTGCCAAGAAAAATGTGAGAAAGTTCCAGAAGAAAGGTGTGCCAAACGTGTAGGATCATTCCCAGTTCCACTCTACCATTGCTGCCAAAAGTACTAAATACTTAAATTAATATTTAATATACTCAGTTTAATCTATTTTGTTTTCTTGGTTGATAATTTTTTAATTTAAAAAAACATTTTTTGGGTTTGTCTACGTGAGAAAGGAAGAATGATAAAGAAAATTAAAATGAGGAAAATTAGACCAGCGTGAAAACAAAACTTTCCACCACCACTGGCTCTCGACCAGCTTCTGATCGTAGCTTCACGTTTAAAGTACAAATGTAAGGATGGCATCTGTCTTCTTATATAACTCTAAATAAGCCAGTTTCCCCACAATGACAAACCCTGATTAAGTTGCCTGGCAGCGTCAGAAAAACAACCCCGCAGCTCTCTTGTGTAATAACCTAGAGCGCTGGGACTTGGACAAAAACCCATTTTTGCGCATGACCTCATCATTCACAGCAATAAACTGGTTAAGAAAATATATTTTCACGTTCTTTATTTAAAAAAAAAATCTCCATCTCTGTTCCCTGTAAGATCCTTCCCCTGTACAACAAGCTGAACCCCGAGGCCTCCATCTCCCCCTGCTGCGTCCCTCAGGACCTGGAGCCCCTCACCATCATGTACTACATCGGGCGCACGCCGCGCGTCGAGCAGCTCTCCAACATGGTTGTTAAATCTTGCAAGTGCCGCTGAGGCCCGCAGAGAGGAGGACATAACCGGAGCAAAGGTAAAAACGGCTCCTCTCCGATGGATCCCTTGTTGAATAAGCTTTGCTGTTTGATCTCCTTTGGCAGACTTCTGAGATGTTATTTTTTTACGCTATCTGGTTCAAATTCAGATATCAGGATTTTTTTATTTTATTTTTTTTGCTCTCATTTTTATTGTAATGAAAGCTTCGCTTCATTCTCCGAACCTTCCATATGATATAGGACATTGTAAATATGACAACATTTCTCCATTAAACCTGTGCTTGGATATTAAAATCTAAAGGGGATGTTTTGTGATTTGGCCACATTTTGGTCTCCCTGCTGCAGAAATTCAAGGTTTTGATTCCTGCGGACACGCACGCGCACAGACAGCCCGGTGCGCGCCTGTTTACTTCAGCTTTCAAGGTGTTGATTGGAAGGTGGTGGGGTGAAAAAGACAGAGTGCAGAGTAAGATGTGAGGGCGAAGGAGGCAGGGAACAGATAGAAAAGAGAGAAAGAAGCTGTGTCCAAGCAGAGGCCCTGCCAACTCTCTGCGGTTCGAGCTGAAATCTGCCCGGCGTAAACAGGATGTGAAAGGTTTCCAGACACCGACCCAACCACTCACGAAACGACAGATTTAAACGCTCCCCTCATCTCCTCTGTCTCTCTCTGTGTTGCTCGAAGTTCTGGGATTTGTGGTGGAAGGAGAGAGGGAAAAGGGACTTTGAAAATGAGACGTGGGATGATAGGGCTGTATTTGGAGCGGCAACACGTTTGGAAGGTGGTATTTTGCAGCCTTGGCAAATTTGTAACTATTTGGGTCTGGCTCAAACATTCCATAATCACACTCTCATGCTCTTTTCTGAATATGTATTCATTATCGTATTGTAAAACCTGTTTACTCGTTGCTCATCCTATCCTGTGATTATGTTTTTCCTTACCTGTTTACCATCAGTCGCACTCATTTGCTCAGTCTTTTTTACACCCAGCAATCCACATTGACCACTTTTGATCGAATGTCTGAACACTAGAAATAAAAAAAAAATAAAATAAAAAAATATCCCTGGGGCTCATTTTAAATATAGGCTCTCTGGTATGCCAGTGGTTTGTGTGTGAGAAGGGAAACGGAGACTGCCTGTGTGTGTGTGTGTGTGTGTGTGTGTCTCTGTGTGTGTGTGTGTGTGTTTGTGTGTGTGTGTGTGTGTGTGTGTGTGTGTGTGAGGTCATGCATGATGGCACAGAAATGATTCCTTGAGTTTTATTGTGATTGTGTATGAAAAACATCTGCAGCAGATCTTAACTCTGTGACGCATCTAAAAGAAAAGACATTTAAAAAAAGGTATTTTGAAAGTTTTGGTTGAACCGGAAGCGGCTGCAGCAACAAAAAACAGTTATACAGAAGATGCATGAAGTGAGCTAGTGGTTTTCATGAATTTATTGGAGTCATACCATGACCACAGGGAATATTGGTTTTGAATTGGATGGCTGTAAACTTGTGTAAGTTAAAATTATTCCTAAAAGTGTCTCTCCACAGTCCACTTTAGATAATTCTTGATTTAAAAGAAAAAAATACTTTTCTTTTAATATCAGAATGTCGTTTCAAAACATGAAGCCACATGTAAACAACTTTTATTTCATGAAATTTGTGTGTGATTCCAAGAAATGTTATTAAAGTTACAGCTATTGGGACTTTTATGGTTTCAGGGATAGCTACAGCTGGACTCACCACTGATAACAGGAGCTTGAAAAGCTTTTTCCTCTATTCTGTTTTTACCCAACATAACATTGGCTTTTGAGGACACTCACCAAAGATGCAGCAAGGTGTGTTTTTCCTTAGTACTGGTCAGGACCTGGGATTTGTGGTCATAAAAAAGAACCCAATCACAATGAGTGTTTTCTCCAAGTAGATGCTCTCCAGTCTGTTATGCGAGTTGAGCAACACACAACAGGAGACACAACAGAGATTACAGCACTCTAAGAACTTAACACCTTTGGTTCATTACGACTAGAAGAACTAAGGATAGAAACTTAACAGAGGAGTATGAGAACTTAAGAAGTTGGGTGACCCGCACAGGACCTTGGGAACTGAGGACCACAGTTATATAAGACCAAGGAAAAAAACAGAAGCCTGAGAGCATACACTGTACTTCCTTGGGCATGTAAAACCTGTAATCTTGGGACATTTGTAACATAAACCCTTGGGTACATAGGACCCTGGAAAACGAGGACCTTGGGAAAACAAGCTCAATCCCTCACTAATGAACTTTAAAATGAATTCCTACCAAGTGCATGACAGCTCTGCCCCTTGTTGAAATAATCCGCCTGACATTTCCGAGCCATTCTGTATCTTTTCTGTGAGTTTATCATCTTTCCTGAAGATTCATTAGTTTTAAGGAAAACAGTTCCAATAAAAGATGTTGTCTCATCCCTTCAAAAGTACGAAGGTCTACAAAGTGTACTTGTATTTTTCAGGTTCTGACTGCTCGCTGCTGTTGTTAAAATGTACTGCACGTTTGTCCAGTTATTAGTCTTCATGTCAATGTATCGATAGTTGATTGGTAAGATGTGTAAATGTTGCTCCATTATATATAGTGAGTAATTTATAGACACAAAATAAAGTCTTACTGCTGTGACTGTCAAATCCTGGAGTGTTTTCTTTTGCTAATAATTATTGCCTTCAGAACTAGATCCCCGTTTAAAGCAGACATGGAATATTCAAAAACATAAACTGTCTAGATCTTATTAAACATGTACGAACTGGTACATTTTTATACCTAAACCAAACCCAATTACTACAACAACAAGCAACAAAATAAGGAGGCAGCGAAGACGATGATAATCTACTACAGTCCACAAACCTGTCATGACTGTTTACACCAGTTCAGTCAAACCTCATAAAACACATGACATTCAAAATTCATATTATGCCATGAAACCCTACTTAGCAATAAGAACTTTATATAGGTAATGCCAAAATGGCCAGTTTGAGCAGCTCACCTAAACATCCTTCTACTAAAATCTCCTTGTTTTAATCGTACTACAGGTAATGGTAAGATGTCGTGCCACAGCCCTCTGGAGGTTTTGAATAGGTACTGTCAATTTCCAGAGAAATACTCCATCTGAAAGTGTTTGTCTTTTCTATTTTAATCGAATTTAAAATATAAAATTTATTCTGTGATCCGTCTTTATTTACTCTGACCCAGTATGCACGTTCTCACACACTCAAGAATATATGGTTATGTATAGTTTTTGATTAAAATGTGCTGTCATGCTGGTGTGTCCCAAGCCTACATTTAATAGCATGTTTTTAATTTTCTGATTTCCGTGAAGGAAATTCCCAGAGAGATCACTCGTGTGTCTCTTTGGTTGATCAAAAGCCAGTCACAAAGCAGCATTATATTGTAGATCATCTATAAAGTGCTTCACTGTGCTTGAGGGAGACCTAGGAGTATTGGATGATGGAGTACTGCAGTATTCCTGGTAAGAGATAACCACGGCCTGTACCAAGAGTTGGGTGACATATAGTTATACTGTAGATGACCTGATTTTTCTTATGTGAAATTGTCCTCATACATACCAGGTTTCACATAATCTTTGTTGGGGACAGCTGAAGTAAAGACTTTTATATTGAACTTGTGTTGGATGGACTTATTGGCTAGTAATAATCGGAACTTACTGGAAGGTGATTTTTCCGTCATCCATGTAGATATGTTGGAGTTACAAATTACAATTTTTGCTGAATCTGTGGGGTCAAATGAAAAGAATGGTAAGTAAAGTTGGGTATTATAATTCTATCACTGGTATGAGAATCCATTTTAGTAAATAAATGGTGAGGAGACGGTGTATATACTAAAGAGATAGGGTCCCAGCACCTAGCCATGGGGCACCCCTGTGGAAAGGTGAGGGTTTGAAGATACATATTCTGGTCATGATACCCTGAAGTGGTGGCCTGCATGGTAAGACTCAAACCAAGAGTGAGTCTCTGCTGAGGAAAATAAGCTAAGATGAGCAAGAGTGGAGCCAAAAACAGAGAAGAGAGGGTGAAAGATATGTTTCAGAGGTTGTGGTTGAACGGGCCAGCAGCAGTATGACAATAGGCATTGCTGGGATACAAATAGGGAACTGGATGAAGATGTGGTCATTGTGAGTCGTACAGTTTTGAGTGAGAATGACATGAAGTATTTTGCCAGCCTTGTTAATCAAGGGAACAAAACCTATTTGAAACTAAACGAGTGGGACAGGAAGATAGCAAAGTTATGACTTGGAAGTTCATGTTACCTAAAATAAGCAGAGGACAATCATGTGGATGCAACAGATGTGCCAGCTCTTCCACAATGCTGCCCATTTTTTCTGCCAAGAATACAAAGGAATAGAACTTGGACAGAACTGTGAGTACAACTGACTTAATGAGACGAAAACTGACTGAACTGCTACTAATCTGGTTATTAAAGGCACCTATCACCAGATGTCAGATGAACTGGATTTTGAGGTCAGGGTTAATAAGAATGGTCTTACTTTCCAAGTCAGAACTCCATTTTCATTCAAAGTTTTCCTTTTTTTCTTGCACTGGGAACTCAAACAACCCTGCTTCTGAGTTCAGAGGGAGATCATCATATCTGGAGCAAGACCTCAGAGATCTGGTAACTTGGCTGCAGATTCTGAACGCAACAAACTTTTACTTATCTCTGCATGACTAGATTATGTTTGTCGTCATTTTAATTAACAGACTCTTTAATATTCAGAGGCTGAGTTGAGAAATGCATCTGTTTTAGGTGACGAGTCTGGTTTGTGTCCAATTTGCCTACAGTGTTAAAATATCTTAAAGATATATAAACAGTTTCACACCCACCGTAGTAAACTACCCCCCCCCCAGTAAACTAGGCCCAGCATCTGTTAGTCTTTCTTACTTAACTACCTCCTTTCTATGTCCAACCTGTACTTATCCCACGGTAGAGGTCTTTGCTGCCTCGTCTCACACTGGGTCCCTCTGTCCTTGGGAGGGAAGTTTGCTGTGGATATTGACCCCCGCTCTCCCTCTCCCTCTCTCTCTCTCTCTCTCTCTGTCATACACGCACACACACACACACACACACATACTTCTTTCTTCATAAGGCATGACCATGCTTTTGACCTAGAGTGTGTGCATAGACTCCTGGGTCATAAAGACACACCCATATGTATATATATCCAGCTTGTTTGGACTCCATACAGCAAAATATGCCATGATTAATGGGTCTGGGTTTTGGAGCGTTCGCCCCTCCTCATACTGACAAAAAATATGAAAGAGCCTTTGATAGAAGCTGTAAAACATTAGTACGGGTGAACAGAAAGCACTTCTTTCTCAAATGCACCTTATACTGTAGATTGAGCTCACATTACAGGTTTGGACAACAGCTCAGGTTGAAGTAATTCCCATTTATTTTTGGCAGTAAAACTAAAACACAGCTCTCAGGCCAACAGGGCACTATAAACACAAAATTATATGAGCATTAGTATGGCAGCATAAGACAGAAAACACAAGACATCTATCTGTGGCGTCAGCATTATTGAAGCCACGCTGTTTCTGAGCACTCTCTTGGACGCCTGGAGTGATGTTGGGGCCCTGTTGGGACAACACAGATGGAGGCCGGCCAACAGCTGCACAGCTGTTCACGCTTTCCGCAGATGAGGGCGTCATTTCTATGATTTCATTTTCTAAATGCAGGACAGTTACTGAGCCCACTTTGTGAAGCAGAACTGAACCATACTGTAGCTTTTTAAACTAAATTAAGCACTGTGAGCTGATTTTTTGCTAAGTTTAATATCGGTTTTTTGATGTTTTTTTGTTTTTTTTACTGGTATCTACAAATTTTAAACACATAAACCCAGACTAAAAAAAAATTGATTATGTTCCCAGCTGAGGTTATTTTACCAAGAAGATGCATGACTTCCAATAGCAGTGGGACTTATTTTTACTGATGATGTGACATAACAGGTAAATTAATTCTGAAATGTACAGAAAGACACTACCAAGATGCAAATACAGTAAAGCTGAGTAGATGATGCTGTGCAGTAGAGTACAAGGACCTTTTTGAAGACAAAAATCAAAATCCCCTATGATGGCTACATCCATCACCTGACCCCATCCTGCATTTAGCTGCATTAAACCTCCGAAGGACAAAATTAACATTAACCCAACAAACTGAAGACAGCAGCATTAAAAGCCTGACAAAACTTCACGAAGACGGAAACTCAGATGCTGATATGGCACAGACGTCAAACTCACAACTGGTGACTACAGAGGATTAAAAAAGTAAACTCTTTATTCATTTATTTATTTATTTTTTGTTGACTCACATCTGAGCTCCTTAAGAACAGAACGGAGATGACTTCTTGTAAATTAGTTTTCATACAATTCAACCAAAGGATATATCTTCTAATTAAAGCCTGTACTTTAATTGTGAACTGCACTCAGTTCAAAATAATTAGATTTTATCTATAGGAATCAAAAATAAAAATAAAAGTGCATAAAGCAGTCTGGAGCTACTGTCAATTTACATTTAGACTGACGGTTGTTTAGAGTAAATATGTAAAAAAGCCCTTCAATTTACACTATTAAATTAGTCTCTAAACCTTGTAGATTTGTGCCAATTAAGAGTTAGTTTATTAAAGATTAAACAACATCAGATTGACCATTATACACTTAATAAACGGTGCCCTTTAATCCAAATATAAATCTGAATTCTGCATTATTAATTTATCACATATTCAGTCTTAAAGTGATGATACTCTCACTTCACCTCATTTTGATGGTACATAAAGTAGAATAAAAAAAGACACACAGTAAAAAAAACCAGCATTCTTTGGTCAAGATTAATGATGAAAATATTAATGATGGTCACACATGGCTTTCCTCTGAGAGTCATTTTCTTCTGCTTCCAGATTTTTGACATTGACTGACGAAATATGTGGTAGCGTGGATTGGAGTGTGGGTTAAGGCAATTACTTATTTTGGCTCTGAGGGAGGGCACGGTGCCACAGCCTTGTGTCATAGTTTCATCCTTTGAGCATGTAGGAACTGACTTTTCATCCCACATCCACCAAGAGTTTATTCAGGACTCGCAGGGTTCAGGTCATTCCACATCTGCAGCTTTACAGTGGATCAGCTGCTGTACACTAGTTTTACATTGTATGTTGTCTGTGTTATGCTTAATGTTTCTCCTTGTGGGGGTACAAAAGTTAAAAAGCTAACTTTGTTTCATTTTTTTCCCTGTAAGTACAAACTTTCTCCTGTGAGATACCATGAGATAACATGAAAGTGGAACAGGATCATTTGTTGCATCCAGGTCTGTCCCAGCATCCCAACACATGAACAATCAAGACTGTGACACACATATCTGGTTGAAAATGTTTTAACCAAAAATGCAAGAAAATGGTCACAAGAACATCAACATGTTAAAAAAAAAGGACAAGGACGAGGAAGAGAAAAATCCCTAAGCCATCTCCAAAGGGCTTCAGTATGATACTGTGTGTGTTCAGAGAAGCCTGATATTTGACTTTAAGACACTTTAATGCACCTAACAGGGTCCAACTGATGAGCATACAAGCGCGAGCAAGATTAAAAAGCTGTAGTTACTTATGCAGCAGAAGGTACTTAAAAAAATAACGATAAAACATTGGATGACATATCAGCCAGAGGAAAGTAACTTAAACCTGGCTAGTTTAGGTTTATACTCACTTAAACCAAAACCAAGAGTTTGAACATGTTTGTAAAGTAACCTTTGAAAAATATCAAAGATACAGTATGTCACAGTTTGTGACTCCTACCTACATTTTGACATGGAGATAATGCAGCTTATCGTAGATGTGGGTGGAGATGAAGATGGGGAAGCTGAGTAAACGCACACTGATCCGGGTTTGTGACATGGCAGCACACAGCCAACCTACATGAGATCAGTGTATTTTCAGAGCTCGACTCGAGCGAAGTGACAGTACTGTGTTATGAGAGAGCTTTTGAGTTGAGAGTCCCTTCAGATACACAAACATATGTTCTCAACCAAAGAAAAGTGAGTATTTTAATAATAATGCAGCACTGTGGACCTGTACGACAGCAGTAAGTGGATGCCACTGATCTGACCGTGGATAATTGCACTATGTTTTTAAACTAATCTTGTGGTTCAGAATCTCAACCCACTGCAGGATTTTCTGTGGGAACCTTTCTCTTTTTGAACCGGGTAGCCTCCCATCCAAGCGCCCTGACATGCTGTGACCGATTTAATTAGAACACAACAACCACTTTGACTATACAGTATTTGGTTTACATTATGTCAGTGTTCTCCCTTTTAAGACTGTACGAGTTCTCCTGTTTGTAAAAAAAAAAAAAAAAAAAACAAATAAAAAAACCCTGCACTGCTTTGCCCCCCAAAGTCTCACAAAACCAGCTTAAATCAGAGATTTAATACAGAATAAATTTGCCCCAAAAGTGACTGAAAGTACAGTTCATAAATAAGACAGTTGTGTGTGATTAAGTTGCTTAGTGTCTTCTGAAACTTCTGATCAGCTGTTTACACCAGGTGAAGTTTGTTTTAAAGATAAAACGTGATTCTCACTTTAAGCAAATTCTTTTTTGCACAAAGCCAGTTATTAAAAACCAGCAGATCTAGTTTTGGTCTTTCTGAGAGTAATTGGTGAACTGGGTCCATTTTAGCTTTGGTCCCACAATGACAAAGCGGGATTCTTGAGCTGATTTTGTGAGACCAACCCTGGACACATCATGACAGTGATATTTACATGAGGCGTGGACCTTCTACCCGCGGCAAGCATCGAGTCTGCTGTAAAAGCACAGCACTGGGACCTGCAGAGTTCTGTCACATGTGGACTCCGGTCTCATGCTGTGTGTTATCTTTGTCAGAGGGCAGGAGCTGAATGTGTCTGGATCTCTGGTGGTGGTAAGTCAGAGGGAGAGGAGTCTGGAGGTGGAGTTGGGGAATTCGATGGTGGCTGCATGTCACTGTTGGGCGAGCTCACATGCAAGGAGCCCCACCTGCGTGGCAGATGCCTCCTAATGCTCCTCCTCTTGGGTTTACGTGACCGCCTCCTCTTCTCCTCACTCATCACTGGCTGGGTGCGGTCACTCAGCGTGTCTGAGGACTCGTCAATGTATGCCAGGTTCTCTCCGAAGAAATCCAGAGGCTGGCAGACTGGAGGGGGGGCAGTCGTACTGTGAGGGTTGTTGGGCAGAGCTGTATCCAGTTCGGGGTTAAGAGGGCAGGAGCCAGAGAGTAAACTAGAGTAAGAAGTGTGGTTCTGACCACTGTTTGTAAGGCGTTCAGTGTCCTGTGCTGGGAGGAGTGTGTCTTCGTCTAGCACCTGGACACTACCTCTGCCTTCCTCCGTGATCCTGATGGTACGGCAGGGCTGGAAGCTGTGTAAACCAGAGAACGACAAGGACACTGAGGAGCCATCTGACTTGGAGTCAAATGGAGATTCAGAGCCGGAGAGGGATCCCTCCTGCACGGCTGCACCTGGTGAGTCCAGCTCAGAGGTAGAGTGGGCCACAGGCAGGGAGAATGAGCGGGCCAGCAGTTGGTGAATTGCCCTGCACTGCCCCTGCACACCCACAGCAGAGTCAGCCCTGCTCCCCACTGCTGCTCTGGGGACCGTCCCCCCTCTGGTTGTACTCGCCCGTGGCCTAGCCTTAATCGCTGCAGCCTTCCCCAGAGACGAACAGGCCTCCAGCTGACACATGGAGCTGGAGAGGCCAACCCAGCGATTTGGCAGGTGTCCATTCTCAGATCCCCCTCGAGCCCAGTATCCCAGAGTGCCCTGGGCTCCTCTGCGGATACGCCGACGCTCACTGCGTTTCCAGCGCCGGCGCTGTATGAGGAAAGGATCATTGAATTCCAGAGGGTTTGGGATGCGGAAGTCCATAGTCATGTTCTGGGTCCAATCTGTAGCGTGAGCCCTCAACTCCTCCATCTGTTGGGGAGAGAGGACAACATTTGAGGTGATAAGAGACTAGATTCAGCTCATCTCCTCCTTTCTGGATTTACATTTCTGCTATCTAACACCGCAAGCCTCTCACCTCAGCACGGGTCTTCTTAGACAGCACCCTCAGCCAGTTGCCTATCATGGTGAGGATAGATGCAAAGTAAGCAAGACCAAACACAATCCACAACAGCACCAGGGGCTTGAAGATTTTGCCACCCTCATGAGATGTACCTAGACACAGAGAAACTGGACTTATGATGTGATGTTCCAAAGACTAGAAGGACACAAACTGATGACTTGTCGTTTTCGAAATCCAAAAGCTTCTGATTTTCACTGTGATATGACTCAGCTTTAAAAAATAAGCGATGGCCACTGCAACTCAATGCAGCCTTTCACTGCAGAGTGTAAGTGTTTAAGCAATTTCATCAAAGAGCCCTTTTCATTACAGAATCGTTGCTTAAATGCAGGAATGAAACCAGAGCAGGACAGAGCGAAAAATGCCTTAGAAAATACATTTAAATAAACAGATTGGTGATGGTGTCACTTGGATAAATGGTTGAAACTGCATCAGATTTCACTAATAATCTAGAGGGAAAAGAACCCTCTGTTTGTTAAATCATCTGTGAAGCAATTTTCTCAATAATAAAGATTGTACCATCACTCTCTGGTGTTTCTGATTTCACTTCAAAGTCTCCGATTCAACCGAGTGCACCAACACCTCAGTTCTACATCTTTGGATAAAACCAAACGGGTAACAGATTTTGTGCTATAAACAAAACATTTCAGGCCTCCCATCTTTGCAACAAAAACACTAAATAGTTTCTCTCCAAGCTGGTCCTAACATCTCCTTATAGTTTGAACTAGTTCCATGTATGCAAATGAACCACGTAGCACGACCCCTGAGATAACCTCGATTTTATCGGAAAGGGAATTTAAAGCCAGAAAGGGAGAATATTACACATAAGTTTGTAAGTGAAAAGATACATTTTACTAAAAAGCAGACGACAGAAATTCAGTTTTACACAAGCCTGCTTATCTTGTAGCTGTTTTGTGATACAAGGTTGTGTTTGAGCTCCGTATTGTGTATCAGTACCTGGTACATAGTCTCCGAAACCTACAGTCGTCAGAGTGATAACCACAAAATACAGCGACTCCAGAAACGACCACTTCTCCACTTTCTGAAACACGACTGTTGGTACGGCGAGGAAGATCAAACAGCCAATCAGGATGGAGAGAACTGCTGAGATCACTCGCACAGTTGTGGGCCTGACCTTTCGTTTCTACGGGAGAGAAAGACGGCAGAACAAACGTCAACAAAACATCCACAGAATGAAAATGGACTCATACTGATGGCTTCATTATATCTATATTTATTTTTTCAATATTATCCTGCAAATCTTATATATGATATACACATTGCAGCTACAGTGTTAGTATTATAATTTTATTTTGGATGCAGCAGCTACTTTCAACTCCTTTAGGGGCAGATATACATTATTCCTCCTTTGAAATGAATTATAACAAATTAGACAGATGCATTTACTCCATTTACAGGTTTTTAGAAATGTAGTTATTTACTCTGTATAAGAGTTATGTTGTTGTATACGTAGAAGTCAAGTGTAAAGTCAAACTGAGGTCGGGTTCCTGCACGGGACAGACCATTCTCACCAAAAAGAGGGTCTCAATCTTGGCCACAGCTCTTCGCAGCACTGTGCCCATGTGGTCACCCACTCCAGCTAGCAGTATGCCGAACATGGGGATACCCACCAGTGCATAGCACACGCAGAACAGCTGTCCGAACCACGTCCGTGGGGACAAGTTCCCAAACCCTGTCAAAGAATTAGGAAATACATGCTTATAGAAACTGGCATGCAAATGCATATGTTTTTACTACCATAGCTGTTTATTATATATACATGACTTTTGCCTAGAGTAGAGTAGAGTAGAGTAGAGTAGAGTAGAGTAGAGTAGAGTAGAGTAGAGTAGAGTAGAATAGAATAGAATAGAATAGAATAGAATAGAATAGAATAGAATAGAATAGAATAGAATAGAATAGAATAGAATAGTTTATTGCCATTTCTACAGGTTAAAAACAGCTACATAGGAACTCTTGTGCATGTCGCAGAGTCAGATAATTCGTCAGGATTTGGTTTTTGTAATGTCCATTTGCAAACATGAGGACTATGAGTCTTTACCAAGGAAAACAGCCCAGTCCTGCTGTCACCTACCTATGGTGGTAATGATGGTACCACAGAAGAAGAAGGCTGAGGCCATGTCCCAGCGGGTGGTCAAGTTGGCCGGAAGATTGTTCACATCTAGACCTGCGTCGACAGCAGACACCACGTCCTGCAAGTATGGGATGCAATTCGATCTCATTATTTTATTTGTTGTTGTTTTTATTTGAATATGTGCTGCACACAGCAGCATATTTCTGACCCCACTTTTAAAGACAGAAAATCTGCCTTTGTGTCTTTGCTGTGCTCTGCTCGTACCTTAAATGTAACGTCTGGCTGATAAGGAAAAACACAACCTTTACATTTGCTTTGTTCTGCTGCAGTTTGACACAAAACTGTTAACAAGTAAAAGTATCATAAGCAAAATGTACTTCATGTGTCAAACATAAAAAGGCCTGCTGTATAAGTTAACACATATGAAATTATTGGTTAATTTATGAGTCAAACGCACTTTAACCCAGGATGGAGCCACCTGTCTTAACGTTTCGACAAGAGACCTGAACTAAATACTTTTTATACGTTTTATGATGAGAAATCAGCCAAAAACAAAGAGCAATGTTGTATGTTTGATGTGATTTGATGTGCGGGATTTGCAGGTCACATATTATGCGAAAGAAGTACATATCAGAAAATGGGAATCTCAGAGAACTTTAAACTACATTAATATATGAACTTTCTAAAACGTTACCACTATGTTTTAAAAGTGACTTAATAGTCTCTAATCTAATGATCTTAAAAGCGACTTAAGGTTGAAGCAGCTTGGAGGTTGGTACAACCGTTGTAGAGCCAGCGGTCTGAAAAAAGGTTTATCTAAGACAAGCATTTAGCAGCCCATTACTGTTTGTGAGCTAACATTACCAATCTCCCCAAACCATCTTAATCTTAACTTAATGTTCTCATAATGAGTTTATGCAACAGTCCCGCTCTCCACGCTTGGTGGAAAATGATGTATGATGTTGCATAAGTCTATCAAAACAATGCCACAACAGTTGTGTGCCACAGACAAAGTTAAAGGTTGTCAAACAACGTAGTAGAATGGGTGACTTTTGTTTTTTTGTTTTTTTGATGAACAGGCGGTGTATGTTATCACAAGAAGAAATATTCTAGAGTACTGCCTGGATCGACCGACCACACAGGAGGCAGAATATGATGTAAAAAGGGTCCATGGAAACCGCAAAGTAATGAGGCTCCTTACCAGTGTTGACTGTTTAAGTAATATTAATAGCACATAAAATGTGTATAATGCATTATATTGCAGAGGATGTGAAGTGAAACATGCAGGACAGCAGCAAAGAGCACATTCGTTTTTCTACTGCTCTATTCGCACATGAACGCTGGCTGTGTAATCTCTGCAGGAGGAAATAAGCAAATTCTGCGGATGTCTGGCGCCTCACATGCAGCCCCGTGTAACAGGTCTACAGGCCACATGTGAAAATGGCTGAACTTTGCAGGAACGGATGAACTCACACAACCCAGCGCGATTCCCAGCAGCAGGTTAAAGACAAGAAATGGCCAGCAAATGTCTAGACATGCCACAAACTGTGAAGAAAGAGATCCGATTCACCAAATTCAGAGAGAGAGACTAAATTGTGAAGAAAAAAATATAACCAGTTAATAGTCATCTTTGTTGTTATTTTTTTCTGTCAAGTACTTGACTGTTTTAATAGTTAATAATGTTTTACTCTACCTTAATGCATTAAACAGTGTTTTTATCATTATAAAAAGCAAAACCTAATTATTATTTTTCCCTTTGAAAGAATTAACTTAGATACTCTTCTTTTTGCAATTAACAGGAGATTGTTATTAATGGTTAGTAGTTATGAGATATACAGTAAAGACAGAAGAGAAATATGGTGATTATACTTATGACAAGGATCAAGCTGGTAAGGAAGAACGCGTTTGCTTTTTGTGTGCGAGATGATACCTTCAAGAGCTTGTGGAAGTGCATCTCAGTGACGCAGGAGTTGTTGATGAGGAAGTCTTGCTTGGTTTTAAGCAGCTCTTCGTGTGCCGCGCTCTCCTTAGGGGTCTCCAAGGTGACAAAAACCAGCGCGCCCATTCCCAGGTACAGCATGACCCCTGTCAGCAGGGCGGTGAGGGTGGTACATCGCATTTTCTCCCAGTCGACACCCTGCCCCTCAGCAGTTTGGCGGCCGAGCTCAGAGGGCAGGGACTGGTTGGGGTCGCAGTCTGGACACTCAGCTGGACGTAAACAGGAAGTTATTTCAGAGAGCTGAGCATGTGTGAGCACAGAAATGTCCAAACAAACTGCACAAGTGCTCTTGGAAGAATCTTAAGACATCTGTGGGTTGGTGTCATACTGTATAAACTTTAAGGGCATGGTCATGTCCTCCATATTCTGTCAGATTATTGACTCTGTTTATTCAAGTTCTCTAGCTAGTTGACAGTTTTGTGTTAACTCACATTGTTGCATGATTTCTGCCTCCATCTCTCAACCACAGCACGTTCTGGACTCTTGCCTACCTGATCTTCACTTATCAGCCAATAAATAATCTAATCCTCTGCCTTTCCGGCCTGGCCTCTCTGTCAACCTCGTTGAAGAAAAACTAATGCATTAAAGGTTGGGTAGGTAATCATTTGAAGAAGACCTTTTTTTTTGTTTTATTGATTTAAAATAAGTTTTCCATTATACTAATAATAAAATATATGTTCTGAGATTAAAATGAAAAACCTCTGTCATCTGTGTAGTTTGAGCCCATGTTAAAAAAAAAAAAGCTCAAAAACTGAGAACAGACTAAAAGCTGATGTTGGTCAAAAAGACTTTTAGTCAGCTACAGCTAAGAAAAGGAAAGAAAAAAAAGAGCGGACGTGACTGAAGAGCAGCGCCATGGTGGCCAAAGCTGGACCGGTCATGGTCCGTTTACTATATCACATGTGGCATTATGGTTCAGGTTGTTTGATGGTTTGTTATTTGGATGAAAGACAAGAAAACCCCTTTACCAGTTTACCAATCTGCCTATGTCGCATACTCAGTAAGTGAGATCTCATCATTAGGCTGTTGTGGTTAGTTGGTGGTGCATGTTCATGTGTTCTGGTGGCATCATTAAGGAGTTGGGTTTTTTGATGGATGGATTTTCTTTCCTTTTCTTTTTCTTTATTTCCTATGCAATTTCAGTTTAAGAAATAGATGATATGATCCTCTTTATTTCAATGTTCTAACAATAAAAAAAGATGCTTCAGCCAAATCAAGTGGAAAACTTTGAAAAGTGAAACTGAACTTGATTGTGCAAAGACAACAAACTGTGTGCAGATGTTGCATCAATGCATTATTCACCACAGTATATCGTCTAATCAGCATGAGCGTGAAGAACAGGCTGTTTTAATAAAAGGAACATCTGCATACAGAAGCCACATCATCTTTTAGTCTTTAAGCTTAACAAGCTCCCTTTGTCATAAGGATATCTTGTATGTGTAGTTTCTAAGCCAAGTCTGAGATAAGCCCAATAAAGCTATGAAACATATTTCCATTATGTCCGCTGTTGTTTATATCTACAGGACGGCATTTGAAAACTGACAGAAAGCCTTTTTAAGTTGCCAGAAACAAATCAGTCCAGATAAAGATTGTTTCTTTTGTCAGGCTGAGGCAGCGTGTGACGCAGCTGATGTTGGGATGTGTTTGACTTGGAGTGTGATAAGAAACAAACGACATCAAACAGCAGACTTATCACAGTTACACGGTTCTTTGAAGTTGAGATATTTCAGTGTTCTAACAAATGTGTCTAAAACCAATGAAAAACAAATGTCAAAAAACCCAACAGCCAAACGAAACAAGATTCAAAATGTCATATATTATACATCTTTAAAGTTAGACGATGAATGTGTACAGTAAAGACGTTACCTCTATTCACTGACGTCAGGAGTTCATCCCATGTTCAGACTTTGCATATTTTGTGGCAGATGCATACCAGCCTTTTCTTTCCACTTCACTTTTTATCCCAGATTCCTGATCGTCTATATCCTCAGATTTCAGGAGTGGAGGATAGTGGGTCCATTTCTCTACTATTCGAGCCATGTGACATAAGAGCACAGATGAAATTACAGTCAAATCAAGCAAGATCTTCTTTGTAAAGACTAAGTTCCCTTAAGGGAACATTTTCCCGTTCTTCTTTCATGAGTAGAATCTAATAAATGTCCGCATTTGCAGAAGATGCGTCAACACAAACCAGACCACGCTGCCAAAACCTCCAGCGGTTCATCACTTGTCTTTATTTGGCTTCTCATGTTTTCTATGTGCTGTTTGTACTTTTGATGCAGGCACTCAGATAGATGGGGCTCTCTGCCCTGGGTCAACCAGCCCTGGTCGCGACCACCACACGGACCCTGACAGTGTTCTGAGATTTCCCAGAGTCTGGACAACTGTTAGCATTCTGCACTCGTGGACGTTTTCAGTTTTGGTTTGAGCGGCGTCTGTTCGCTGCTCCTGGCTTCAACACTGACAGATATTATTAGTCATCACTGAGTAAACCTACGCTGGCATATTATGATATTTTCCTAAGATATTGAGTGAGTGGGAGCGAGAGGGGATGTGGCTGTCTGAGATGTAATCTGAAGGTAAACACTGGGGCAGGTTGCTCATAAATAATGGGCAGAGTTGTTTGGAAAGAGGTGTGCAGCCGTGACAAGATGTACCCAGGCTTTTCTGTACAATTACATCTTCAAGGGGTATTTAAGGCACATTTTATGAAACCATGATAACAGTGCTACCTTTAGTTTGTGGTGTTGAACTTTAAGAACTCGGGGCCACACTTAAAGCACTCAAAAATGTGTTGTCATGGTTACTTAACTTGAATGCTTCCCCGTAAAAGTGTGAAGTGGCTGTTGTGTTGGAAACCAGTGTAATTTAAAGTTAATATCTTTCTTTCTTGTACTAAATCAAATTTCCATTCAACATGGAAACTGGATTTTGTTAAATATTCATAAAAGGTTCACTATTTTAAAAAACATGCAGCTGACGATGGAACTAGAAACTAGAAACATCCAATTCTCAAAAACACATTTAATGTGTTTACAAGTCTAAAAATGATTCTTATGGAAAAGTTTATTCGGTCTCAAAAGGTCTTCAACATCAATCACGAGAAGAGTGGCCCAACTGCTGCTAAAAGGAGTTTCTTACCAAAGATGAAGTAGGAGTGTTTTTCTAAAAGAACAAAGGACCAACTAAAGAATTTACAGTGAACGGAGAAAAACGAAGCTCCTTCAGATACAATCGAGCCCCGAAGTATTTACCAGCAAGTAAACACTTACGTCAGAGGGAGATCACAGGTTGTGATTCTTGATGCCTGGTTTCATGCTCTAGGAAAGAAAGATTTTCAAAAATAATGATAGGACTGTTTGGGACCTTAGAAGGCAGACAGGAAAAAGATTTAAAAAATGGCTGATATTTTGCTTCATGGCAACAAAACCAAAAAAAAAAACAAAAAAAAGAAGCCCAGTGAAGCATCTGTTAATATTTCAACTGCATCCATTTTAACAAGTACATGAATCTTAAAATTAAGTTTGGAAACTCTCTTTTTCTAAGCTGACATTGAAATACTGTATTGTGAGGACTGTTGGAGATAGTAAATGTTAAAACTACAGACCAGTCATTTTTTTTAAATGTGCCTGACAGTCTCACTCCATACTTGGTAAGGTATTGAAATAAACAGTCTTTGAAGGAGAAAAAAAAAAAGCAGCATTCGTTGTGGAAACACACATTTTCAGATTTTTAAGAGAAAATAACAGCTCAGTTTAGACCAGAAAGAACTAACATCTCCTAGTTATCAACCTAGCAGACATTATGAAAGCAAGTCTTACCTAGAGTTTAGGAAAAGTTTCTATCCAGGTTTGTGTCATGCAGCATAAGCTGTTCTCTCACCACTTAGTTCTCAGCAGGGAGTTCGGTGTGTGCATGTGTGTAGATGCATAAGTGCATGTGTGTTTTCTCCTTGCAAGGTGTTTCCCCATTCTCGTGACCCTACATCACTTGGGGAGAGGAGAGCAGATCATATGAGGAGGAGGAGGAGATGAAGAAAGGGGACGAGGCAGAAATGAGAGAGTGAGTGTTTGAAGTCCTTCGCAGGGCTGAGTGCCATGACGTAATTGCAGAGGATATAAGCAGAGGGCCTGGAGGTTCCTGAGCTGGACGTATGGGGGCTTCACCTTTCCAGCTTCTGTCCTTTTGGCAAGTGAACATCTACATTTGTTTCTTCGAATTCTGAAAAATGGTCCAGTTTATTTTTCTAGCACTTGTGAAATAAACCAGACTCTTAAACTGGAAAGCATTTCTATTTCTCTATGAAAGGTTTCAGCACATCTGCAACAATGTCTTAATGACCAAGAGGCAAAGGGAAAGGACTTTGGCAACTGTGCAAATACTTATGTGATTTAACCAAGATATTCCACTTAGAAACACTTTGAGGCTCTCTTCTTTGACCCACACCTCTAATTTAGATTTAATTGTGTACCAGCTGTAAAAACTCAAGCAAAGCTAAAAAAGAAAACAATCTGAACATCACAACATGGAACATTGAGAGTATTTCTGAGTAACAACTCAGACTTTAGGACATTAAAGAGAAGCAATGGTGAATAAGTCTTTTATTGCAGCTGCAAACAGATCAAAGAGAAATCCACATTAAAGTGTCCAAAACAAGGCAACAAATTCACAGCAAGTTTCCCTGTTCACAGCCAGACAATCCCAGAAGACTATAGATCCCAAAAATATCCCGGGAGGATGGTGATTTGTGTATTTGTGTGTGTAAAGTTGTCAGTGTTGTAGATGAATGGCAGCAGTCTGCTGTGTTCTGGCTGAGTGAACAAGCCACAGCCAGAAGATAAAGTAAATTCAAATGTACATTAAACATAAAAGACAAAGACAAAAAAATCACCTTAAGACACACAAAGGTTGTTTTTTTTTTCTGGTGTGTTTTCCCTCATCTTGTTTACTTCAATTAAACAAAGCTAGGCACAGAAAGGCTGTGCAGAGAAGGAAAGAAAGAAAAATAAAATAAAAACAGAGTATCTAGGGACGACAGCAATTACAGGTCCGTGGTGCCCACAGCTTTCAGTGTGTCTGTAGGCTTTGTAAATCAACACAATCTACATGCAATTACATCTTTACATTAACAAGAACACTATATGGGGACCATTCAGATCTTTTCCAGCGACAGACCAAAACAGAGGACGCTATTATAACTTACAGTTGTATTGCAGTAATAGCCTTTACCTGTCTTTCTGTCAGGTCTTCCCTCGTCAAGGCAAATACTTACAAAACAAGTACATCTTCAAACAAAAGCCTGAATTTATAACTTTGGTAAGTTTGTCATGGAGTCTTTCTTTAGCCGCTGCTAAACTTAGGACCAAGAACTGCGGCTTTTGTTTCCTGTTACTTACTTTGGACAGGGGACTGAGCAATCAGTATTATTTTATATCTCTATGTCTTTGAGTAAATATAACTGAGTGGACTCAAAATGTGAACCCATCCTTTGAATAAGCCGTCAAGTCTTGTAAGTAAAAAGGTGTGTGACCTGCTGTTACCGGGCAGACTACAGGGAGGGCAGCAACTCCAAACTCTTCTCTATACACTGCACTAAATGTGCTACAAATGCAGCATAAATAAAATAAGTTATATCTAATTCATAAAAAAACAAACAACAGAACTTTTAGTTCATGTGTAATCTAACAAAATAAAGCTTCACATGAGCAGCCTTTGGTTAAGCAGCTATGAACCTAACTACTGTTAGTGTGTGACAGAGAAGTAAAGCAGGACAGAGAGGAGAGCGGCAGCATCGCCATACATGGAGCGGAAACCAGCGCAGGTTAGACTGAGTCACAGCCGGACTCACTCCCAAACACACATATACAAACAGTAACATCGAGTTGAGGACATGCATGTTCATAGTCACACACAATCTTGTAAACACATGCCCACTTATAAAACACATTCAAGTGTCCATAAATATGCCCCATCTAAAAGTGATAGCAATAGGCCTCCAAAATGAGCATGTAAGGTAAAAATGAAAAAAAATATATAAATGAAGTATTTTCACAACTCTTGGCTTTACTCTTTAGGAAAACGAGTCAAACTTATCTTGTTCAGAAAAACATCATAAAGGCACTGAGGCCAGGTCTATAAGTTAATTCAAAGTTACTAAAAAACTAAACTCTCCCTTTGAAATAGTGGTTCAAGAAACATCAACAAGCCTGACTAAATCACCACTTTAGTGCGTAAATATACAGGTGGCTGTAAAGTGACCAGCATTGTGATGGACAGCAAGGTCTCCACACAGCAATTTCAGGATAAACTAGTGACAAAACATTTTTGCTCCATGCTGGAGGTGTTTATTCTGCAGAGCAGCAGGCCCGGTTACCTGCACACACGCACGTGCAGAAGTACAAGTCAGCAGCCTTTTGAACCAGTCCTGTACCAGTTTCCACATCTGAAGTGCTTCCAGGCTCTTTGCTGGTGAAGTCCTCCATCGTTCAGGTTTGCTGTGAAGCCATCCATAGTGACCAGTTCCTTCCATAAGATTTGTAAACAACTAGGAGGTTAAAAAAAAAAAAAAAAAAAAAAAAAAAAGGCTCTTGTATTAACATAATCCATAAATTTGGAGATGCATAGTGTCTCCACAAAAATGTATCACTGAGCTAAAAATGATTTTTGTGGGCAGAAAATGCAACACATACTAACTGTACAACTATTATATGTAGCAGTGATCAAAATGATGAGAAAATAAACCAAACACAGAAACCATCATTTGTGTGGACTACTAGTGCATGTGCTGTTCAGAGATAAAGTGTTGGAAATATCTGCTTTTTGGGGGTTTTTTTTGTTTTTCCCCAAATTATACCACAAAGCTTTTGCCTTCAAATGTAAAGTGCCCTGAGATGTATTTATTTGTGAACTTTATTGTTAAAAATGAACTGTAATGAAACTGGAGTGTTTGATTACAAAAACCTATCCTGAGGACCTACCTGTTCACTATAGGACAGCTTATTATAATGTAACATTCATGCCTTTGAATTAAGTGTTGGGACATGAAATCTATTTTTGAATGATGGGTCAAATGTTTTCTAGTTTACAGCATTCTACCTGTTGCTTGGTTTAATCCGTCTCCTCCTCCTGTTGGTCTTTCTGAGGTAAGGGTATAACACCTGTTCCTAACAAGCCTCTCCTCACAATGTAGGGGCAGGAGGGACCACTGGGGATGTCAGCAAACCCTGATGATGAAACAAGAAATACACCAATAACGACAATTTAGATGAAGGCGAAGGGCAGGAATAAAGACGTAAACATAAAGACAGCAGAAACCTCAGTTTTCTGTAAGATCAAAGATTCAAATAATTTGAACCTGAACCCCATTCGTAAGACAGAGGAACTTTTAACCCTGCCTTTACTTGTTTACCATCTCCCACACTGATACAGCAGCTCCATCAAATGAACATCCACACACACAGAAGGAAAAAGTAACAGTTGGCTCAATCAAGAATCTTATTTGAGGATTAAAGTAAAAACAATGAAAACATATTTGCTATGACTTTTTGGCTACTTGGGACCAATTGATGTAATGTTTACTCAAGGTTTATGAAATAATTACTTGTTTACGCCTACTGCAACTACTGACCAACACGAGCACAGATTTGGTTGTTGCAGAGTTACTTGCTCATAAGTCGAATATTTTCTCCCTTTCCAATATTTTCATCTCTATCAATTCATGAAGGGAAAATGTGTTTTTTTAGAGATTGTTAGATGAAATTATTGGATTAATTAAGCACTGAGAAAAATTTTATAAACATGGTTTATGTGATTATTATTATTATTATTATTTTTTCCTCCACCACATAAGCCAAACAAAGTTACCTTTCATGACAACTTCCGGCAGGCCGTATGGTTCATACTCCGTATCATCAAAGGCGGCTGATAACTGTGTCCTGTTACGGCGGATTCTTTCGGCCAGACGGGCCGGGTCAGCTGGTATTGGGAAAGAACCTGAAAACAATATTTTGTCCCTCGTCTCAACCTTCTGAGATGATGGAGAAACAGGAGAATCCACCACCTCTTTGTCCTCTTCTTCATCCTCCTTCTCCTCTGTAGTCTGTGTGGTCGCGCACACAGTCAGAGCATTGCAACGATACAAACTCTCCTCTGTTTGACTGCTGACACTTTTAATTTCCGTTATGACATCTTTGTCTGCAGAGTTACTGGTTGTGTTTACTTCACTGGTTGCTCTGGAAGCGTTTGGTTTGGCCTCAGGTTTTCCTGTGCGACTCTCCTCGATGTTGGTTGGATTTGGCTCCGAGTGCTTGTGTGGGTTTTTGGCTTCGTGTTCAACCATTTTCTGCAGTGAGACGTGAATGAGGTCAGTGTTTCTCTTCAGTTTGTATTGGTCTGGACAAGCATCTGACGATTTCAAGTTCAAATGGTTTTCATTTTCAGATTCCTGCGTCAAAAAATAAATAAAAATAAAACACAGCAAATAAAAAACAAATTAGTGCACACTGTGTCTATGTGAGGAATTACATTTAGGAAGGAAAGGCTTTAGTTTTGAGTTTTGATGCAAAGCACAAATACTTTAGTTTATAAGTCATTTTTTTCCTTCTTATTTCTTTGGAAATTAACCTTGAAAGAATGAGGAATGAGAATAATAATACAGAAAGCAGGAATTGCTCCAAAATAACCTAAATAAATAGTCATTCATTAGGCAGTTATCACTTAAAACAACTCTCTCCAACTGCTTTTCATTTCTGCATGTTAAATGAATAACTGCACCGAATCAAGACTCTCTTGAATAAACTTACAATAACTTGGAACAGAGTTATTTGTCAATGGACCAATTTAACTAATTTCCCCCCCGCATTACAGTTCCTTCCCAAGGTTTTCCTGATGAAATAATCACGAGAATACAGAGTGGTCAGATTATGAGAAAAATCTAAATCAGTTCTTAATTCCTCTGAATGTTCTGCAGGATGTCTACTATAGTAGCCCTGAAAGACGAGTGTAAAACGTAGTCAGTGGTAGGTAGTGTGAGTGAGCGACAAACAAAAATAATCAAACAAAGTGTGACAAAAATCACCTGGTCAATGGCAGCAGCGTTCTGATCGTCCTGAACTTCTTCTGAGGAACTGAGACCATTTGGCTCAGGAAAGTGGACGTTCTGTAGTCTTGTGGGTTAAATGAGGATAAGTTACTAATCTTCATAATGTCTTTAATATAAAATGGTAAGTAGATTAAACTCAGTTTTTGCACTCCTCAAAATTACCTGGAGAACAACATACAGCCTTGAAGTTTGTTGGAGGAGCAGGAGAGAGATAATGCATCTTCTCTGACGATTGTGATGCTGTCCTGGCTCCTCCAAGTACCCCATGTGGGTGGCTGGACCTGGGTCTCTGTTTGGATGTGGGTCAGCTCATCTGTCTGTTGCTTGTTTGAAAAAGACTGAGTTCTAGTGACAATCTGTTCCAGTGCTTCACACTGGTCATCTGTGTTGGTAGAGAACTGGTCAAAAGTGGAGAGTGGTTGGGAGGCCAGTCTCCACACAGTAAGCTCCTGAGCCTGCTGCTGGGTCTCCTCAGAGAGAGCTCGAACCTGTCTCTGCAGCGCCTCCACCTGGCCAAAAGACACATGACAGAAAAGAATGAACAAACATGGATACGATATAAAAATTCATTTCCCTCATTTTCAGTCATTAAAGTGACAGAAACCCACAATGTGTGCAGTATTTGTCTTTTGTGTAAGATTGGACACTTAAACTCAGTGAGGTTAGCTAATAAAATGCTTTTTTTTTTTTTCACGTCTTCATAATAGCATGCCATGTGTACAGTGGTTGTGTGAAACATGGAGAACAAAGGCACCTTTCTACGTGTTTAAGTTTAATTGTATGTTTTACTTATAAAGGGAAACTAGAAATAATTTTTAGAGAAAAATGGACAGAAATTTCTTTTGCCAATTCTGATTTTCTTTTTTACCATCTTCACCTCAACCTGTGTCGTCTTAAGAGTAATATTGTTACGTTACTCTGGTTCAACTTATTCTTAATGTCACTTTGAAAAAGAACAGAGGGATCAACACACCAAAAAGATCCCTTTCTCTACGTACAGATCTGGATCAAGCAGTCTAAAGACCTTTGACGTCTTTAGTGTCACCTCAGCAAGTAAAATCCCATGTGAGCTCTGTGATCTGCAGGTTTTTCAAACAAGTCAGACACATTCGGCTGCCGTATGATTAATGGAAAGCAGTACAAGTGTATATTTTTCCTGTTTTATTGATGTTACAAGCTGTACATATTAGATTTATGTATTATTGGATGTGAAGGTGCTTTTTTGCGAAGAGTAAAAATATGTACGCCTAAACTCTGAAGTATGTTTTATTTTCTGTAAATGTTACAAACGCCAAAAATATTTGTGTAGTAAGATGTGACTTGCTCTCACTACCTGCTGCTGTAGGTAGTCGATCTGGACCTCTGACACTTCTTCCAGGTCATTTTTTCCACTGGTGGTTCTCCACTCATTCCCTTCTAATTCTTGAACTTCATCTTCACTCTTCTTGGCATTTTGTAATAACTCCTGTACCTCTTTGATAAGAACAGTTGGGACACTTTGGGTCTCCTGCTCCTCTAAGACAGGCGGAGAAGCATTTGCTGAGTCTTCGCTCCGCTTGACTGGGTCCTCTTGGGCTTCGCCGTCAGTCTGCAATGTTGGGACCTTGGCATCTGAAACAGTCAAGTCTTGTATTCTTTGTTTGAGCAGTTGATTCTCCCGTTTGAGAGCAGACAGCTCTGTAAATACGTCTGCTGTAACTCCATTCTGACTAGACCCATTCTCTCCCACCTCACCAACAGAGTCACAGTAACTCTGAGACTTCAGATTTAAAGAGTTGGGATGCTCTATTTCAGGGCACACTGCTTCACTTTCAACTTTACTGCCAGTAGGTGTTGGTGTTTCAGCCTCACGCGTCTCAGTCTTTGGTTGACTTGTATCTCTCTCTGCATTCAAGTCATCATCTGCCAATGAGTTCACAGTGTTATTGAAGACAATATGCTCCTCCTCTTGTTTAAGATCTGATGTTTCTGTTAATGTATCCTCTCTTTGTCCATGCTCCTCTCCCTCTCTGATTATCATCTTCGTCTGCTCCCTTTTTTGAGTCTTCAGCGCATCCAGCTCTTGCTTGTAACGCAGCAGTTCTTCTCCCTGGCTCAAGAAGGCATTCTCCTTCTCTTCCAACTCAACCAGAAGGCCTGAAATATTCTGGCTCTGCTTCTCAAAGGCCATGGTCAACTGCTGGGTCTGACGTGTCACCTAAGAACAGAGTAAGATGAAAACGTAAATAAAAAGCCTAAAGGTTGGGAGAGAAACATGCAATAACCTACCATGGGCCAAACTTAAATTCAGAATGGCTCTGATTATATAACAATTAAAAAGGTTTACCAAAGAGGTTTCTTAAGGTAGTTTGTATTCTTTATTGGTCTGTTCTAAAAGTTGCCAATATCTGATTATTTGTCAATACCAGTTTTAAAAATAAATAATTATTCAAATAAATGGGGAAAAGAGGGAAGCAGCTGGAATAAATAGGAATAATCTTTATAAAACATTCGGGTCATTTTATATTACTGCATCTTATTAAGATATTAATAAATAAGATTATTCATTAATTGTCTATATCCTCTTTATCCCATTCAGTCTTGGATTATTGGAGCCAATCCCTGCCATCACATACACACAAACATAAAAAGGGAACCATTCACACTCACGTTCACTCTAAAGGACAATTTGGCATAATCTTTAAAAGACTGTGGAGGGAGGGCAGAGAAAACCCACATACCCACAGGGAGAACATACAGACTCCAAAGGCCCCGGGGTTGGATTCAAACTGGGAACTTTGTTGTGAGGTGACTAGAACCACATCACCATATTTATATTTACCTGGCTCTGTAGGGCCTCTAGTTTCACCTGGTACTGGTTAGCACGTTCTGTTTCCTTGGCATAGTCCCTCTGCAGGCGTTTCAGCTCTTTTGTGAGATCAGAGGTGGCCAGATCAGTGCTGTGGTGTTCTGATGAAATCTGTTTGACATCTTTCAGTTCAGAGGTCAGAAGACCCGTTTTAGTGTGGCCCAACAGAGGTGAGTGCTCAACATCTATCACTTCTTGATTATCACGTGAGATGTCTGCTATTGGTGTGGACATGAGTATATTGCGTTGGTTGGTGGACTGGCAGAAAAGGTGGTGCTGCTCTGGTGAAGGGAGAAGTTTGTTGTCGGAGCCAACAATATTGCCGTTGAATTCATCGTTGTGGAGAGTCAGATACGTCAAGGGGCTGTTGGTAACTGAAAGTTTCTCCTCTTTTTGTGAGTCATCAGTCCTTCTGTGGTTTAGTTCTTCCACTTCGGCCATGAGCTCAGCTACCTTCATGCTCAGCTCCTTTTTAACATCACTGTCAGCATTTATTACATGTTTTATCTCCTCTTTCTCTCTCTTTCGTTCCTCTCGTTCTAGAGTCAGCTGGGCTTTTACCTGTGCTAGCTGATTCTTCAGCTGGATATTTAGTTCTATCATTTCACACTCTCTATCATCTTTTGTTCTGTGTCTCTCCTCCTCCTCTTCTTTATCAATGTTTACCCTTTCCTCCCTACCTCTCTTCAGCTCAGACTCCAAAGCTGCAATGTCTTTTCTCAGCCTCTCTGTTTCAGCCTTCTCATTCTCCAGTTGTGTTCTCCATTCCTTTTCTTTTTCATCTCTTTCCACAGCCTTGCTGGCATTTTTACGGCTGAGCTGTTTGAGGCGGGTCCTGGTTTCTGACTCAGCCCGCCGTTGGGCTTCCAGATCCTCCAGTCTTTTCTGGAGCTCTTCCCGTACATCTTGAAGCTCTGAACGGAGCAGGACATTCTCCCGCTTGAGGTCTTCAGACAAGACAATAGGCTCAGACTTGAGAGAATATGATTTCTCAGAAAGCATTGGAGGCAAGTCTTCAGGGTTTATCTCTCTGTCATCACCAATAGAGGTGTTGATGGGCATACCAGAATGAGAAGAATGGCTTCCCTCCGTCAAAGTGTTGTCACATCCAATCAGATCATTTCTGCTCTTGTTCATCTCCTCGTTGCTTTTTCTGTTTTGTCTCAGTCTTGGTAAACACTCAGGGTTTGTGGCGACAGTGATTTGCTCAGCATCAATTCCTTCTCCTGGCTCTCTATCAGAAGGATAAGAGGATGCAATATCTGCCAGTCCCTCATCTACATCATCTTCCCTCTTTGTCTCAGCTTGGCCTGCAGGAGGCCTCTTGCTGTGGGTTGGTGGTCGAGGAGGATGGCTAAAGGAAGAATGCGGTGAGAAAACCTGACCAATAGGGCAAAACTGGGTAGGCTGTGGAAGAGGTGCTGGTGCACACGTTTGCTCTGGAGTTAAAAAAGAGAAAAAAAGCAGAGGAAAAGCAGAAAAGTAAGTATATAACCAATCTTTTCTTTTATCTTTAACGTTATAAGTTACTGTAATGCACTAGGATTATTATTGTGTTAATTAATGAGTTACTGGAACATGTCAATATATTAAAATATTAATTGTTAAGGACAAGTTTTTGATGGTTATCTTTTGTTTTCATCTTTTATTTCCAGTTTTCATATTGAACTGAGGAGGTGTGGTGACTCACTCTAAGTCAGTAAAAAGTGTGCAAGAGTCAGATACCACGATAAAACATTGTCAGTACTGATGGAAAATGTTGACAACTAATAAAACTTTGCTAAAACCTGCTACGAGAGACGCGTGGCACATGTGATGTTATTTTTTTAATGTCTGCATTCTACTTTTATGCAAGATTTTTACATCAGTCTTCACTCAAATCCCACCCACGACCTGCCACCAGTTCTGTTTATGTTAGTCCTGACCCACCGAGTCTGTGCTATCACTTTGCTTATAAGCAACTGCATGATGATTAGAAAATATAATAGAATGTTGAATTTTTTCCTCACACAGATCAAGGTCTTTCAACAAATCACAAGCACATTGCTGCATATACGCAGCAACGTCATGGGTGCTGCTGCTGCTTCCTACTGGTGCTAACCAGTATAAATGTTAATGTACACAGGAGCAGAGAGAAAAGCTTCTCCAGCAGGAGAGACAGACCCGTCTGTCGTGGAACAATAGAGCACTTGTCATAGTGCGACAGTGTGCTTAATAACAATTGTGTTATTGAGTGTAAAAGTCAGTAAACCAAGTTCACAGTGCAAATGTCCAGAGTGAATGTGTCACATTCATGGTTTAACTTTTTTGTCCAACTCATCTAAGTATGTCAGTTCTTTATGCCTCTATGTTTAGATCCATTTAGATCCATCTGCCAGATAGATTAAAGGTAAAACCAGAACTTCAGCTCAACCACATAATGGATTTTTTTCCTCACCCTGCAGTTCCTTGAGGAGACGCATGGTGTCAGCTTTCTCCTCTGCCAGTCTTCTCCCCTCCTCTTCCAGAGTTCGCTCCCTCCTCCTGCTCTGCTCCAGACTCACTGCCACACCCTCTGCCTCACGCACCGCTTCCTAATGCAAAAATAAAGTGGATTCAATCCAGTCAAACCAACTTATCTCTATATTCCACAATCAGAGCTGAATTTGTTTAGGTATTTAAAAGAGCTTAGCAGTAAACAAATACTGTTGTTTTAATTAAGAATTTTCTAATATTTCTCTTAAATGAATATGTCAGTTTTCCTAAAACTGAATGTTTGTATTTTACGGGACTTTCATAGAAGGAAATGCGCTTTATATAAACACAAAATTACCACAGCAACAATCCACAGACAAGCAGGCTACAAAACAGCACTGGGGACTATGTTGCAATAAAGTACATAATGAGTGTTGCACTGTGTTTGCACACACTTTTACTGTGTTCACATAAGACCTATTTTATTGTATGCATGTTCAGCAGTTCTTACTCTACATTCAGGATCTTACAGTTGGTTTTTTTGTTTGTTTTTATTTATTTGGAAAATTTTGAAATCTAAAGTTTGTATAGGATAAATATTATTTTCTTGGATAAGTCTCAATCTCCAATGTTACAGGTCAACAAAAACAACTAAGCAGCTGGATATTTAAAAACGCCACATTTCCTATATAACTAGTCCCATTTGTTGTACGATTAGAACACAAGCTCAAGATATTGCACATTATGGTTCTGATTAAAAATGCATGGAGCTCCCAGCATACCCAACCCTCAGCTAGTGAAAAATTAATACATGTAGACTCAGGACCATCCCTATGTGTGTGTCTGTGTATTACCATCAGTTTCGATTGTGTCTGCGCTTCCTTCTTTTGGCTTTCCTTCATCTGTTCCTCCGTCCACTTTAGTTTCTCTTTCAGAGTGTCCAACTCTTTGTCCAACGCCTGCTTCTGTAGAGACAGCTGATGGAAGACGTGATTTATTAGCTGTGAGAACACAGCAATTATAAATTCAAAGATGGAAAAGAGATATTTGAGAGAAATGATAAAAAGGAGGCAAGAAAAAAAAAAAAAAAAAAAAAAGGTAAATGCACAAATTAATGGCTGCTGCTTTGGATGCAGGAATGAGGAGAAACAAAGGGTTCGGCAAGCAGGACAGCAAGCAGTGATGAACAACAATCATGTGTCACTCCTCTGAAGAAGTAAAAAAAAAAACTTAAGCTGATCAGCTTCAAGTCAGTTACATTTTTGTGCCATGTCAGTGCACACTTTCTTCTTTTCTTTCTGTCTTAAATGTCTCTGTATTGTACGATGTAGTATTCTAGCTCCAGTTTCAGCAAAACCATTATCTTTGTTATTTCCAAAACTGGCTGTTGCTTTCTTCTCCATTTGCCCTTTTATTACCCTCACATGCTGCCCTATCGTCATGCCGGAAGCTTTTACAAAACATTTTGCATAAAACAACAAGCAAGATGGGAAAAAGTTTTAACTGCAGCAGATCAGTGTTGTTCGCACGGGACAAACTTCACCGCTTTATGATGACTGTTCACGAAACAAGAAGTGAATATTTGTAAATAACTTGACAAATTTTTCAAAAGGTTTTACATTAGTACAGAGTAATATGCCAGGGGCTGTTATTTATTGTTTTGTTGCCTTCATGCTTAAATGTTTAACAAATGGCTTGGTGACTTTGATTTTTCTGGTATCAGTCAACTCTTGGAAGTTACCATTTTTCTATATTTTGGGAGATTTATGCAAAATTTCTCATGTACAGTTATTACATGATTTTTGGCAAAAATGTTAAACTCAATGCATTTTAAAAACTTTAAATTAGACCTTAACATTTAAAGAGAGATGTTGGATTCTTATGACAGAGACTGCACACATGCACAAACATGTGGTCAAATGCAAATAGTGTAAACTGATCAGTATTACATTATTCATGACTGTTGACTGCAGCTGACATTGTGTGTAGAACTGTGCTTCCATTGTGTTTAATCTCTGTTGCTTTAAGAGATAACATCTGTGCGGTTTACAAAAGGCTTAAAGTAGGTTTTCACAGACGTTGAGTTTTACAGATTTTAAATCATAGCAATACATGTGGGGAAAATTTTTTGATGTGACAAATGTGTGTTATTTTGCTGATAAAATATGTATACCCGTTTTTGATTAAAAAAAAAAAAAAAGGGGGGGGGGATTTGTAAAACATATTTACTCTTGTCTACAATAAAGCAAATAACCTAAAAGAAATCTTTCATCCAGCGTTTTCACCCCCATCCTGCAGTCACTCTTTCACATCTGTCTCAGTAAATATTCTGACCAGTTCTCGCACACATATTACAGATTATGAGTTTGTTTCATGCTGCCAAGACCAAAGCGTTGTGCATTATCAAACACAGTCACAATGTTATTACCTTTGCTGCTCAACCTTTCCACTGGGGAGAAACCAAGAGGAGAGGAGGAAAAAGCAGAGAGGAAGATGTGGAGGGGTGGGACAGAAACACAACAAGCAAGAGAGAGAAACAAGAGTCACAGGAAGCAACAAGGGGAAGAAGAAAGTGTGGGAAGAAAGTTTATTGACCTCTGGTGCAAACCATAAAAACAGCTGCACTAAAGAGAAAAAAAGAGGGAGAGAGAAGATGGGATAAAGGCAGAGAAAGCAGGAAAGAGATAAAGGAAGGAGCTGAAAAAACAGACATATGAACCAAAGTATCAACAATAACAACATGCTGATCTTCAGTTTCCAGTGTTGATAAAGATCTTGTTTTAACAAATGTGGCTGTAAGCATTTTAGAGGAGATGATGGTGGTGTTAATGTGTATTTATTTGAACTTGTGTGTGTGTGTTTACCTTATCTGCCTGAGCCTGAAGGGCATTGTGGAGCTTCGTAGCCTGCTGGAGCTCCTGATTGAGCTTATTCAGCTCCTGCTGGTGTTGCTTCTCCAGATACTGCCTCTCCTTCTGAAGCTCCGTCAAATCCTGGATGCATGCAAACACCAAACTCTAAACCTTCGGTTTAGGAACATAAACAATGGCATATTTGTGACAGATGTGGACCCCCCCTCCCATCACTCTGCAAGTGTCTGTCCCACCCTCTGATGCTGTTTCTCGAGCTCCTTGGTGCGTTGTTGGTGTTGCAGTCGACTGCTCTCTGCATTTTGCCTCTGACACTTGAGCTCCTCTTGTAGCTGCTTTAGTTTTTGCTCAGTTATTGATGCCTGCCATATCAAAGAAAAACAGTTAATCCAAGATGATTTAATGCAAATTCTCACATTAGGACACAAGGTATCCTAACAATTAGTAACATTATTCTAACTCGGGGAAAAGTTAGTGGTACTTTCACTCCTGAAACCCCTTTGTTTTAATAACTTAATGTTGACTTAGGACATTCTCACAACAGGAAATCATTTATTACCTAGTTGGTTTCTCTCTGGCATTACATATACAAGCCAGATGGTTTCTATTTGTTGTTTTAAAATGGGGACAATATTTCCAGCTACATTTTATCCAAAAGCAAATTTTCAGGGAAAAGAAATGTTGTGATATAAGCAAACACATAATGCAAGTCAAAAACAGTGCTGGTAAAAATAGCAATGTGTGTTTTTACCCGTTCTCTTTCCTGGGCCATGCATGTGTGTCCCACGCTGAGCTCATCAAGTGCTTTCTGCAGGCTGAGCTCTTTAGCAGCAAGCTCCTTCTTGGTCTGCAACATGTCGCTCTGAATGGACTTCAACGCCCTGACCTTCTCAGACAACTCTTCCTCCAAATGAATTACACGATTCTGTATTTCTGATGCAGATACTGGTGGACAGACCAACCAAATATACTATGAATAATCTCAAATTGGTAAAAATAAAGACACAAATGTCTAAGAAATACTTTCATGCAAGTATAATTTATAATCAAATCCATTTAAAAAAAATTCTAAGCAAGATAAATGACAATAAAATTTGACATGGAAGATTTAGACATAGATTTAACAATGTGTAACAACACACAACGTCACTGTCTTTGAATCTGATCTGCATGAATCTCAATATGTTGCACACAGTCCTGCAAGTAGACAGTACCACTGTAATGTTTATACTGCAGCAGTTTAATAGTTACTATAAATTACCTATATCAATCATCAATATCTTTCTGCAGAAAAAAAACAACCAAATAATAAATATTGTTTTTGCAGTATTAAATTGATGATAAGCAGCCCAGTGGGTTTGGTGGAGGACAAAGACTATTGAATGGAAATACTTGAACAACATCTTTCAACTTTTCCCCCTCTCCAGCTATAAGTATTTACAGTTTCAGGCAGTTTAGATACATTTCTAACAAGTAACCAAAAACCGTCAACGGGATAGCAGCAACACGCAGCCGGGGTGTTTATAAATGGGTCGATCCATACAGACTGGCTCAGTGACAAACACAGCTGGTGTGTTTGCTGACACTTTGAAAAAGCCTTTTTTATCATCCTTCTCATTCCTAAAGCCAAGAGGAAATAAAAATGCATGCTGTGTTATCGTTGGTATAATCTGCATTCATAGATTCATGTTTAGTATTTCTCTAACTCAAGTTTACTGTATCCACAATGTCTTGGACTACTAATATAAAAAGATCATTATTTGTCTTTTGTGATTAAACGGTGTGTAGCTCCACAACAAATAAATTCAGTATAACAGCCTTAAAAGCATACTCGTAACTTAAATAGGGGGGGGGAGTAAACAGCAACACCCTCGCCTCCAGTATTTCAGAAACTAAATTGAATTGTCACTTTAACTGTCCCTTATCTCTGTACACATACAGTGGGGCTGAAAGAAACAAGAGCGTTACATCACAATTATAAAGTGTTGTAAGAGCGACTGAATTATAAAGCTGGACTTGGAGCTGATGAAGGAATGTCTGGCAGAGTTAGTGATTTCTACACAACCTCTTATGTAACAAGCATTGTTGGCGTTGTGTAGCTACATGAAGTACAGTCCCATTCGAGTTAAAGGGTTATCCAGCATAGAAAACATTTCATTTGGCTTTCTAGTTCAGACCAGGGTGTAGGTCACACACATGCCTCGTTTTTTTCTTTTTAACCTTTTTCAACATATACATATTACTAAACAGATGGGGATTTTAATAGATAAGTAGACCTTAGGTTAAACAATTATTTATGATGTACTTTAGGTTTTCAATAGTCAACAAAATCCTTTGTGGCCAAACCTAAAAAGTATTTAGTATTTAATGTAGTCTTGTCATTTTAAGCTTTTCTAAATTACACTGAAGCTGAAGGGCCATAGCTTGTCTCCATCTCTTAGTAAAATCTGCTCTTGGGGTCCAGGTTTTAGAGAAGCTTGTCGACATGTTTATCTCTGTTTGCAGTATCTTAAAGCCTATTTAGACAGATATGCTGCTGAGTACCAAAAAACTCAACATCTAATCCAAAATCCACTCAAAGGACTTCAAGCATTGAACCTGAGGTAAACAGATAACAGTGAACATGCTGGGACTATTCTTACAGTAATCCAGCTAACTCTCTTGCTTTGAAATAAAGATTGCTGGGCTCCACTATATTTTTGTAAAGTGCATTTTCCAAGTCTAAATGGGCAACACCCAGTAATTCCATGTTACCTGTCTTAACACCAGACTAATTCACTCACCATCAGCCTCCTTCTTGTGCTCCTTTTCCTTCCCACGTGGCACCTGCTCAGGCAGAACTTGATTTGTATTGGGGCTTGACATCTGGGGAGAGGGCAGTAGTCGCCTCCTAGATGTTGGTTCTGAATCACCTTGTTCCCAAGGAAATCCTGCCAAAGGTGTGGAAAAGTTGTTCGAGTGGTTGGGCAGGTGTCGTTGGGGTGTGCTCCTGTCTGAGAGCTGGTGTTTCTGCTAAAGGAGGGAGAGAAGTGTTGGGTGAATAACCATAATATATATAAATATATAAAAATAAATAATGAAGTGTGCCTCTCAGCTACTTTCTCAAATTGGCCACAGCAGGACATCCCTTAATAGCAGACATGACCACCTGGACTACTTCTGTTAAAAGAATTAATTACTTAAGCCTGCCAATAGAAGACAGACTTAAAAAACAAAAACAAATAAAGAAGGTTTTACTATACAAAAAGAGCCAAATCCTCCAAGTGGACGACAGCAGCTTTAAGCTAAAATCTACATAAATCTTGGATTAGCCTGTGCATACCTCTGTGGAAGAATAAGCTGGTACTTACTCGAATGTGATGTGCCCGGCTCTGACCTTCATCCTGCTGCCCAGACCGCTCTTCCTGTCTGCTTGCTGCAGGGCAAAAACACAGCATATTGACTAAAATTGTTGCTCAAAGCTGAACTGGAATAGCAGCAATGACTAACCAAGTTGTTTAGTGACAAGAATGGAAAAACAAAGACAGCAGTCTCCAGGGAGTGATGGGGCTGGGAAACCGTTGCAGCTGAGGGTTGTAATTCATAATCACTCTCTTGGGAATCTTGTGGATTTTCCACCAAATTCTCTAAATTATATAGCACTTGGAGGCAAAGATAAAGAAGAAACAACTAAGGAGAACAAACACAGAGGTCATGATTTTACACTACTGTACCATTGTGTTCCCAGGGTGAGGATGTATTCCAGCAGGGTGTAGAAAACAGAGTGGTGTCTGCCAGCCTGTTGCTGTTCTGCAGTTTCTCCAGCTCAGCCTCTAACCTGCCACAGTAAGAGGGGTGGAGGTGAAAGAGAGGACGACATTTAGTGCAGAAACAACTACATTTTAAGACAGATTTTTCAAGAAAAGAGCAACTAAAAAAATATTTCAATTATCCCTGAGAATTTCCATTTATGCTACCTTTTGATTTCCTGGGTGAGCTTGTTGTTGAGGGTACGAGCCGCATCTAGTTGGCCCTCCAAAGAGCATACTTGGGCCTGTCTGGTGTGAAGTTCCTGGGTCAGACGCTCTCTGCTGGTCACGGCCGCCTTGGCCTCTTCCTGAACACTCTGGAGTTCTCTGTGTACAGACTGCAGCTCCCCACGGACTTCCTCATACTTGGCAGGAGAGGGGAGGAGAAACAGCACAGGCAAACTTACATGATTTCAGATTACAAAAAAAAAAAAAAAAAAGAAAACACGAAACAAACCAGGCTGTGTTTTCCTAGCTTTACAAATTTTATATAGAATCTGAAAGGGGAAATATGTTCTAAATCAACACACTACATTGTGCCTAAGATAAGAAAGAAAGTCAAATATGAGCAAATTAGGTGGCTTTGTGTAAATTAAACTAATGTATTCCCATTCAGAATTCACAGTCTTAACTAAGAAATAATTAAAGGGTTATTTGATATACTAGTGATTTTTGATGAGAACACAAGCCTTACACCACCACCACCAATTACTAAACATTGCTGCATATACCTTTACAGTTTGTTTTTCAAGGCTGGTATTGACGTTGTCGAGCTGCAGCTGTTTCTGCTTGTTTTCTCTGGACAGTCGCTCCTTATAAACCTGCAGCTCCTTCACTTTTTGCAGGACCCGTCCAGACAGGCCCACTGTCCAGTCTTCCTCAACCCAGCTCATCTCTGTCTCTTAGGGCCTGATAGGGTGGGAAATAGCATCATCACAAGTACTCAAACACAACCAGACTTTTTTTTACCTCTGGAGTTTTTGACCTGGTTGTCTTTTACATTCACAAGTCGTGAGATTAACAAGTTTTATTCTTGTTATATCCAGAATCAAAATTCCAAGAACCTTATGATTCATGGTTTGAGCACATAAAAAAATCCCAATGCCGAACCAAGGAGGAAGTACATGCCTATACTCTTAAATAAGGTGCATGTAGCTGTATACCCACTTCTGTAGTGACAAATTATCCAGACCATAACACATGTAACTAAATATGTTTGAATGATCTGTGCCCTTGACTGTTTATATCCTTAACATGTTATGTTGCTATGGGTGCAATGCTGCAGGGAGACACTGGTTGCCACAGCTGGGCAGCTGACTGTCAGTGTTTTCCAACACAGGGTGCCTGCAACAATAAGAGCTGGAAAAGTAATCCTTTCTCTCCTAAACTTCTACAAGAACGGTTAAATGTTCATAGAAAACCTCAGCTTAAAGTCCATGTCATGTCAAATCTCAAAACACTGCAGTGACTCTGCAAGTTATTATATGAGGATAGTAAATGACGTAAAAAGATATGGACAAGTAGTGTTAAAAGTGAGAGCACAGGAATGAAGAAAAGCCGGACTGAAAAAAAAAACCAGCATAGTGAAAACTCAGTTTTGACATGCATTACCGCCTCAAGACTATCTGCACCAGAAGAGAAGTCGGATAGTTTCTATCATAGCACAGAGGTGCAGTCATTGTGTCTGTTGTGATAATAAAATATGTGAATGCAGTAACAAATAATGACAAAACAATTCAAACAAATCCCAGCAAGATACTAAAAACTGTGCGATAACCTTGTACTAAACCTTGAGCATCTTTAATCTGAGAGCGCTATGGGATGATTGATTTATTAAGAACATGATACTCACGGTGTTTAATCGAGGCAGCAAAAAACAATGACTGATTATGAATTAATCTAAAATATATTTACATGTATACTCCCTTTTTGAGGCAGTAAAATATATTTAAAAAAAAAACCCTGCTCAATTTACTGTTTAAAACATAGTACAATACAATAAGAGCAGCAGATCTTTTGCGTGAAGGACAATAGCTTTTACTTTTCTGTCATCGAGTAATTGCTTCAGCTTACAAAAAAGGTATAAATCCTCAACTTAATTTCATTGTTGTCCTTAGTGTTTTCAGCTAATCCACTTATTCAATAAGATACAGAGTGGGTAGTGAACTGTACTAGACCGTCTACAACAACATAACATGCCATTAAAGCAATTATTATGAAAGACATTTTAGTCAACACAAGACACAGAAAACAATTTTTTTCAAAGATTAAATAAAGAATTTGAAATAATCATCACAGTCAGTTAAACTTACCGGATAAGTCAACTTGCATAATTTCAAACCCTATATGAGCCTTCCTCCACACTTCTTTAGGCACCCTTGGTAGGGATCTTTGAGTTAGAGGATCTGTGTTTCAATCCCAATACCAAATCCTCACACTGGCCATGAAATGCTTATCAGCATGTCTTCATAAAGACAAAAGCGGGTGGCTGTGACTCTGCAGGTGGAGTTGGTTGTTGGATCAATTCCTAGCTCAACCGAACATTTAAATACCCTTGGGGAGGACACTAAACTCTATATTGGCCACAAATCCAAAGTGTTGTCGTGTGCATGTGTCTGTGTATACATGAGAGAGCGGGCATACATAAAATACAAGCGCTGAGTGTGTTTGTGTGAATGGCTGAATGAGAAATGTTGGAACGTGCTTTGGAGTACCTGAGCATGGTTAAAAAAGCACATCACCATTTATGATTTTACCATAAACTATATATAGAGACAATAAACATATAATCTGAAGCAAGCACAAGTAAATGAATGAAAGCAATTTGGAACATGGAGATAAGATTAAAGGGTGTAGACCAAAATCTCCCCATGTGATCTCAACTGTAAACCTCAAGACAGGTATTTAGTACATGGCACGTAGGAAATAAAAGGCAATCTGTCAAAGAAATTTAACTAATACAACATGTTTTTGATTAAAACAAATACAATGTAAGCAAAAGGGACCAAATAGTCGTGTCGTGACATGGTTAAACAGGTTTTGTATGTTTCAAGAATCCAGAAATGGATTAACACAAAGAAACAGTAATCTAAAATAAATCTAAAATATGAAGAGCTGGTCAGGTTCTCAACATAAATATTGCAGCTGGTTTCACACCAAGATACAGAACGATGTTAACACACAGGTTTGTTTCCAGCATTCGCTTTGATAGACTGCTCTATAAACCCGGTAGATGTAAAATTTAAGTGAAATGCATGTGGAGGAGACGGGCATCCCGAAACTGGACCCCGGCCATTTATGATCACGAGGTTCAAACAAAACAAGAGACAGCTGCCGACCTCAAGAGCACAAACCAGTTTGTCAGTTTGACGTTCACCACGGACAGCGTCGGCAAGTGACCCGCCACCCTGCACAACTCAGGTTTCAGTCGGCTGGTGAGTGTTTGGTCCCTCATCGGTCGGTGGCTGACGGTGAACCTCGCACTGATGCTACGAGCTAGCCCCGCGAAGCAGCTACTCACCATTCACTCCGCTCACAAAGCGCGCGCGCGCGCGAGACTGGCTCCCCCACAGCTGTGACAGCGGTTCAAACGTAGCACCGGTGTGTCACTGCTCAGCAGAGTAGGAGGTCGCTCCAAACACAGCAAAGATACATGGAAACCTGTGCCTTTTGTCCAAGTTTCAGAGACAAAACGCCCCGACAAGTTTCGTGCGACTGACAGGCCAACAGAACCCGGAGCCGTTGTGGCACGAGGCGGCGGGCGGGGTGGTGACGTCACATGGGGGTGGGGGGTGTTTGGGAAAAGTCCGCGCTGCGCGTGCCGCGATGTGGACCTCTAATGACCTCTAGCGACCTAAGACGGCCACTTACTCAAATACTGTACTTCTGTACTTTTGGTGCTGTATATGGTCATTTTGATATATTGTATGTATAAAGTTATGCATTGTCCATCCATCCATTTCCTACCCCGTACAGGGTCACGGGGGTCTGCCGGAGCCTATCCCAGCTCTTGTGTTGTTTGTAACCTACACATTGAATATACATTATATTACACAAAACATTTTTGAAAAGTTTTTACAGACCAAAAAGAAGTTCCTAAAGGCAAAAGCTGTGTCATACCAGAAAATAAGACAAATAATTAATTAAGTAGACGAGTAGTCCTGACAGTCCAGCCTTCTTCATCTTCTGCTTTTGGCTTTTCCCAGGTTTTTTTTCCTTAAGAGGTTGGCACGCTGAATCATTGTCTTTTATCTGACCTTGTCTTGTGTCTTTTCCACTCTAATACCAACTAGCTGTCTGTCCTCTTTCACCGCATCCGTACATCTTCTCTTTGGTCTTGTTCTTTGCCGCCTGCCTGGTAGGTCTATCGATGGCATCCTTCTACCATTATATCCATTGTCCCTCATCTGCACACATCCAAACCAATTTAGAACTTGGGCATCTTCAGCTCTGCTACCTCCACCTCTGCTTTCTGTCTTTTTGTCAGCGTCACTGTAGAACATAGCTGTTCTCACAACTGTCTTAGAGACATATATATACATCATAGTCCAACAGGCCAGTAACATTATATCACAAAAGACTTGAGTCTTTCAGACAGAGTTAGGGAAAGGGTAGGAGTGAAGACTTCACCACTCTGTGAGGAAAAACTGTGTATCTCCAGTATAGAATTATCTCATAATATCCAAAGATTAGATGTATTTTTGTCAGTTATAGTAAGCTTAACAATGATAATCTTTAAATTATTCAGATAAACTGTAGTGTCAGAACACTACAGGTTATACCCTTAGGCAATTCTCCATTATTGATAGTTTCTGTGTAAAATATTGTTACTGGTTAATGGTCAGTTCAGAAATCTGAAAGGAATGACAAATCTGGCATATGGAAAATTGAAACTGCAACTAGACATTAAGGAGACAGCAAGCCAAATATGAGGGACCATTCATCTTTAAAGGTTAATAAGCAATGCTTGTGATGGAGATATAATTGTACCAATAGCATGAGTAATTTATACATTTGTGTAAACAGCGCAGCATTTGCTGCCATCAAGACAACACCTTTTCCAAGGAAGGACCTTCTTATTTTAGCAAGTCAATGCCAAATCACATTTTACACATATTACAAGTACATGGATTTATAGTTCCAGTCCAGCTGCTAAAATGACCTGCACACAGTCCAGACTTTTTTGAAACCACATCCTGGGTACAGCCTTACAAATCTTATACTTCTCAATAATATTCGCAACTATAGTAGTGTGTTTTGTGAAGACAGTTTCATCAATAATTGTCTTTCTGAACTTCTCAAACAACTCTCTCCTTTGCATACTCTCGATCAGTATGGTGCCAGCAATGATAGTCTTTGCTTTAATACGTTTATTGGTTTGATCTATGTTGCTTCTATTTTCAGGAGGAATGAACCATTACATAGGTATGTTTTCACTTTTAGGACATACTGTTTATGAAATAAAACAAAACACCAAGATGTAAGAGTGGTTGTTGGTTTTTGAGATTTTAAGGAAAAACCTTTGTCTAACTACATTTTTCTTCTCAGAAGGTTAAGAATGTTTATTATTATTTGTTTATTTTATTATATCCATTTATGTACTGATAAACTAACAATTTAGTATTTACAATATATGTATCATTACCTGTTCTTTTTTAACAGAGATCTACGGGAGTAAGATATCTTTACTTTTGATACTAGAGTGAATTCTCTCCTTACAGCAGATGGCAGCACACCTCCCGTCCATCCATCCATCCATCCATCCCATCATCCACCCATCCATCCATCCATAACCAGTGTCTTCCTACTCAGGAACACAGGGGTCGGCTGGAGTCTATCCCAGCTCTCTTTGGCGAAAAGCAAATATACACCCTGGACAGAGGGCCGGTCCATTGCAGGGACACATACAAACCACCTCATATGAAGTGGGAAATTTAGAATCACCAATTAGCCTGACATACACTTTTCTGACTGTGGAAGGAAAGAGGAGCAACTGGGGAGAACATGCAATGTCCAAACAGAAATATCCCAGTCAAGATTCGATCCAGGAACATTCTTGCTCTGAAGCCTGGTTTATAAATTTTGCTTCCTGAGTTTTTCCTTCACAGAGTGGCCAAATGCTTGTTCTAAAGAAATATAATGCAGTTTTTTTCAACAAGTAAAAAGTCACTACATCTGTTATATATTTGTTGGAGCATGCCTGTGAAATTTTGTGTGTACTACAAGTTCCACCCATATTGTGCGTACTTGCACACGTTTTTAGTTTAAAAAACTAAAAACACAAATTTTTGCTTTAGATAGCTGATGCTTAAATTGGTATATTTGAAAAGATGATGGTCAAACTGGTTTCTCTGTAATGTCTGTGTTCTCCTATCTGTGCTATTACTTAAAAAATACACTTGATGGGGTCTTCAGTATTTGTTTTTTTTTACATTTAATTTAATTATATTTGCTCTGCGCAGTTAAATTACTTCTGCTTCAGTTATAGCTCGAGTGTCCGCAACAGTAATTAGATTATGATAGTCATAACAACCACTCATTCTTCCAGGTAGGCTCTGGATTTGAATGTAATCTGGGATTTGGTGGCTCAGTGCTGAGTGGTGTGGAAATCCAGAAACTAGCCTGTAGTTACAGACAGTGCCATATGTGAGCTGGTGGGACAGAATGATAACAGAAAAGATTCCCCACAGGCCTGAGAAAGACAGATTATGTGGGTAGTTATGTAATGCTAGAGTAATGCTGAACAAGAACAGTCTGGCAATTTTAGGTGTGTTTAAAGGATTATTAGCTGCCCTAAGAAATGCAATATCTCAGAATTTCATTGTGCTTTTTCAAGGTCTGTATCATGTGTGATAGGTTTTATGTTTTACAGTTTCAAATCTGAATATATGCTTAAATTACTGTCCAGGAATTACAATATCAGATTTTGTGAAAGTGGTTTAAGATTCCTTTGGGAACATCTACTTATATGTTATGAGACAAAAACTGGAGATTCAGAAAATATGCAAAAAAAAAAAAAAAGAAAAAAAGTGTATGAAATGTAATTGAATCAAATGAAAAAGCTTGATTAGTTTTCAACCCCTTGCTGCTATGTAAACTGAATTCTAGCAGTCACAGTGACGCATGCAGTCCGTCCAGGTGTTCACCCGTGTCCTGAGGTAAGCTCATCTCATCACTCATTCTTTATTAATACAGGGTGACAGTTATTCTCAATCCCAAACTCACACACTCACCCTTCGCACACCTCACAGAAGTACACGCGCTGTCTGCCAGGGACCGTCAAAGGTAGCCAGGCAGTCAGGTAGCTGTGTACCACCAGCTGCAGTCTCATTCATCCACTTTATTCATGGAGGCCTGTCGTTCATCTGGCTGCTAACAAAGTCTGTACCAAACAACTGGTGGACTTCTGTCAGACTACCACCAAAGACTACCACATAGCTTTGTCAATCCAGTGTTTTGAAGGTAAGGCTATAATTCAATTGCTAGAGAGCAAGAGAATAGGTCAAATATATATGAAGAATTTATTAGCTCTGAGATGGTTTGAATTCAATTTAAATTAATTTTTGTTTAAAACACTACAGCAACAAATATGAATTTGCTTGAAGTTATATATATAATTTATTTTCCTTCAAGATAATTGTTCACTTTATTTTTTTTTGCCAGATGTTTCCTTGGTCGGCTGTTTTTTCCCTTGAGCCCAAAGTGCCAGGCCAGCGCAGCACTGAGGAGCTGGTAATCAACACGCTGATGTTGGAGCTTGGGGCCATGGTGAAGCGCACTGAGCGCATACGTTTGGAGAGGGCAACAGAGGGCCGGCGCCGCCGTCGCAGCTCCTCCTCCACGGCAGACTACAGCTGGCTGGCAACCACTCCGACCCCACAGCCCTACCAGCTCACTCCCAATGACCTGCTGGAGCTGCAGGACCTCTGTGCCAAGATCCCACCTGCACAGTGTGGCCCTGTGATTGTCAGGTGAGAGAGACAAGAGGGCACAGGGCAAAGATGCAGAAACAGGCAGAAGGAAGGGAAAACAATCATGAAGTACAGCCAAAACTGAATCTGAAGAAAGAACTAAAGAAGATGTAGCAGCAGGGTTTCAATCTAATCCCTTTAACAGCCTAAGCAATAACTTGTTGGTAAAATCCTCACTCTTAAAAGTTAAATGCTCGTGATGACCTTACATCAAACTAAAACTCCCGTTCCTTCCAGCTCACTGCAGACTTGTTTTTACATTTTACTGGTCCACAACTAGATGGATCAGTCTGTTGGGGTTTATGCAAAACCATGTTAAGAAAAATAAGAACCAATTTTCCAACATGTTTGATAGAATAAATGATTGCCAGTATTAATGTAAAGTAGTTGGGAAGCAGAGAGAATTTGCTTTAAGCACCTTCACCTTGAAGTCCAACTTCTACCTGCCTCATCCTGCTTCAGGTTCAGGAGGATGGTGTCACAGATGGAGCCTGAAGTTCACGAGGTCCCTCGGCTTTTTCGCACAGTGCTGCGCGACTGCGTGGACGATGTCAATGGAAACGACGACATTCAGGCTCCAAACCCTCTCTTTGAGAAGCAGCAGCGTAGCAAGAGCCTCTCCTTTGTTACTTTCCGCACAAAGTTTCGCACCGGGCAAATGTTCAAGGGCAGCGGCATGAGAGGCTCCAGGGGGAATCTGCAGCAGCAGGTGGATTGGTCCGATGATGAGGAGGATGTAGATGGGGAGGAGGAAGCCATCAGTATCAGGGCGAGGAAGGGGAGGAGCAGGAGCATGCCAGAGATCACCCCGCTGGAGCAGAGCGCTCAGGCATGAGACAGGAGAGGGTGCAGAATAAAAAATAAACAAAACAGGTGCAAGGAACGGCAGGAAAAGAAGACTTGGCAAAGGGAGGAAACTGAGTCACTTAGAGGAGAGTGGAGATGAGTCTAAATTATAGAGGATAATAATGAACAGAGAGGAAAGGACAGACGGCAGGTAGTAATGATGAAAATGGAACATAATGTTTAAAATCATCTATATCTTATTTATCTGGTTTGAAAAAGGACAAAAAACAAGAGAGAGTCCTGGAAAGGATTTCACAACTTTCCGTTCACATGCTGGTGAATCTTAGCAGGGCTCTCAAGTCTCACGCATTGAGCGTTAGACACACGCATTTCAACAAGTTCACGCGCTCTCACGCCACACATGGCATTTCTCACGCTGAAAAATTATTAACTTCACCGCAGAGAAATTCCAACAGCCGGGCTGTGGGTTTTTTGTCCTTACATCTTACAAACAAGTCAAAGGCAGACTAGGCTACTGTGCGCTGAGCGCTCATACAGCATAACGCAGCTGTTTTGGGTTACCAACCTATCGGCCAATCAGAAAATAGAGCTTCTCAGCCAATCAAAAAAAAAAAGAAGATTTTTTTTTGTTGCCGGGTGAGGTCTGAGGGACCCCTTACCCCTGTAAGACAACCTCCGCCAACGACACAATTCCTCCACGCTTGAGCACCACCACCACCCCTCCAAAAAAAAAAAAAAAAAAAAAAAATCTCACTCCAAGCAAGCTTCAGAACTTGAGAGCCCTGATCATAGTCAAACCCAAAAGCATTATTGTTTTGGTTTTAAGACGTGTGAGGCATTATGCTGCGCTGACGGTTGAATACCAGTCAGTGTTTAACCATGCAGCAGCTCTTTGAATGCTACTGTGACAAAGTTAACAAACCAGTGAAAAGAAGGTTTAAATGGATCTTTTTTTTCTTTCTTTTTTTTTTTTTTTTACTATTGTCACTCCCAAGTTACTCTGTTAATAGTGGTATACTAACATTGTTAAACAGTTTTATTTTTGTAGAGTCATAAACCGAAGAATTAGAAAAATTGATATTTTGATCTGACAACAATGATGGTGCTAGATTTAAAAGCTTTTGCAGTGGTTATAACAGTTATAACAATTTGCATCTACACCAAATTTGTGAATAGCACAACATTACTGCCATTGCTTGTTCAGATTCTTCTGTCTGCAGCAAAGTGGTGGATCAGCTAAAATTGTTATAAAGTCACGTAGCAGCCAGTTTGGCTCCAGATAACCAGAGCTCTCCTGTCAACTGCAACCATGTCTCATGTTACATTTTTTTATTGTGAGAAAATAAACAGTTAATGTGCTGATATTTTCTGTGTGATTAAAACATTACTTTTTCACTAAGATGTCTCTGTCTAAATATAAGTGCACTTCTGTGATGATACTAAATACAAATCTCTAATTTGGTTTAGTTCACCTGCTAAAAATATAGGATTGATACCATGGTGACATTTACACAGTTTTGACCACTGTTCACATACACTCATTATGAACTGTCATATGGAAACATAATAGCTACTGATAAATAAAACAATATACAGAAAAAAGAAAAGTAATCCTGCACATTCTACTTTATTTGGGGTTTTTAGAAATTCTCTCATTGAAAATATACATACTATACAACTGCTTAAATTATTAAATTCGGTGGTTTTGAAAGTTTAAAAATGTCCTGTTAGTGTTCGTAATTGAATTTTGTCAAGCAGTGGACATGAAAACATGTTCACTGCTTGACTGAATGTGTAACTGATAATAAATAAAAGTTAAAGGTTGGGTACAATATCTTTTTCTGGAGCACCTTTTTTATTTGTTTATATTACCTGAACTTATCTTTACACATTGATAAATAATAAATTAAAACGTCTCACAACAAATAAAATGATTAATTCCTGTGGATGCACAAAGTCATCAGAGCATTTCCTTGAATGTCAAATGTTCACACTGTCACTGAATGTTTGTTTTGATGGTGAGTTTACAGTCAGGTCTGAGAGAGCTCACCTACCCAACCTTGAATGCAGAAATCTTTGCAGGCTTTTCATTCCTTTCCACTCCCACCTTTCTCTAAATTCAGGTTGTATATTTAGATGAATAGTCTTGGAGCCAGTGGCAGATTCCGTTATCAGTTTAAACATGTACATTTAGGATGACATGGGGGCTGTGGACACCTGGTCACAGCTTGAAGGAAGAAATAAACTGTCCATCTTAACTGAGAAGAAATGGGCTTGAATGGTCAAGAACAATCCAAGGGCCATTGAAGCAAAGGTCAGTCGTGAACTTGGAAGATGTTGGAGCATCGGTGTTTACATCATCATTGACCACCATCTAAGAAAGACTCTCCTGCTTAAAAATGCAAGAGCTCTAAATTCAGTTAGTTTTCTCTCAGCTGCAAAAAAAAGCCTTCAGATGAGATCTAATTAAAAAAAAAATTAAATGTATGAACTATTGAGCTCCAAGAACAATGTACCAGATGTTAATCACAGTGGTGATATAATAATGCTCCTGTACTGCTGTGCTGCCTATAGAAGTATTATATTGTAGTATTAAAAGGGTTACAAATAGGTAATTGTGTTTAGAATATAATATCACATGCACTGCATTTACAGGTCTTGATTCCAGAAGACTGTGTGGGTAGAAAAAAAAAAAAAAAGTTTATATGCTTGTGGGATTTTGTTCTATTTTTCAAAAAAAACTGTTAAGTAACTGAAATTCAAATCTTGCCATGTTTTTATGCATAAATGAATGCAAACAGGAACACAAGTGTAAAGAAATCCGTAGGGTATGTGCATTACAATAGATGGACAATTATAAAAGGTCATACACCTCTGAGATGTAAATACACTAAATGAACTCGAGCATTGCTTTGGTATATGTGACAGCCAACTCAGACAATCTCAGACATGAGCACCAGCCAATATATATATTTTTTTTTATTAATGTGCAGTCTCATCAACACATCATCAGGGCTATTTGCACTTTATACACTGAAGTCAAGGCAATTTGCTAAAAAACAGGAGAAAAAAAAAAAAGGAACAAAGTTTTCTTTCTAGTCAAAAAGCTGTAGTCATTTAAACAACATCCTATACATTAGAGACGGGGGCGGGGTGGGGGGTAACTACAGTGGACATCCAACCAGGCACCTCCAGGGAGTCTGGCTGTTTGAGTCACTCCATTAAGGGGTCTTCACAACCAGAGGAACCCCTTCATAAGCACCCATCTTTTTTGCGGCACTGCAGAGGTTTAAACTTTTTAAACCATTACAACTACCTGATCGGTGCAAATCAGTTTAATTTAAAACAATACTTTTATGTTACTTTACACTTTGTACAGCTCATGCTTCAAATGCACAACAAACTTGAGTTCAGCTAGTTGTAAACTGCTTCACTGAGCATATTTGTATCATGTCACAGTTCAATAAGTGTACCCATTTGGCAAATAAACTTTGCATATAATGAATGCAAACCAGAATGCAACTGGGGAAAAAATATATGTATATTTCACATCACAACTGAACGGTGGCAGGTTAAGAAATATCTGATAGATGATGTATAGTCAAGCTTTTCCAATAAAATGTGAACTAAGAAGCAAAAGTAATTAAGAAACAACTTAAGTTCTATTGTTTGGCTTTGAAATATTAAAATAATGACATGAAGAGAAAAAAAAAAAAATCAAATATAAAACAGTTTGCAGAATCAAACCATTAAATTACAGTCATTCTGATTAGATGCTCAGGAATAGTTGGTCAAAGTATAACCCAGAGCAGTCTTTTGCTGCATCTCTATACAAATAGATGTTTTAGATAATTATTTTATTTAGACAGAATTGAACTTCTTCCTTCATCACTCACCTAATGAATTAAGTGTCTGCAGCGTTGGAATAAAAAGTCTGTGTTTGAAAGATTCCAAGCTTTCATTTGACCGTGTTAGAAGTCTGTCCTTCAAATATGTTGTCTGGACATTGTTTTTCCTGGTCCAACTTTACCCCTACGTCCCCTCACTCAATGTGCTTTTCTTCTCTTTTCAATCATTACTTTTTATTTAAGCGAAGAAGACGACAAAGATAATGAAGAAGACAATGAGAACAAGAAAGATCTTGATCATCAGCCAACGGTTGGAGGAGACTGACTGGAAATATTTGAGAATTTCTGTGTGAGCAGCCTCCACGTTGAGCTGGGTGTCCTCCACATTGGCATCGATTCTGTGAGAATGAGGCAACGAGACGACAGTCAAATCTCAACTTCCTTTCAAATCCGTTCATTCTAAGAAATTTCATGAACTAACCAGACTAAATGGACAATACAAAACAAAACAAAACAAAAAAAGCAGCTCTGGGCATCTGGTTATTTAAGTTTGTGAATTTTGGCCTTCAATTTCCCTTAATGATTGATAGACAGTGTTCAACCATACCAGTACTTCACATTCAGGGCTGTTATCACTCTGGTAGTACTTCTAATCATTGTCTGCATATTCCTCGCTGTGGGTTTGTCTTGTAAAAAGAATTTTATTTAATCCAATAAGAGACCGGATGATTGGAAAAGCCATCTACCAATTAAGTGTTGACATCCCAGTTTATTGCCACCTTTACTGTACTTGTGCCAGATACTGAATCACAAGTTGTCCAATTTGTGCTCAGTGTTTGGCAGAAGGAACAAGATTAACTTTTTTTTTTTTAATTCGATTTATGATGTAAAATAATGTTCAAAAAGACTAGAAAAGTGCAGTTATCCATCTGACCTCTGGATGGTCTCCTCTTGTTCCTTGACCATGTGTGCCAGCTGCTGGAATATTGAGCCCAACTCCACAATAGTGCTTTCTATGTTCTGCATGGTGTCGGCACGGCTTTGGATGTATGAGTCCTAAAATGCCAGAAAGAAGAAGGGGAAAAAATTGAAGTCAAGTATTTATGTTGGGGAGAAAAAAATGAATTCATGTCCACAGACTTAAAAATCTAAATTTTTTTTCTTTCTTTCTCCTCTCCATCTGTCCAACAAGCACGCTACCTGATCATCAATGAGCTGGAGCTGCAAAGGATTACTAGAAGAGCCCATATCAATGGCCACATCCCCCGAGTTCCGGGTCTCATCTTGCATCAGGACTGAGGAACCTGAAAGGAAACAAAAGGTAAAACACAATCATGTTCAACGAGTTCAGGCAAAAACTATGAATGAGGGGAAAAGCAGAAAGAACAGCAGGAACATACAGTTAACTAGTTATACCCGCTGGGAGAGTCAAACGTTCCAGGGAAATACCTTTTAAATTTGTGGTTGTATAGCCCTGGTAGTCATTTCGCGGCTCGCGAGCGGCATGCGGCTCCTGGGCCCCTTTTTTGCGGCTCCCTAAAATATTTTTTAATTTTTGCATTACAGAGGACCAAATACAGAAATAATCATGCACAAGGACTTCGAGCAGTTCCCTACACAGCAGCTGTTCGTTTGAACATTAAGTGCACTGGCTGTAAAAATGTCATGACACCGTTGGCGATTTTTGAGTAAGCAACATGCTCGTATAAATAATTTATGCAAGTTTACCATTACATAATTTTAAATATAAAAGACATAGCAAAAGCACAATGAAATCATAGAGTACTATAATGGAAATAACCATTTTCATGTGCATATTTTTGCCTGGTATATGGATCCCAATTTAGGAATAACTTTGTTCTCATTAGAACATGTTTTACGTTACTAGCAGGTAGACGTGAACCACAGGTCAAGCATTTAGGACTAAAAACACTCATCTGTATGAAAGGGAAAAACTTCTGCTACTGAAACAAAAAATAATTAACCATTTTTCAAATTGACTTAGGTTATTAACAAGATAATAAAACATTACAAACACTTTATATCCGATGTGTTCCGTTTTTCAAAATAGCAATGCTTAAAATATGGATATGCATGAGGTTTAACCTGAAATAAAACAGGCTGCATGACAACTGGTGTTGATGGAAATGCATGCACAGGAAGGATATGGCCTGGAACATACTTGCCGTTTATAACATGTATGCGTATACATCATAGCTGCCAAATGTATCCTGTATCTGTATTATGAACATCCTCAAAAAAAATACACAATGTTTATGTTAAATGTCATGTAAACATGAACGCGAGAGTCACTAGTGTAGACAAGTGCAGCAGTTGATCGCAAGTGACCAGTCGGGGAGCTCTGCTGTAGTTACAGCTCGCTGTGTGTTTGTGTTGAACAAGTTTGTGTCATCGGGTTTATGGAGGACATACGCAAAATACTGTCAGTGTTTGTCATGACTGAAGCAACTCAGTCCAGATGTAGACACCAGCTGCACCTTCTGTGAGAATTCCACTGAAAAAACTGCATTTATTTTGGCTTTGCCCTTTCACCAGATAACTCTGCAACTTTTTGTTTGTACGTTTGTTGTTACATTTCTGCACATTTTAATTTACACTGCAGACATTCTCTCTTTTGCTTCCATCAGAATATCAGTCTTTTTACTCTTGTTCTATTCTATATCCAGAAGTGTATGTTCTCTAACAGATTCATTTGGTTTTTTTTTCTGAATTTAAAGCACTAACTACCTTCCAGCTTTTCCAGTTTTAAAATTACATTTCATAATTCATGCTGCCATTGCCATCTTTATTCTCTATGTATATTCTATATTTTTCTTTTTATGTCATTTGTATTGCTACTGTTTATACCTTTGTTGTTTCACATTACATTTAAACTAGAAAACAAACACAAAAAAAAAACAACTATCAGTCTTGCCTTTTGTATACAGTTTTATTTTCAACTCTGGGTTTGTATTCTGCTCCCAAGCAGAGATCTCCGATATTACGTATATTGCCAGCATAGTACTGAAATAAGAAATATTCACAATGGAGCTGGTTGTATACATGATCTAACATGACAGCTTGATCAAATTGCAAGTATATTCCAGGCATGTGATCTCCCTGCACTCTTTAAAAGGTCTCTAATAAGAGGGCAGTTTCAGAGACCTGCTTAGCATGAGGACCAACTAAGTAGGAGCATCCGTATATGAAACACGGAAACACTTCCACAAAGCCAAAGAAAAAAAAACAAAAAAACAAAAGGGTCTGTTCACACTACTGCCCTCTTCAAAACCAACAGCACAAATTTGTGAATGAAGAGCAGGAAATATTTTGAGGTTTTAAGTTGAGAAATTATTATATTCTTAGACACAGGCTGTTGTGCATGTAAAGTTACCCCACTTGGTATAAAACCGTAAATACATTTTTACCTTATACCAAGCTGCTGGATAAAAATGTTCAGCTTGTTATTTAAGCATTAAAACAAGGTATTAGCACAAGGAATGTGGATGGTTTAAACATTTTGCCACAATAATGCCAGGCATTCTCCAACAAACGAAAATCACTGATGTGTTACGTTTACCCGCCGTTGTCATTACTTAAATAAAGGAACCATGTAAAATTAATTGCATATAACTGCAAGCGTGAAGCCAAGATGTGGACAGACTTACTGAAGTTGCTGGCACCCAGGGAAGAAGATGACACAGGAGGCTGGGAGAACTGCTCTTTCCTGCTGCGCTGTTGCTTCAGATTCTATAAAAAGTAAAATCATGAAGTGTTAAATGGAGAGGAAACCTCTGGGGGATTTTTAACATTGACTTCCTTTGAATAATGGCATTTACCAACGACTACTCACCTCTGTTCTGACCTCTAGAACTGATTTGAAGTCATTGGACATTGAAGCCAATTTGGACTGTGAACAAACAAAAACAGAGTTAAAAGTCCTTCTTTACATTTCCAGTAAGATATAAGGAGCTTGTGGAGGGCTACACATACTTAACAGTTCAAAGGCAAATTTGACAAAATATCAACCAAGTGGATCTAAACTTCTGACTACAGAAAGTCAGAAAAAAACCCCACTCTGATTGTTATTGTTCTCTCATTTCAACTTGGCAAAGAGCAACTAAAAAAAAAAGATCTAATTGGCCAATAACAGGAAGTTTCCTCAACTTTACAATCAAGCACAGAGAAAAAAAAAGACAAGACTTTTCTAAACGACACGTAAATTTCAGGATGCTACAGAAGTTGAATAATGTACCTGTAATGACACCACTATAGTGTTAGAATGGGTTTGGATGTGTCGGCCACGTGGACTTCCACGAGACTTCACAAAGTCCTGCAGCTGTGCAATTTGTTTGTTTAGACTGTTGATGTCCTGCAAGCATAAAGTACAGAAAGAGAAGTGAGCCAAACATGTTCATTACACACTCTTTTAGAGACCATCATTTCATGGGATGTTACTACTTCAACTCACTTGTTTTATGATGTACGTTAGCTCCTCAATCTCCACCGTCTTGTCGTCAAATAGGGATTTACTTTTTGCCACTAAAACATTGGTGCGACAGGTAACAGGACGTGTGAAATAGGTCATCAAATGTTCAAACATTTTTAAAGTTGCAGAAATTAAATTAAAATGAACACTTACACATCGTAAGCTTTTCGAGTTTGGCAAATGTATTGCTCAAGTCTTTTCCAATTCTCCTACAAAGACACAGATAAAGATGCAAATTTACTATTTATGCACATGATGGAGATTTTTTTTTTTTCACTGTTTACATTCCTACAAGCTACCCGCAAAGATTTTAGTATATTGTTTTCAATTTATAACTCTGAGCTTACATCCTTTTACATTAAGCCTGGACCAGTTTCTTCAGGTTAACTTCAAATTACGCATAGTTTAAACATAGCCTGCTTTCCGTAAAAATTTATACATTCAACCTCCTGATATTTATCTTTAAAATGTTGTGACAATGATCTCATTATGTTATAATGTATACTTATCACTTATATCTTACTTTAATGGCAGATGTCTGAACTTTCAATCAGTTCATCAGAAAAATGCAAACAGCATCTGGGGTTAACTTGACTAATTGTTCAGAATCTTACAGATCAACATTAAATAATATCAGTTCTGTTCAAATATTATAATAGCACCTGAGTCCAATAGATGAGCAAAAACAACTTATTCAAATGTGTTTGAGCTGCATCTGAGGTCTTTGTTATATGTTCAACTGCTCCCATCCACCATCTCTTTAACATAATAGAATGTACTGAGCAGCTCAAATGAATTTAATGAGAAACATGCCTTTAAAAAAAAAGAAAACTGTGAAGGGATTTAAGTTTTACACCGTAGTGTAGCTTCTCACATTGATGCATTGGTAAAATTAAATGCAATGACTGTTCAGTATGCCTAATCATGTAAAAATGTGATTTTAAGCTGACTTAGAAGACTTTACATATCTTTAAGTCTGCTATTAAGGTCCGGTAATGGTAGAAGAAGGTAATATTGCAACAGTTGGTATATCAACATTAAGGAACACTTGTAACCTGCTAAAATATGGGCTTTTGAAGTATGAGGATCTTACTTGGCCATAACTGTGAAGTCACTGCGTTGTCTGAGAGCACTGAGAGCTGGTTTGCTGGGCTGGACTCCATTCTGCAAGAGACGATAAAATAAATAACAACAACAAGAAAACAACAAGAAAACAAAAACAAAAAAAAGATTGCGAAAATGTGGTTAAGAGGTTTAAGATTTAACAGGGCTCATCCACATTATGCAAATGAAATCCTTTGGTTAAAAAAAATAGGGGAATTTAATACTTTCATATGAATTCAAAACTAACACCAAGAGTGCTTTGTCAAATTACCCAGTTTCTTTCATTTCTTTAATCTCATTTCATCTTGAGATGAAACCAAAACAAGACACAGAAAGATGGACTAAACTAGAGAGCAAAAGCAAAAGCAACCAAAAATGTAACACTGATATTTGATAAATATGTAGTGATGTCACATTACTATGATTAGTACTATGAATACTATGATTATTTGGAAAGATTACACTGTGATGAAGTGACTGGTGGTTACTCTAACACACCTGTCTGCCCTGGAGAGATTTACAGGCTGACTGGAACTCGAGGGTCCGGTCACGGCACGTCATCCCGCCGTCGGTAAAGGATCACCCAAAAAAAAAAAAAACCCCCAAAAAAAACACCTGTAGACCAGAAGCCACCTGAGACCGCAGAGTCCTCCTCCTCCTGCAGTCTGTTGGGTGAATAAACACAAGAAGAACCTCTCGACGTGTGGACACTCACAACCAAGGTGGGGTTTCCTTCATAAATCTATGACCGCACATGTCTGAAATAATGGAGAATAGCATATTTTAGCCTCACAGACCAAAATCATGAAATTAACCAAATAAACCACTGATTTCAGCCCAAGTAGGTCGACAAGAAGTCGACCATCACCGCGACCATCAAGACTAACAATGCGACTAAACACTAATATATATATATATATATATATATATATATATATATACGGTATAACTGCAAATATGATTAGGTAACGCCGATTACCTCCGTCTAAACCGAGACCGCTCATCACAGCTGATGACGGCCTGACCGGCTAACCTTAGCTGCGGAATGCTAACGGTCTTTTCGTACGGTTCCAGCTTTCCTACCATGAAATAACTCGACCCAAGTTAAGTCTATAATGTCCAAACAACTCCTATATCTTATTCAAGTGACAAAAGCGAATAATTTCTAACTTACTTGAAGTGATATCACACTATTCTTTGAAAGCTCTCGATGTTTCTGGTGAGAAGTAATCAGCCCCGGAGTTAAAGTTCCGACCAGGGTGATTTCCGGAGTCGACGTCACTGCCACGTATACTTTACTGACTCCAAGACGCAATAATCCCTGCAGGGCCGCGGAGTGGCCACCTGGGGGCGACATCGCACCTGCTTACTGATGGAAAGGAGGCGGCAGCGATAATTTTGCAGTAGTTTGACATTGAAGAGGATTCCAGTAAGCCCAAAACAAAAATATACATTTGAACGATGACGCAGTAAGGGCCAAAACCCATTCCTCTCGTGGTTCTTAGTGTAGGATATTTATAAAACCATTGTAACAAGTTTAATGGTGAAAAATAGCTTCACCTTCAGAGATTGTGGGCTTTATTTATTGATGTACACAATTATATGATTCTAAACGTATAAAACCTCTCAGTGAAATGTTTACTGCTTCGTATAGGCGAGGATAAAGCGATTTTTAATGTACATTTTGGTCAAAGATGTCAATTAAACAGAGGCTCTTAAAAGATAAAGATAGATTAATATCTTAATACATAAAATGATAACAATTGTTATCATGTCTCCTTACACATTGTGTTTGAGAAGTTTTCATATAAAGTAAGCCAAAAAAGTCTTATTCTCAGGTGGAGCTGAATCAGTATAAATATGCAGATTTTTACATAATTTTACAATATTTTTTTATTTCAGATTTACAATTTATATCTATTACTTCTAGTAATGGTGCAGCTATGCCATTGGTAGTAGTATATCATATAACATGGTATCATATGGTATATATTTTAGCGGTGTATTATGTGAGAAAGTAGAACTAGTTTGATTACATTTTGTTGGCCAATTTTGTCTGATTTTTACAGAAGCAATGCAGTTGAGATGTTAAGAAACTAAGGCAGACCCGACAGCAAGACCGCAGATAGCAGATGAAGGTTTAAGTAGTTTACCTACAAAGTCTGAATCAGCCTCAAACAATGACTGGTGGTGGTTTGAGGTTTAAGTTTTGAGGTGCTAAAGGAGAGACTGAATGGTGGGGTCTTGTTTGCTGGTGAAAAGAGGTTCAGGCACCGGAGCTCCGGAGAAGCAGGAAGCAAATTAGTTTAAAGAGTGCTTCACAAAGATTTTAGTCAGAGATACACTGGAGGACAGCCAGCTGTACCGCTGATGAACTGAAATAATATGACAAAGTGGCAGAGACAGTCTGGGGAATAAGTGCAGCTGCTGATTAACCTCAGATGAGCTGCAGCCTACAGGTGTAAGAAAGAGGAGAGCTCCAGCACGCATAAGCCATGCCAAAATACAAGGGAGGAATCATGCCAGCTGTACAGAGAGGAGGAAAAGACAAAAAACAGACATATAAAATGGTCTCAAACCTCAGAAAACGTCCAAACCATCAAAATGATTATGAACATGTTTGAGGCTTATAAATAAAGAACAATCAAATATAATCTGAAGTTTATGTTGTATGTTTTATCCTGAAGCATCACTAGTTTACTGTAATTTAATAACAATCACCTATTATAGAAAGTAGTATGTCATTTTCAGAAAAAAAAAAACAAAAAAACAAGTGTGCCAGAACTGACATTTTTAATTTACTTCTAGCAGAGATGACTGAAGACAGACACGGGTTATGATTGGCTGCTGCCTCAGGTGAGTCGACCCACAGGCATGGTATGGAAAGAGGGAGATAAGATCCAGGAGCCTTTCTGATGTCCTCTCACTCCTGCTGGTACCCGCATCCTCCTCCTGACAGGATCAAGCATGCCTAGACCACAAAAATGTCCTCACCCATTTACCTGCTAGACCCCCGACCGCAGAACCCCCCAGCCCTCTTCTATCCTGTCTGAACCCTGTACCACCACATCCACTTTGTTTACCATCACCTGCACTTTAACTCATCTATTCATGCTTTCAGATTTATTGGATATTTGCCCATATCAGGTCATATATGAACTAACTTATTTAATTTCCATGTTATCACATTTTTAACACATCAGCTGGTCCATTAAATGTTCCACGCCTTTAACCTTATCTCTATATCTGCTTTACACAATGGTTCCCACTCACCTATCCACACATGTACACGTGTGAATATTCTATGTACTGCCTGCAAAAGGACACTGTGGTCATTGTAGGGTTCAGTCTTGCCCAAGGACATGCGGCGAGGCTGGGAATCAAACCACCAATCGTCCATGAGTCACCACTGTTCTTTCCCCTGAGCCACGGGTGCTTCCTTTGGTTGGGATTGAACAATTCAGCACTTTCTTGCTGGGTAAACATCAAGTTTTGTGCAGATGTTCACAGCGTCCAGAAGATGAATCAAAATTGACTTTGCTTACCCAAAAATAAGTAAATTCCCATTATCAGGGGTGTCATCTCACTAAATCATCAACATGTTGTCTCTGCACATGCTGTTTTCCATAGTAACAAGAGTCGTAAATCTTTTATCAAGGTCGATGTCCTTCACTGGAGTGAGGCAGACAAGGTCTGTGGATCCATGTTTCTGTATAAGATAACACAATTTGTTTGCCCTGTAAAATAAAAAGGCTCTTTGTATTCACAAGCGACTTAAAAAAAGAAAAGAAAATGCAGTTACTCTCCTGCCTGTTTTACAAAAAAAAATAGTAAACACCCATGAATCTTCTTATCCTCTCATAGTGAATCAAATCTCACGCTTTCTCAACCATCCTTTTTCATGTTTCACTTGCACACACAGTAGCAACGATAGCATCTAACAACACACAGTCGCAGGCCAGATAGCGCCCAGTACCTGCCTTAACACAGCTGCAGCTACACAACCAGGGAGGAAACAATGGCTGGAGTTATTAGAAAAACAATGTGCCTGAATTCAGAGAAAGGCAAGGTGGAAAAATACAGGAAGTCCTGATACAAGTGCACAGACCGAGAGTCAAAACTGGGGGGGGGGTACAGGGAGGACGAAGGGAGGATGGCAGGGAGAGAAGCACATGCAACTAAGGGAGGTCGAGTAAATGCATAAAATGTGCATGGTTATAGAGAAACGTGGTGTCTCTGCCTTTTTTTCCCTGACATTCTGGGGGTTTAAGACACTTAGTGAGTGGGGGAAAAAGTGATTCTGGAGGGGAGGGCTCTTTTCTCTATCGAGATATATGACTCACGCTGTCCTTTTCTTTCTCTCTGTATCCCTAATCTTGCTGCTATATTTAGTGCTGGCATTATGCCCTTCAGGTTGGCAGCAGCACTCAGCTCCTCTCCTCTTCCTCTCTTATCCAGTCTTTCTTATCCAGTCTTTCTTATTCAGTCTTTCCTTTCCTGACCAGAAAATGTTGTCATCACGATCACTGACAGCAGGGTAATAAGAGGAACACACAGGTACAGCGTGTGTACAGATTACACAGACAAACTCAGAGGCTTTCACAGACTTGCAACAACATACACAAAATGCTCCACGTTGCCACAGTAGCACAAATGAACCGAGGCATTTACCCAGTAGTAAAACATCATAAATTAGAAAGTAAGTGCAAGTGCCTTGTGTGTGCTGGAGCAAATGAATAGTAATTTTCCACATGTAGCGTGTGGAGCTGCACACCTTTGTGCTTCTGACTCAGCAGTACAGACGAGAGGAGAGGGAACAATATTATGTCTCACAACAGCACGTCACATCACATACGCACTTTGTCTCAGTCCCAAACTCCCAGGGTGGCAATGTAATTGAAACATGGCTGTTTACCTTTCATTACCGTCAAGTGAGAGATTAAAACAAAAGAAACAGAGGGAATGGAGGAGAGGAGCCCAGAGCAGAGGGTCACCAGATGGACAGGAAGAAAGCGAAAGGGTATATATGAAAAATAAGACATTTTCTTTAATAACATCTGTAACATCACGGTTGTATTCTTGTATAACTTTTGAATATATTTGATGATGCAGAGTACACTTTAATGTTGACATTGAATCGATTAACTGCCATTTATAAGCGAATACAACTTAAACCTGCATTGTTTTTCTACAAGGACATCATTTGAGGGCACAAATGGTGTAGCAGCAAAAAAAAAAAAAAAAAAAAAAAAAAAAGAGTGTCGGTATTCCTCTATATAGGCTACAGTAGTACAATGTATTTGCAGAGAAGACATTCATTGCAAAGAACGGCTAAAATGAAGTAACAAATATATTTCTAAAGTATGCACTACGTCATACAGTGGATGGGTATTACAGGTTATAAGATGTTATATAGTTCAGTAAGGGATATCAATAGCCTACTAAGTTACTGGAGGCTGGAACAGGGCTACCTTAACAGTACAGTGTAGACTGTTATCATACAAAGCACGCTGACGATTGATGCTCACATGGGATCAGGATATTTGAATAAGATAGTAACGTGTCCATACCTTGTATCTTAAATGGTTGTGATGTAATATGACTGGACAGATAACAATACATCTTTAGTTGAATCAGCTGCTGCTGCTTTCAATGATCATAACCAACACTGGAAAATAAAAGACATTTGGCCACAAGATATAAAAACCGGAGTTTTACAAGCCATCCATAAAGCTATGTGACGCCACAAGTCTTCTAGGTGGAATGTACAATATACTATATGTAACATGGGTCTGCATGGAAGCAGTCCATATCAGCTTTGTTATTATCATACATTTTATTGACGTTGTTCCCAGCATATTAATCTGCAATATGTACTTTGCGATCTAAAAAGACAAGTGCAATCTGTACTGAGGTTTAAGGAGTCTTGGGTTTCCCAGAAGATTTGTTTGCCTATTGTTTGCAGTTGATACCTATAATTAAAAAGCAATGGCTGGAAAATCTGTCGGTCCATGCAGATTATTAATGCATGAATAGCAATAGCCGTAAGTGAGTGAAAACCCCTTAAAGGCAGTGTTTCAAAGAATTTAGGATGTACATTTCTTCTCCCCTCTTGCCAAAAGTTAGATGAGAGATTTGGTACCACTCCCGTGTTTGTCCTGTAAACATGTAGTTCAACATCATCAGCTGGGTGCTTTGCTTTAGTGCTAAGATTGAAAACAGGACTAAGCAGCCTGGCTCTTTCCAAAAGTAATATAATCTGCCTACCAAGACCTTTAACCCCCTCAACCTTGGAGGTCCGTGGACCAGGACCACATGTTACTAAAACCTCAACTAGTTGGCACGTTTCTGAGGTTTCCTGGTGCTAATAAGATGAAAATGTATGGAGGATTGTTATGCTGCGTTTCTGTTCAATCCAACTAGGTAGGGTTGCTTTTGTGAACTTTTGAATAGATTCAAACATTTAATGACTCATTGTTATGAGGCTGTTACTTACGCTGATTAAGCAAAAGTAAAAAAAGAAGAAGAAAAAAAAAAACGAAAGCAAGAAAAGCTCTCTGGCCTAAAGATGGGGGCAAGGAAGTGTTTCAAAACTGTCCCAAGCGCCTCTTATCCGCAGACCTCAGGGTTAATCACTTTGGCCTCTTGTTTTTGGCGCTCTTACTGACAGTTTATCTAGGATTTTTGAGGTGGAAAAAAGAAATAACTCAACAGCCTTGAGAAGTAAAATCATTACTAAAATTGTGTTAAAACCAGCAAGGGAGGTTCCTCCACATGGATTTCAGTACCTCTGACAGAGCCATGCCAGCCGATGCTGGCTTCACTCTTTACGCAAAGCTGACTTACTGCAGGATCCAGCTTTTTATTTACAATACAGATATAAGAGTGGTGTCAATTCTCTCGTCTAACTTGAAAGTGTACTTCCCAAAAAATTTACCTAAAAGGTCGAGATTGGTCCCCAGTAGTTTGAGGCTAAAAAAAAAAAAGCTTTGGGAAACCCTTCTCTCTTTCCACATTATCACACAGTCTCTGGTCTGTATGTGGAGGACTAGCTCAGCTCTCCTGTCATGAAAAGTTCATCCCTTCAGAAAACGTCTCTAAATGAACGATATTCCGCCTCTGGACTGAGGCTGTACTTATTGCCATACGTATCATTATCGAATCTAACACAGAGAAAGTAACAATAATGCTCTAATACTTGGTCATTAGTATGTTATTATATAGAGGTAGTGATTGAAGCATTGATTGATAGCAATAAACACTGGACAATGAGCATGAAAAAAAAATCTCATCTCAGGAGAATATAAATACAAAGCTTATCATAGCAGCCATTGAAACAAAGTATTGTTGCTTCAAGACTGACACATAAATAATTCACACTCTGGACTACATACTATTTCTGGGTGACTATTCTTCAATCAGCAGGACCGTATGAAACCCAGGGAGAGTTGAGACAGGAATCATAGAGTTTCCAAGCAATTGTTTCTCACTTTCTTACCCTAATCCAAACGCTAAGACGTCATGGGTAATGGTTCTCGGTCAAATTTGGCACAGCAGACAGACAGGCTCTGAATGGGTGTTAAAACTGGGTTTAAACTCCCTGACCTGCCACTTCAGGTCCTCTGAGCTCTCGCTTTAGCTTGTCACACTGACTGACAAGCAGCTGAAGAAGTGAGGCAGTCACTGTTCAAATCCCTGTTCCCACTCAGCAGCCAAGCCATCATAAAGCAGCACGGAGTAAAACCGTGAGATTCTGTCAGAATATAAACAAGATATGTTCCAAGCAAATAATACTCTCTCCATCCGGGCTCAAACGTGCAACAACAATAGCTGTGTTTTCCTTTCACTGCACTGGGGATGGCTATTTGCTTGGTTTCTGTGTTCTGGATGCAACACCACCCCACTGATTGTTTGAATTACACATTGTAGTGTATAGACTCTCCCATTTGTGACTCGTGTGAGCTGTCTCTGTTTAAATTCAATACATTTAGGTATCGGTTTAGCAGGCCACCCAGCGTGATTTGTTTTGTAGACGGATTAAAGATGAACACAAACAAAACAGACACATTCTGCAATGCACTCTGCAATATCTTTCCAATCAACTCAACAGAATTATAATAAAATATAAAACAGTGGCATGTTATACAATTCTTAATGCAGTGTTTGCAGTAAATTGCAAATAATTTGCAAGTATTTGCACAAAAAAAAAAAAGCTTATTACTACCTGCATTCATTTCACATTGCATGTTTGTATGTAAATATGGATGTGTGTGTGCTGCAGCAAAGTAAGACTCTGCATTTGTTGTGTTTTCCGTGTTCCTGGTAATATAAGAGTGAATGTTTGTGTGTGTGAAGTAGTGGAGAGCCGCCAGGCCTCATTATTGTCATTCTCCTCACTGCCTAAAGAGAAGCAAAAAGAGGCAAAGCGGCTCCTTTCAATCGAGGAGCTGAGGAGAAACGCACACAAAAGGCTCAAATTAAACAAATGCCGGAAAGAGGCTTGGAGAGCCAGCCCGTGGTCATATGCTTTGAATAAGAGTGAACGGGTGCAGGGATAACCCATCTGCGTCTTTCAGTACGGAGACCACACAGATACGCTCCATCCTGGTATTCAGCTCAACTACGGGTCCAACAACAGTGGGGTGCCAGTCCATATGCATGCCTTATATCCTTCTGGTGTTTATATGTGTATAAGTGCTCACCAAATAATATATTGCTGTTGTTGCTCAAATCATCTGGCCTTGACTTAAATGTAGAATCCGTCTCCATGTGCAGTTTCCTTGAGAAAAAAACGATCAAATGTTCCACTGAAGCATCAACATGCAGGACACCTGTGTAAGGTCCCATTCATCCACGCTGTTGTTGTTGGGTCTGAATTTTTCTTGTTTCCACTTAAGTAATTTGGTTGCAGTTGAAAGGAAGGTTTTTGGAGTTCCAGTCTCCAAAACCACAGCAGAATATTTTTACCTGCTGCAGATCTTGTTCCCAAGTCTCTCAGATGTGCCAATTTTCCACCGCTTTAATCCTTCACTCAAGTCACACCAGATGTTCGTGCACAAATGTACATGAAATCTTGCCACGGGAGCAAGGAGGTGGAAAGATGTTTGCGCAAATGCAAATCTAGAGCGCATTTAGGCTGTAACGATACACTAGTACAGGTTCTTGTGTGTGCTTCTACAACTATTTCCTTCGCTTTGAGATACTGGAAGTCGAAGCATCTGTTCTGGCACTGATGGTTAGCTTGGGTGATGAATTGAGATTTGAGAAATTTGGCGAGTTGAAAATAAAGTGGGTGGGCACATCAAGTTCTTGTGGCTTCACATCTGGAACAAAAAACAACAAAGAGAGGAAGGTTTTAGCATAAAATCTTTTCTCACAGATTGATGACTGAATTTTGCATGAATTATGATTTATACAACTGTCTACGCATATTATACAGTTTGGAGGAAAAACACTTCTCAGAAGCTCTTATATTGTCATTTATTCAGCCACTTTAGACCCCCCTCCCACCCTCGATCCTATTCAGAGTTGGGGGGACTGGAGCCTATCCCAGCTGTCACTGGGCCAGGGGCAGGGTACACCCTGGACAGATCACCAGTCACACAGAGGCAAATGGGAAAAACAACCATGCACACAGACCTCTACTGACTTAAAATGAAGTACCCCGACAAAACCTAGCTGTGAGGTGACGTTGGTAACCATCACCCCAGCATAGGGCTCATTATAATAAAGAATAATGCTGAAAAATGCATTAGAGCTCAAGATACATCACTAACAGCATTTTCCTAAGGACCAAAGTCTAATTAATACACATCCAAACATATTAAACGAGTCCATCTCATCCCAGTTACTTCCCATGCCTGTCTATTATAATTTGGTTATAAATGCATTTATACAACGACTCGAAAATACAACTTTGAGCAATACAGTTTCATCTCATCTAACTTTTGTGTGGACTGACTTGCAGCGGCGAGGGTTGAGTCTCTGGCCTTTTCGGCTGCAGCTCTCATCTCTGACGATGCATATGCACTGACACGATGTCGTATCAAGGGCCCACTTCCTCCCTCGGCAGGGGCGGCAATGAGGTGTCGGGGAGGGAGGTGAAGAAAGAGTGGTAGCAAGAGTTGATGGGTGAGGAGTAGGAAGAGGAGACAATGTGGAAGGAGGAGGAGGAGGAGGAGGCTTGTGGCTCCTGGATGGAAGAGATGTGCAACAACAGCCTGATCATGAAAAGTATACAGTTAAAGCAACAATTTTGAAAGGTTGACAAAATGACAACATATGGTACAGTTGCATATAAGTTATCACATTATTTTAACCGAATGTCTAAAACTACAGACGAAAAACAACAATAAAATACTTTCATATAGTAAAATAATAAAGACAAAAATGTCCCTCCTGTTTCAGTAGTAGCATACATTTCAACAAACATTATTTAAACGTCTTCTTTAGCTTTATTGAACTTCTAGTAAACTGCTGGTAGATGTTGTCAGTCTTCATTACTTACATGTATTTGCATTTTTTTTAAAAAGCTCATGTCTACCTGCTTTCATGTCACATTCCATGTTTGTATGTAAATTCAGATGTGTGTGCGCTGCAGCAAAGCAAGAGTCTGCATTTATACTAGTTTTCGTGTCCTTCTTCATTACTGTTTTCAGGTTCTTAAATTTGTCAGGATGCCTTTTGCACTGGCAGATTTGAGATCTTTCCAAACGTTTTCAGCGGATGCTTAGATCAGAACTCATCGCTAGTTGGTTTAAGATGGTCCGCTTTTCCTTTTCAGACATTCTCTCCATGTGTTAGGTCTCCAAAACCAGACTTTCACTTCAGATAATCCAATTTGCTGTAAATTAATTGACTTTGTGATCTCCTTTCTTTTTTATCCAGTGCAGAAGCAGCTCCATATCCCCATAGCACGACTTACCCTCTACCATTTTGTACTGCAGACAGGGTGTTGTTCTTCATTTTGTCCCATAAAATTACATATTACTACTCTATCCATAGAATGTTATTCCAGAAACCCTAAGGCTATCTATTTTTTTGCATACATTACACCTTTTTTTCACCTTGACATAGGCCCTTAAATGTCTGTAACAAGACTCACAGAGTTGCTTTTTATTTAGACCATAATTGTTAATTTGGGTCATATGAACATTAAGCTGGATGAAAATAACCATTTCTAGTGAGCATTTTATGTCTGTATTGTGCCAAATAAATATCTTTGTGTATTCTTTTTCTTCTGTATTTCTGCAGGTATACTAGACCCTGCTGTTGCCATCCTGTGTGGCGATAGATCTAACCAGGATTGTAAGATGCTTCACTTTCATAATGTTTGTTATTTGGGGCAGTTCTGCTAAACCTGATGGGAATGATGGTAACTCTGCTGGTTTCTGGTACCGAAAGAAGACAAGCTAAACAAAATGCAGGTTCATTGGATAACAAACCGTTTTAAATTCAGTTTTTAACTTATCTTCATAACCAAGACTAATCACAAGATTATTTACGTTTGATTCAGAAACCACAGACAGCCGTATCAATTATCAGAGGCCCGTGAAAGAAAAAATTAGTTGACAATCTGTCCAGCAATTATAGTGATATTATGTCTGGACCAAAGTGATGCACTGACTAACTGGCTAGAAATTAAATGTAAGGCTTGTCTGAACATGCACACTGCCAGTCTGAGACAAACCCACACAATGCCGTGTGTGGGAGAGGTGTGACTAATGTGGGATAATGTTTCTAAAACTGCTGACAAACTAGCCCTGCTTTCTGTCCGTCTGTCTCTCTGTCTGTTACCATGGCTATGCTCGCCTCGTTGGCTTTGATGCCCTGCACTCTCGCTCTCTGAGGTCTGAGTCTGAGAAAGTTGCCTGCATCAGTTGGTCCATTAACTGCGGCTAGTTATGCCTCGGTCTTCCCGGGAGGGTAGCGGCTTTAATGAAGTTACTTAATGAGGCAGAGAGGGGCCATCTTTGTTCCCATCCCAGTGACCACGCCTGCCGCTGGCATGGAGAGAGGAGGCGGCATTTGGGAGCAAATTACACAGATTTCACCCTTGCCAAAGTCTGAATAAAGCCTTTTCTGAGTGATGGATGGGTGCTAAGGGACATGACACCCAAACAGAGCCACCTCTGGCCCCCGGGGGCCGGAAATGACTGACAGCAAAGTAAAAGGGATGCAGATAAAAAGACTGGAGAGGAAAAGAGTGTTAACTATTTCATTCTTTTCTACTCAGAACTTGTGGAGATTGTATTTTCATTACAGTGGTGGGAATTTTATCACGGGGTTTCAAACCCCTCGTGACATCAAATATGATTTCATTAAACAGTGCTCTAATTAACTTGACTGTGGAGTTTAACAGTGGGTTACAACATGTGCGTGTGTGTGTATTTGACTGAGACCTTGACTGCTGCTGTGAAATAAATCGTCCTTCAGTAATAGTGTAGACCTGATAACCCATTTTTCCCTAATCCAAACATTCACACCGAGCCTGAGAGTATCTGAAAAATACTGACTAATGATAGCACGTGGAGAATAAACATCGACATGAGGCTTGTGAGTGAGTTAAAAAGAATTAAATGAAAAATGTGTGCAGTGGGTTTTCAACATACACCGCTCTGACAGCTCCAGTCTTCCTCTGTCTGGACTTCCTCCCCTGCTTTTTCTTGTCTTTTCTTGCGTGCTTTAGAAAAGGCCTGAGAATATCCAACAGACAAAATGTTAACCCACTTGTGCAGGAGTTCATGTTGCATAAGAAGCAGTTTTCATACCTGTTACAAAAAGAACGATCAAGTCAGCATCCCAGGACTCACAAAGTGTTAAACATATCCCTGGATGAACTTTGAAATCTGTACTTTTTTTTTTTAAATACATAAAAATGAGTTAATAACTCTTGTCAGGAAGTTTAAACATGGCTCATACCAAATAACCATGACTTTTAAGTTGTTTTTTAAATACTACAGATTCTCTTGTGAATCATTTCAAACATCACTTGAATCCTGTCAAAAATGTTCCTTAAGTATTTTGTTTTTTAAATGTTATATTCCCCATTTTGTTCCACTTCTTATATCATGCAAAGAGAATTTTCAATATCTTTTCTTTCACTAAATTTTCAATAAAATTAGTCCCAGATGTTCATTTAAAGTTGACTGGAAAACTTCACAAAAAAAAGGAAAATTAGATTCCATTTAAATCTGGGTTCTAATTAGTCATTTTTTTACAGTGAAAAATATTCAAAAGCACAAAAACACTTGTAATAGGCGCTGGCGTTTTGTTTTGTCTTCTGTTACTGACATCCATATTATGGCTGCGATGTCCAGAAGGTAATTGTCCGTGTCAAAGTAAAAGTGTTTGTTGCTTCAGCTGACAGGCTCAGGCTGTTTCTATGGGATCTGACAAAAATATGGAAATTATTCTTACAGAGCACCCACTCCAAGTAGCGAAAAATGTCTGGTCCAGACAACTTCAACATCTGCAGGTTTCTTTATTGGACATTTGGCCTTGAATGATGGTTTTGACTCAGGGTGAGTGTGGCCACCTGAACTCAGCCTAATACCCATGGCAAAGCTAGCTTATGTCATTTGGACCACATCAGGGCCGTATGACAAAACCCATAAACCTTGTGAGTCCCAGGTCATGACCTTTGGACCACATTTGGCCGGCATACTAGTTGCCAATGGATTAACTGAGCCAAAACCGCTACGTGACGTCCAGAAATGGCCCAAATGTATCTGCTATCTGAGACGGAGCCCAAATTTAAGATCATCAGAATTTTATTTAAAAACAAAACAAAACAAAAGATGCATGGATTAATTCCCTAAAAAACTAAAAAGTTTAAAGTGAGCTGCATTTTAAAGCAACCTGCTGCCTTTATTAAAATCCTAATATTGCTGTTTTTGGTTCCCAAGTCCATGTAATAAGTAGGAATGAAACTTAAAAAAAGAGAAAAAAACTGTTCTCACACAGGATTCAGATGAGAAACTATTTATGTTATAAAATTATGTTTTCATGTTTGACTCAAACCCAGGTCTTCCGAACTAAAGTCCCATGACTTATTCCACCACATCTTTGTAGCATTTGATGATACTCTGTTCATCTTTGAATTTAATGAAAACCTAAAATTGTAACATTTTAGTCTGAAAAAAAAGTTCTGCACTGAAAGATGTGTGTCTAACACACAACAGAGGCCTCACTTAAAGAGGAATCCTGCACGGAAATGTCATGTGAGGGAGTTGTTTTAGTAGTTCGGTGATAAATGCAAGTGAGATGGGTGACTAGTTCATAAAGAGAAAATTACTTTCAGTTAGAGGATCATTCGACGAAAGACTCTCACAACCTATGATGAGCATACTGAAGGCTGCACAGCATGACAAGTCGAACCACTTAAGAGTAAAGAAAAGAGCTGCAATCAGCTGCGACATCACATGACCTGATTTATGTTGATGTATAAGCAACACAGTAAAATGTGTATGTAACATACTGTATATGTAACATGTGACTCCCTGTCAGCTAAATGGCAGTTTTAAAGGGTTTTTTTTTTTTAAATGTTCTCTTCAACATGCTGTTGGGTGCCATGTTTACATTTTTCTCCCCAACTTCACTTTAACCTGAAGAAGCAGAGTGCACGAAGTGTTCTGGTTTTAGTTTCCTCTCTCTTCTTCTTCAGCCTTTTGAATTAAACTCTCCCCAGATACCGGGACAACGTAGACCAGCTTTGCCATGACATTATTAACATCTGCTGTTGTTGTGTTTTGGAGCCATAATTTACTATTATGAATGCGTGACTGTGCTCAGTTGGTTTGTGGGAGAACACATGGCAGGGGAGATAAAAATCATCACTATGGTGACAACAGGATGCGGGTCGTCCCAGGGGAGGCTGGGAGAGAGTCACACAGATGCTAACTTACTAAGGCACACACACACAAACAGACACACATGAAAGAATTGTTTAAATTAGCAGAAATATTTGGCACACATGAAAAAAGCATGGAAAAAAAAAACCATCAGAAAACAATACCCAATCAGACAGATAAATAATCTTTAACTAAGAGACGCACACCGTCTGCACACATGCACAAATACATTAGAAGTCTTTATTTATGTCCACATCCTAACAGGAAATAGGAGGACATAAACATTAAAGATGCAATTATGTGATTGTCTGGCTGGACCTGCCAGTATGAGGCACACAAACAAACACCAGGATCCAAGTGAAGAGTTCCTGCCACAGCGTTCAAATGTCACTCCCTGAAACCTGGACAGGACTGGTAAGGTTTCTTTAAATTGAGCACGCAAACTTCAACCCACAGTCAAAGGATTTTATTAAAGCATAATCAGTGACATTTCACTGACAGCCGTATCCTCCTATTGACCTTGAGATAAGTGAACCATAACAGACGTGTTGCATAATGGTGAAGTATCCCAGTGAAGCAGCACTTTCCAACCCGTAATATGTAACAATGTCCCTGGACTGGTGCCACCTTCGTTACTTTATGTTTTCAAATGTTCTACCTGGTCTTTTGTTGGCTGCAGGAAGAAGTTTTTCTCAACTATGACAGGGTTACTTCAGGTCAGTGTTCACACATGTTCACGCAGATGAAGGGAGGCCCTCTTCACTAATGCTGTCACTCAAGTTTTACCGATCTACGGCTGCCTTAGCCAAGCAAATCAGAAAGAAGAAAAACCATACATCCACCTTCTGAGAATGTTGTCCCATATTTCGATAAGGCAGAGCTTTGTCTTGACATTAGATATTGCTGCACCTACTGCATGGCAACGCTGATCCCAAAGGACACCTAGTGTGCATCTCCACGACGCTTGGAGAAGCTATGACGACAGGACACACTTTGATGCCCATGACGACAGACTGGTGCATGTATGAACATGTATAAATCATAAACAGTAAGAAGAGCATGATTAGGATTCATTGTTAAAAGTACTCATGTTTTATGTACTGACACGACAATGCTGACGTGAATTTGTTTCAGTTTAGGTGTGTGCTATTGGTGGCCTTGTTTATCTAATAGCTGATAACGGTGCCCTATTTTAAATGCAACTGAGCCACTTAAAGCCAGCTGGCTTTCATAGGTAAGAGCTTGTTTTTTGGGTAGGACCATGTGACAGAATTATAAGATTTAAATAAATTGAGAGACACAGAGAAGAAGATGCAAGGTTTACCTTGTCGTAGGTGTTGGCTGGAACTGTTCTTTTAATCTGTATGTAAATTTAAAAAACAAAAAAAAGAAGAGTTCACTGAGGTCATTGAAAGAATAAGTACATCGTGCAAGTCTGTAGACGCCACTGTTTTTTTTTTTTTTATTACCTGCACTCGCACTGGCTGTGCTCGATGAAGGGCAGCTCAATTAACTCGTGTTTCATGAAGGACGTTCTCATCAGCTGCACGCAGAGCAGCAAAAATCAAAATATTCAACATGTATCATCCGGCGAAGTACATCACATAGAGATTTCAGTGTGTGTTTGGGTGTGTACCTCCATGGTGAGTGTGTGCGTGAGCGAAGGCACACACTCCAAGGCCTCATCAGCACAGCAGCCGCCGCATCGCCTCACAGACACGCAAGACGGGACGAAAAGATGGTGGATCTCACCCGGCAACTCTCGCCAAACCTCCACCAGAGTGTCCCGGGGCTCACACCCACTGCGGGAATACACTTCCAGCCATCGTCGCACTGGCGCAGAAACATGTAGAAACTAGTTATATTTCTACTTTTTCAGCTACATGGAGTGAGATACTTTGTGGAAACATCTGGAGCTCACCTTCTCGACCTTCTCTTGATTTCGGGAGGTCCGCAGGCCGCCAGTGAGCGAGCTTGAGAAAGAAGAAAAAAAAAAAGAAAATTCAAGAAAGAAAAACCAGTTACAAGTTGGGTTCATTTACACTTGTGTGAATACTTACTGGATAGAAACAAGAATTCTCTCCCCACCTCTGTACATTATCATTTCAACCAAATGTTTCTAAGACTTTAAGGCACAAACCAAAAGTTTATTTAAACGCCAGCATGATTTAAATTCTGATAAATATATTCAATTAAAATAAATGAAAATATTCCAGTTTTGGTCTGTATAAAAACTTTAAATTTTAAATCAAATTTAAGTTAAAAGGCACTTTAACCATGCAGTACCTGCAAAAGGCCCGAAAAGACGGCCCCGGGTCACCTGCACTACCTAAAGAGTAGCTACATGACCCATAATCTCTATATGGGTCTAGTCAGACTTGTTTTGTCGTCTCACAACCCTGCATTGTCTGCTTTAAAAGTGTTGCACAAAACTCCGGAGCAGACCAAGAGATCAAAGTATTTCCTGCTAAAATAACCGCAATATTTAACACCTGGGATCAGAACACGACAAGCTCAATAAAACCAAGTGGTAGATAAGAAGAAGAAAACAAAACCTCTGAACTTTGATACTCCCTCTTTATGCCGTTGCAAGAGGGTGAGAACAGGTGTGACAGTTAAATTAAACATCAGGCTTCATTTTTGGTTTTCTTGTGACACATCTCCTGCACAGATGAGGTCTGCTGGTCTATCTGAAGTAAAAATGTCTCTGCACATGATCAAATTTTAACCAAATCGTCACCTCTGTGATGACCTGCAGGAGGGAGCCGCTTTGAACCAGTTGCACCTGCTATCTTTGCCCTGAAGCTTTCTTTATGGTGCTTGGGACACTTTTAATCCCCTTGTGGGAGTGCACAGCGAGAGTCTGTCTCTGGGTAAATTGGGAAAGACAAACATAACTTTCTATGAAAACAATGGACTAAATACTTTGCATTATTATATTACTGAATAGTTGGTTCTCACCTAATATCTTGTTTAACTCTGTCGTTCATTTTTATATAAATGCATGGGCCACAGAGAACACCCGTGTGAGACTTCAGCCCCTGGACTCTCAATACAGGAGTCACGCTGCTGTCAGTCAAGCAGAATATATCTTGACATTGTCTTGCTGAAATAAGCAAAGCCTTCCCTGAGAAAGATTTTGTCATGGTCTAGGATTTCTGTCTTGCTTTTTTTATGTGTGAATTTCTTCTAACTTCTGTTCAGTGTTAGTTTTTTTTTTTTTTTTTTTTTTACTTTTGTGGTCTCAGGAGGGATTTATTTTGAGTACACCCCCACCTATTTCCCAAAAACAACTGAGATCGTCTCCAACAGATCCCTAACACCCTGAGTAGGAAAGAACCAAGTCTAGATGATGGATGGATGGATGGATGGATGGATGGATGGATGGATGGATGGATGGACGGATGGATGGATGGATGGATGGATGGATGGATGGATGGATGGATGGATGGATGGATGGATGGATGGATGGATGGTGTCAGTGGTGCTGCTTTAGGTCCCTATGGAGTTTTGGTTTTCTTGTTCTTTTCTTTGTTAGCCCTCTATTCTGTGTTTAATTACTTCCCTCCCCTGTCTGCCTAACTATCGCTGTCTTCTTTGTTCATTTTCATCTGTCTTCTTTCTCTGCCAATTTGTTGTGTTTCCCAATGCTCCTCTCAGGTTTGCTTCTACGTTTTTAGTTCTTTTGATATCCTATTTTGCAAGATTTCACCTCGTAAAACAGAGGAGTTTATTGTAAATCCTGCCTCCTTGGCTTGCCGGCATTATGCTCTCAACTCCCCCATCCTGATAGTTATCTCCTGGATAGCAGCATATCGATGGCCGAAATGCAAAACCTCATATCTAAAAAAATGCACCCTCCTGAACAAAACAAACATGTTTTCTCAAACAATAACTGTTTTTGGACAAAAGTACTACACTGACTGACCAGGTATTAATGAGCAATGTGGAGATAATAAAATTGTCTCTACATTTTTTTGATTGTTTTGCAGATATGTTCTTTTAAAACCTGTTGATCAGCATTAATAGTGTCCATGTTATGTGCAGTAATGCAGCCTCACACCATCCCAGGTCCTGCCTTTTGAATTCAGCACTAATAACAACCTCGATTGTTCAGCTAAGAGTTTCCTTTATTTTGAATCTACAAACTAAGTTCACCAACATTGGCTTAAACAAGTTTTCATGAACCCCTGCACCGATCTCTACCGTTTTGTGTTGTGGCATTGAATGAAGCTCTGCCCAGTGGCCCCACAAACTCCAGCCATTATTCCAGTTTGAGCCTTGTTCCTGAGTACAAGATCCCTTTGAATACTCTAAATTTAGCAACATAGCAAATCTTCATAATCACCTATCAATTTTTTAGGAACCTGCAAGCAAATGCCAACTATGAAGAGGCTGCAAGGCAATTGGCCAAAACCATGTACCTACAAAGTGTAAGCCAGATCATTAACAGCCAGCTGAAGGAGAAGAACAATGTCCAAGCCATCAACGCCTGTAATAAACTGCAAATTGAATGTCTCAGGCACCAGAAAGCCAGTGAAGAAGAGGATAAAGAGGAGGAATCATTGAGGAAGGATAAGCCCCTGCATGGCATGGACCACCAGCAGATTACAGCAGTGGCTGATGTGGCGAAGTCCTTCTAGTGGTTAAAAAAGGTTGGAATATAAGATCATATTGAGGAACTAATCGAAGAACAGCTCCTGAATACAAGAGCAATAGAGGTGCCAGTTCTATCTATCTATCTATCTATCTATCTATCTATCTATCTATCTATCTATCTATCTATCTATCTATCTATCTATCTATCTATCTATCTATCTATCTATCTATCTATCTATCTATCTATCTATCTATCTATCTATCTATCTATCTATCTATCTATCTATCTATCTATCTATCTATCTATCTATCTATCTATCTATCTATCTATCTATCTATCTGTGTGTGTGTTTACAGATGATTTAGTGCTGAATTTACACATTCAATTAAATAAAAGGTTGTCTCAAATCACTGCCTTCTGATTTCATCTACCTTGTACTCAGTGACCATTTTTTTAGCAACTGTTTAGTGTTACAGTTTCACACAATTTATAGGCACTTTTACACAAATTAAAGACCTTAAACCATTTCTACCAACAAGGAAAATGGATTTTATGGTGCTATGTTTGAGTCTGATGTGTGCATGAAGACCAAGGCCATTTGTAAGGGAATGTAGACTTTGTCCAGTTGCCCCCTTTTTACCTGCTCCACCCCCTTACACACACACACACACACACACACACACACACACACACACACACACACACACACACACACACACACACACACACACACACACACACAGGTTTTGTCCACACTGACTAAACAAAATTGAGTCAAGCTGCAACTGAGGCCATTTTGTGACTAGTATGAGCTCAAATGTGTCTCCTCTGTATCGGTCTATGAGACAAGTCTAAGATTAACTCCTCCTTGGCAGCCATATCTGGCACGTACACACACAGACACACGCTCCTAAGTGCCAGCCCAGAGCCATCTGCACTGGCACTGCTATCTGTCAACAGTCTAACCCATCTTACTCCCAGCCACTCCCTGAGCATACTGTACAGATGGGCTGTGTGTGTGTGTGTGTGTGTGTGTGTGTGTGTGTGTGTGTGTGTGTGTGTGTGTGTTGTGCATGTGTGAAAAAGACCTTTCCCTAGAGCCACACACTAGCTCTCCCACACTAGTTTCATCTCCACAAGAGAAGAAGGATGACCCCTTTTTTTCCAAATAAGCTGTCAAATAAGCAGACAGCATGAAAGAGGATAGTCTCGGGTGTGAAGGTGAAGAGGCTTTCTGGTGTGCGCCGCTGTGTGCCGTGTAGCGTCTGGGATGATGAATGACTAAAAGATACAGTAGAGAGCAACACAGAGCCGGGGATGAATCCCACACTGCTTCAGAGCACTGCCTGTTCCCGGTAGACGTCTCCAGACATAAATAAAGAAACAGAGAAGGCAGGTCTCTCCATGTATGTGTGTGTGTGGAAGTGAGCACATAAATCACATCGAGGACCATGTCAGTGCGATCAATGAGCATTTCTTATAAATGATAACACCGTGTGTAAATGACGCAAAGATAAATTTACAGATAACATTTGATTATGTGGAGGCTAAATCAGAGCTGTAATAATACAGTGATTCCTTCAGTAGCCAAACTGTAGTTATTTGCTGTTATTTATTAACACAAAACATGAATTTAAGTAAATAAATCAATTTCCAGCTCCTCCAGTGATGCTGTTTCTTTGTTTTATTGTACAGCTGACTTCATGTGTCTGAGTAATAAGAAAACATCTTTCTGGGTCCTGGAATAATCCAGTGAGCTTTTTGTGCTATTTTCTGGCATTTTATCAACCAAACTATTAATAAAACTAATGACACAAAGATTAACTGATAAGTGGATAGTTGTCCTTGCTTTAGGTTATATTTATGTTGAATACATTTTCTGCTCTGGGTTGCCAGATTGCTAACATCCTCCAGTTTGAAATGTTTTAATTATGCAATTGATTACTGAACAAACACAATGTTCATTAGAACAAAAAACAATTTAAATCAATCAGTCTACGCTTCTTCAGGAGAGTAAATATAATATTAAGTTTGCTTTAGTGGTATTGGCAGGCTGATTTGTTACTTTTAGACATAGCCAGAGAGACTTGGCTGCTCACCGTGTTCCCAGTCTTTATGCAACAAAAAATAGAGTGCCATCTTTCATCTAATTCCCATTAAAGCACAAAAACATAGCCTATATCCAAGAATCTAAAACTAGTCACGTAATATTAGTGTTGAAAAACTGTATGCTGCTCCAGATGTCCAACAGCTTTTTTTTTCCCTCTCAAAAGCTCAAGTGTCTACCGGGTCTTTTTATGAATGAATGTCTAACAAAAGGGACAAAGCATGGGCTGAAGGAGGATTTTCCACAACCTGGCAACTCATTAACTGTCATTATAAACGGTTCTTATCTGATCCTGAAGGCTTTAACGTGATGAAATGCTTAAAGCAGCCTATAAGCTCTTTATTAATGCTGCTGGAAAAGAAAGAATCGTTAGTGACAAAAGAGACCAGAGGCTGCACTATAAAGACTGGCCTAGTCAAGGAGCAGCAGATTAACTACAGCCTAACTATCCCAAAGGATTAATTTTGCGTTTCTCTGTCACAGGACCTGAGGTGACAGGTGTCATTGACCTCGGGCATGACTCCCACAATTTCATAAAAATGGAACCTTAGTCCACATAATGCAAATACTTCAAAAATACGGATAAAAATACATTTCTCAAGGTGTCATTCTGACCATTTCACATGTGCACTTTACAGAGGTCAAACGGTCTTTACATACATACCTTGGCATGGGACGTCGGTATTCTGGTGAGCAGCAGGAACTGAAACATTCCTAGAATAACTTGAAGCATAATCCGCATTGTGCAAGAGTCCAAGGGCCACGCAAGAAGTGTGTTTTGGACCAGTCCAAATAGAAATAATAATAATAATGTAGTGGTTTGTCCTGCTTCCTTCGTCTGAGTGTCCGGTTATAGACGCTGATGTTCCGCTTTCATTCTCCAGTCTCCCTTCCTGTAAAGGGCTCCCATGGTGGCATTGTCAGACTTGTAATATTAACTTTATTTTGTTGCATTTTAGCCTTGTATAGGCAGCGCAGGAATCAATTTCTAACCTATAATTTACTCGTATTAGAGCTGTTTGCAGCCTATAAAACTGCCCACTAGTAATTTTAACACAGAAATACAGACAAATGTGTTTTTATCTATATCACTTCAGGTATAACCTCAACCGCAGACCCTGACCTTTTCCTTTAAACTGTATAAACTTTTGAGATAATGCCTGTTTTTGGTCCTGGTCCCATGAAGCCGGTATTGGGGGTTCCAGCCGGCGCGGCGTGACGGAAGGATAACGCAGATTCCCGCTGAAACGTGGTGCGATCATAAAATCCTGCGTGTCTTAACAAATGCATCGCATCATCCAGCTATGTGACGTTTATCCGGTTAAGATCCGCTGCTTTGGCCCTTTTCTGCAGAGGGACACTGCCGCATATTCCTCTGCCCTGCTCGGTCACGGTCTTGCCACACTGTCGCTCCAAACGAAAATGTGACGTTTCCCCTCCAGGCGCATCTTTTCTTTCTTTCTTTTTTTTTTTTTTTCCTTTTTTTTAAATCCGCCTTATAAATAAAGCCAGGATGTCGTGGTCCGCTGACATGGCAGTGCAGCTGCGGCGGACACAGCACAGCAGCAGGGAAGTCCGCGCTCAGACACAGAGAGCTTTGGAAAGGTGGCTGTCTTCATTTGTTATTGTGATCGCTTTCCTCGTTTCCTTTGCCCTTGAGACGCACGCAGCGTAACCATTGCGCCGCCAACTTTTTTTTGTTTTTTTCCCAAACGGGAGACGCGCAATGGATATACAGGTGCAGCGTCTCTATTGGTCCCTCAGTGGGGATCAGAGGGGGGCCCCTCCGTGGGCCCCGTGCAAGAGGGAAGCGTGGCTGCGCTTTCCTCTGATGACACAAAGGTCATGTCTCTGGAGTATTCCTTTAAAATCGGCGGGTTTCAGTTACCCCGAGGGCTTGTCGTGGTAAACCAACACATGTTGAGTATTTCACTGTCAGATTTAGGAATTAACATATAAATAAAGAGGTGAAAACCGAAAGTTGACCTCTCCCTGCACTGACTAAAATGCAATGTAATGATATTCTATCAAATGTTTTTACAGATTTCTTTCTTCTTACTGGTGAAAACATATATATATATATGGTCAGGATTATTAATATTATTTTATTTTTTGACATAAAAAGATCTTGTCTAAATTTTGTCATGTTTAAATGTAATTGCTTTTACACCACCACAATATAATGAATGGCAGTGCTTTAAGCTTGAAAACGTCTTCTTGTTACATCACATACATTTACGACCCATAATTAGTGATTTTCCCCTTAGTGGTTTCTTAGAACAAAAGCAATAGTATTTGTATTCATTTCCAGAAGATGTACACTGTTTCTAGTCAAACATGTTTTTTCTTAACCTGTTGGGAAATATATGTTTTGCTTAAAATAAGTAGATTTTAACCAGATTTATGGAATATTAGCCTTTTTTCCTATGAAGGGACTGTTTTTGCAGTATAAAATTGTTCTCTCTAGTGAACTGTAGTCTTTTTAATGGCACCAAGTGTGTCAGCTTGCAAAATGCGAAACTTGTCGTCTACGATCAAGAATAACATTTATAAATATAGCAGGCAAAGCAAGTGTCTCACTAGTAACATTACTCGCACCCGTTTTGTTCAAGCGTACAGGTAAGTTTTCAATTGTGTAACTGTAAAACTTAAGAAGGTGAGTGATGGATCACTGTTGGATCTTTCATCCAAACATCTGCTTTTAAAGAAGATAGAAAAATAAATAAATAAAACTGTCCAGTAAATACCTACCCACCCAACAGAGGTATGCATGTTTAGTATATGCATATATGTGTAGTTTGCAGATGGCTTTTGTTTTTACATCAACACTAAAAGAAGAACAACTGATTTTGACATCTCAATATCTTAAGATGAAAAAAAAAAGCTTTTCCATTCCATGTCATACTCTTTTGTCTCTCTCGATCAACAGAAAAGGACAAGCATGTAGGAGGTATTTTTTCAGCATGTGACTGACAGAGAACTCATTAAACAAAAATGTCAAAAAGCCAATTAAAATTGTATTTGTAGCGGTTGTTCCTGTGAACTCTCCCATAAGCTTTGCCTTTCATTATTCTGTGTGTGCGTGAGTGTGTGCGGAGGCACGCCGACACCACAATCTCAGTCATTATGGTGTGTTTGGGTTATGACAGGGCACTCACACGCCACATGAGGGTGAGGGCGTCTGTGAGGGATGCGGGGACAGAGTGCGTTATCTCCTGCTGATGTCTCAGGGCAGGGGCCACTGGTGACAAGAGGACTGACAAGAAAAAAACGGTCACATCATCTCTCTAAACACAATTCACTACTCTTACTTGTTTATTATACTTCTTTTAAATAAAGCATTCTTCTGTCTTGTGGTGTGACAAGTAAAGAGATGCTTGTGACTGTGAATGTGCAAAGAAACGACTGTGTCCCTGAAACTGCAAAGTAAACTTTCAGTTCAATGTTCGAAGAAAGGTTAAAAGGCTGCGTTTCTTTTGCAAATTCTGACCGAACACTGAACAGAAAAAATAGCAGAAACAGAACAGTTGTATTATCTCATCTCAACAATACCGACTTTTTGGTGCAGTTGCTCATTAAAAGACTACTGTGCGTAGTTGAATTTTTAAGCCTTTTGTTATCTCTGCCAAGCAGAGGAAAATGAATTCCACTATGGGAGGATATCGGTAAAATGTTAATCAGCAAAATACAATATTTTTTAACAGGCGTGTCTTTCAGCAGAACCAGTGCATATGAGACAAAGCAAACAGGAAGCAACGAACTATGAGAAAATGTTGATCTTTTAATAATTTCACTGACGTCCCTCCAGGGAATACATAAGGCTTTCAATAACAGACAAACAGCAACAACTTTTAAAACCTAAAAACAGAGGCAAAATGGTAAATGTTGTCTTTGAAGGTTAACCATCTGTATTCCATGTTTAACTGACACATTATACACACACATATATATATATATATATATATATATATATATATATATATATATATATATATATATATATATATATATATATATAAAATTTACAAAAGATGCTAAATAAATTAGTGGTGGCACTTTCTTCAAGTAATAATATTGGTCTTTTATAGTTTTCTGTAACAAACTGCAAATTGTGTGTTGGGTTGAAATGCAGAGAACTGCAGCAGAGGGTTCAAATTAGAAGAATTGTGCGAACATGTCACTCTACCTGAAACATGTCACGCTGCAGCCCCCCCGAACCTCCCCAAGAAACAGTACATGGTTCATCAAATTGGCGAGAACAAGATGCAAATACACCCAGTAGATGATTTCTTTTCCAACCAATAAACATTATGAATTGATGTTCACAGAAACATCCCTAAATGTTGTAAACCGTCTTCCCCCAATAATCACTCTGATCTGCACATGTCCAATTACAGAACTGAGGCTGAAAACAATAAACTTGTTTACCTATTTTACAGTGCTAATTGTGCCTTCTTTGTACAAACCGTGAGGTTGGTGTGCAAAATGCAGCTGGATCTTCTTACCACTCTCGTAACTTTAAATATAAATAGTCCAACAGACCAGCTTAGTGATATAAAGCCTATATATCACTAGATGTGGTCAGCAACGGCTGAGTGACAGGATGAAACTCTCCCACATCACGCTCATGATCTGCTGAGTCAGGGTCAAATCAAACACGGGTGCAGAAACAAAGCAAAAGGAATAATACTAAAACTAATCCGTCTTCCAGTGTCCACTCCATCATCACAGAGCAGAGCTGCAGACTCCTACTTCTCCTCGCCACCGTTCCGCATTTTGAACTTCTCTTGAAACTCTGCGTGTTTCTGACGTAGAATTTCAGTCTGTTTCCTAAAACCGTTGACCCTGGGAAACCACACAAGAGGCCCTGTCAAGACTAAGCTGTAAGAATTACAAAAACTCAAACAAAATCTGCTGTTACAAACTAGACATGCAACCAAAGAGGAGAAGGACAAACAGGTGATGAAGCCGTTGCACTCACCTGGCTCTCTCTTTGGCTTCATTGTAAATTTCTGTGATGACTCTGTCCTTCTCATCCATGAAGTTATTGTGAACCTCTTCCAGTTTCCTAAAAAACAGTTGGAAAAACACTTTAGTCAAAACAACTTTCAGAAAAATATGCTTGCTGGACCAAAGAAAACCCCAGTACAGCCATGATTTATGTATTTGTACAGCTGTTTTAAAGTAAGGAACAATCGGGAAGTATCATGTGTGTGTGTGTGGGGGGGTTTACTTGAAGAAAACCATGTGGGCTCCGATGCTAAGCATCATAGTAATAACACAGTAGGCCACCAGCCGGAAGTTCCTCTTCCTCTTCTCCTGCTTCTTGTCAGCTGTCATCTCTGGACTCGGAGAGTGCTGAAACTGCTCCCAGTATCGGATGTTCTCCTGACCATACGAACTGACGCAGAAATAGCAAGAGATTGATCATGATTAGTTGTTTGGCAGGTAATCGTAAATCTGTGGCGGACAAGAGAGTTATTTGTGTATTCAAATTCAACATTGGACTGCTTAAATAAGAAAAGAAAAAGGTAATTCCTCTTGCAACTCTACAACAACACTGTCTATGACATGCTGGTGAAGAACATCAGCCAGTTGTCACACCTGACCCCAGGTATTACAGTATGACAGTAGTAAAGACGAAGGCAGCACAAACATGCAGATGTCCATGAGTTCTCACCTTCCGTGGGTGCTATGACTAGAGGTAGATCTGAAGGCCTGGCCACCACTGTATGGCTGTCTGATTTTGAAGTCATACTCTTTCCTGCTAAGCTCTTTGCTCAGAACGCGATAAGCTTCGTTCAGTTGCACGAATTGGCTGTGCAACGCTGGGTTTGATGGGTCACTGTCGGGGTGCAGCTGCAGGATAAGTGACATGAGAAGAGTAAGTGTTTAAATGTACAAACTACAGAAATATTCCCATGCAGATATATGATTTTCTGTAATTATAACTTGTCATACACATACACACATGTCCATCAATTATGCCAGAAAATGTAAAAACACGTCTCTATCCTTTTATCTTTACACTGAAAGCCAAAGCATTAAAACAGTCAGGAAGACCACGGTCGGAACCATTACCAAGTATTTGTTTTCTTGCAAAACGCTGCCCTCTTGTGGGCAGGAATTTAATCTCATTTATATGCAAATATAAAAAAAAGTGAAGTTGATACCTTTTTAGATTTGTCAAAAAATGCATTTTTTATTTCATCCAAGGTTGCATCAGATTGGACTCCCAGCAGGTCATAGTAGTTCACAGCTTTTCTATGATGATAAAGCAAATAACTCAAAACCAGGCAGGCATTTGGACCTGTACAAATACAGAGTACACAAACAGAGTCATGGATTTGTTCCTGGAAATTATCACTGAGCAAAGCACACACATTTATGAAGTATATACCTATGTGCATAGCTCTGGGACAGCATCCGCAGCCCACTCTTACAGCACCAAAGACAACACTGACACAAACGCAGCTGAGCCTCCGACTGCATGATATAAAATGTCAGAGGTTGACCTTTACAGAGAGAGTAAAAATGAACACATTTAGTTACATTAAACATTACAGAGCAGGGAGATACAGGAAATTAAATTATTAATTACTAAGGAAGGAGGAAAATCTTTAGACCAAAGCGTAGCAGCATTTTATGTTTGTTTATGATTCATTCTGAGAGTAAAAACAGTTACAAATCTTATTTTATTGGAAGGATATAATCTGGTTTTAATTTCCTTAACTTGAAATCTACACAAAGGAGCCCCCAGGGCCACAGCAAACAGTGAAAGCGTAATAGTTATGGTACTATCTCATTGGTAACAAAAATTAATATTTTTTTAGTTGGAGAATTTAATAGTGAAGGCTATTAGGCTACAGTAGGACCTGTTGAATATATAGTACTGAAAGTCCTTGTTAATTATGGGATGCATGATCCCACAGTTACCCAGTAAAGATGCTGACAAAGTGAAATATTGAAACTGAAACGATCCCTTGTCTGTCCTCACCCTTCACTGAGCTCCCATCTAAAACGTGACGTCAGTGGCTGTCCCCTCACCTGTCGTCACGTGACTGAGGACCACAACACAGAAAGGCGTGAGTTACACAACAACACAAGCAAAACAGACCATCTACTTCAGCTGCAGAAACGTAAAAATAAACAACAATCTCTCATGTTATCGGCTCTGAGCTTTGTTTTTGCGGGAGAATGAGTCACTGTAACTTCACTAAACGCAATAACTCGCTCGAGTTGTTCACCTGCGATGCACTAACACATACAACACTGTCTTGTTTCACACAAGTTATAACATGAAATAAGGATATGTGTTAGGAAAACCCTGCCGAGTTTCCAGGAGAAACGTGTTCTGCCACCTGAGCAGCAAAGCTAACGATGCTATCCGGGTTTATTCTAACTGTCAACAACACTCCCTGCACTTTGTAGCTCAACAAAACAGACTAATTGAGGCTATTGTGTTCTAGGAAATACCAAAAGCAAACATGAAATATATATTTAAAGTAATGAACACACATTTAAGCAGATCACAATGGAGAAATGGCAACATACCAGAGAAACTCAGTTTCATAACACTGCAGTTACACGACTGGCGCTAATGCAGGCTAACCGGAAACGGTTGTTTCCTTCAAAATAAAGCTTAAATCACTTTGTCTCCACATTTAAAATGCATCTACTCAAACTGTTAAATTACCTTTTACATTAAATATATATTGGGACAGTTATCTAATTTAATTACAGTTTATCTGGATTAAAAACAGCAGCAAAAATAATATATCTTAAGTCAATATTGTCAATAATGTTTTTTATTATTATTTATTTATGATTTCATTCAGTTGCACTATACACTTATTAAGGGTGTTTTATTTTTATTTTTTTATATTACAGGAAGTTATATCTTATTTTGGGTAATTTGATAAAATTCAAAAACTGCATTTGACCCAAAAACGTGTCCTACAATTATTACCAATACTTTATTATTTAAAAACAACAACAAATATGTAATCAGGGAAACAATCTGCATTTTCATGTTTATGCATTTTACGCAGCTCTGAAACATTATCGCAGCTGCAGTTCTCAAATTTGACCAAGTGGAGGTGATAATGAGCGATAAAGTTGGACTGCAAATAAAGGAAGAGGAAGAGCCGGCGTCTCCGGGCCGTAGTTGGACTAATTTCACATAAACTGTCTCGAAAAGGTAAGATAAGCATTTATGTCCTAGTTTTAACGTTACATTTAAAAGACAATATTAATATAAAAAAGAAAGAAAGTAGAAGGCACAGTAGTGGGGGCCTTTCATGATTTTGTCAGGGTTGTTCTTGTTCCTCTTTCAGGGATTTTCAAGTCATTGAAAGTTGTTTAGCTGTTTCTTACTTTTCCATAAAATCAAGCCGCAGCGTGTAAATACGAGTTAATGAAATAATACTTTATTAGCACCTTGACCTCTGTCAGAGCTGTTGTTTATCATTAGATTTTTTTTAACTCTGCTGTTATCCCCGTGTTTAGAACTGTAGTTTTAAACGTTTATACTAATTTTTAAAATGTGTAACAACACAATTCGCATGATTTTCACCGAGTACCCTTCATGATGATAATGAAATCATTTTTAAAAAATCACTATGTTCTATTTGCATATATTTGAGCTGGAATGAATGTCAACAAAGATTTTAACACCCCTCTGTTTTTGTCTGTTTGTAGATACAAGTAGATGGAGACGTGGCGAAAATCCTCTAACGTGCTATTATTACTGTTACCCAACAACAATATTTGGTCATTTTCATGTGGTGATTGTCTCATATTAGGCCACTTCAGTAATGGACCCTGAGGTGTCTGTGCTGCTACACTGTGAACACTGGAGGGGCCTGCAGGAGTCTCAAGTACAAGTAGAGCTTTCTGAAAGGTATTCAGCTCTCTTCTAATGTCTTTAAACAACACACATGTGATGTTAAGATGTTTTCACTCCCTCCTCCCCAGATTCAACAGGCAGACAGATTCAGCTCTAGAGTGTCACATAAATGAGGTTTGGACTGAGCGTCTGTTCAAGGAGCCGTGGCTTTTCAACGGAGCCAAATTCAGGCTGCATTCTTTCTGCTTGGCGTCATCAAAACATCTACTTTCTGCTTATTCCTTTCAAACCCCCTTGATGGACAGTGAAGAGAACCAGGACAGTCTAAGAGGGGACGGTGATGTGGTCTGGGACAGTTCAGGCATTAGGAATGGGTGTATAAATACGATGGAAAATGTCAAAAGCTTCATTCAGAAGAAAACTAATATATTATCACAAACTTCATCTACCTGTGATGGCATTGGAGCTGAATTTCACCTGCACTCCAGGCCACTCCTCACTCTGAGACTGGGCCTCACATGCTACAAAGACTACCTGGGAACAAACTGGTCGTGTCAAGCAGCAGAGCTCCGTCGGCGTGGAGAGACGCACTTCGGAGATCCCTTTGCGCTGCTGGCCCAGCCTCTCGGTGTGGGCGCTGTTCTGTGCACAGATGACGGTCAGGTGGTTTTTATCCGGAGGAGCCAGAAGGTGGCAGAGGCAGGGGGGCTCCTGGACATTCCCGGAGGCCACCCCGAGCCCAAGGTGAGATGAACCAACCTACATATCTTCTAAATACTTGATATGTAACTCATGCTTCCCCTGCTCGGAGCAGGTGGTGTGTGAGCGTTTGGGTGAGGCAGTGAATGAAGAGCAGATCAGTGTGACCACGATGCAGCAGAGGCCGGACGCCGTCGTCTCAGAGCTGTTCTCGTCCGTGTGTGCTGAGATCAGAGACGAGGTGGGTTTCGCTGTAAAAGTCCTTCATGTGCCCCTTAAAGGAAAACGCTTCAGAGATGTCGGGTGGTAGTAATAATAATAAATTACATGAAGCTGGCGACACACAAATATACAATAAAAGAAACAAAATGCACTTCATGTATGAAGTTGTTTTTATTCATGAAAGCTTTGCTGAGATGCTCAGAAAGCATCATGGAAAAATCAGCATTTTCAAACAAGTTTGTTTTTTTTTTTCCTCCATGTAATTTTGAAGTATTTTATAATTTTAAATTCTGGGGAACCTGATGCTGTGCCTTGTTCAGAGGCAAAGCAGCGTCTTTGCTGATTATCTAGGGAAATGCATATAAAAATAAATAAATCATGCAACATTGTCTTCTGTTTCTTTTACACACAGACAGAAAATCTTTTATTTACATCAAGCCTGTTTGTTTCCAGGTGAATATTCCTCTGAGCTCCCTTGGAGCACCTGTCCTGATGGGTGTTGCACTAAATCACACCAGTGCTGGAAGACCGAGTGCCGAGTTCTTCGTCAGGTAGTCTAACATTCAGTTTTTATCCCGGAAACAAACTGAAGGACTGTCTTTTTCTCTTCATGGTGTGTCTCCATTAGGTTGACTCACAGGAGGCTACACACAATTATGAGATAATAAAAAGACTCTGACATCAAGCTCAACTTATCACACCTGTGTGGAAGTCATTTAACAGAATATCTACAAACACCGTTTTCACTTTTGTTGTAATGTTACACTAGAGTTACAAGCATGTTTGTTCGATTAATGGTGTATGAATGCGAGTAACGCTGGAAAAAAAGGCTTTGAAACAATGCAAACAGTCGACGGTTTTATATTAAATAAAGTCCTGGTATCACTTTCACATTCTTAATGAATAGTTGTCAGAAAAGGAGAAATGAGACACATGTTTCATATATGATTTGGCACAAGTTTAATAATCCCCCTGCACCCAAAATAACCATTTCTAGCTGAAAGATATAGCAAAAAAATAAAATAAAACAAAACACACAGCAATTGCACATGACGCCGTTGGGACCAACCACCACGGATGGGGGATCTGTAACCATGACGGCACCAGGGGTCCGCAATATATAGAAAATATGTCAGCTCACTAACATGTGCAATGTTGGATGGATAGATTGATGTATCCCCATTTGGTGATTTATATATAATTCCTCTTAATACTACAGAAAATGTTTTAAAGAGTGAAGAGACTTTATCTCAATGTGACTAAATTGGTTCATTGCAAATATAGCAGTTGTTGCCAGGTGCATTATTTAATTCAATTTCTTTTTTTACTTTCTAAATAACTGCATGTTGAAGTATAAATAAAAATATATAATTCCAAATAGGCTTTTTATTTTATAGGGTCTATGCGAGTAGAAAGACGTTAAATATTTGTTGGCCATATTATCTGCGCAGTTTTCAACAATGACGCCACATATTGCGTGTTTTTTCCTAACAGTGTTCAGTCTTGGACAGACTCTTGAAATAAAACCACTTCCTTAAATGGCTCTTTAAGGAGAGTAACCTTTTATCTGCATGTCTTTAGTTGCTCAATGAGTTCGGATGAAGTGAGAAAGTTGTACTGGAAAGGAGGAGCAGAAGCCAGCGAGTCCACGGATGTCATCTTCCTCAGCAGAAAGGTCAGTAGTGTGTAGTTACCAATGTTTTCTTTGACCGAGCAGCAAAACAACAATGACCTTGTTCCTATATTTAGGAGATAACATGGTGTAAACCAAGTTAGTTAGAAGTGCAAGTTATGTTTCAGATAATAGGCTTAAAGGATAAATCCTTAGTTGCACCAAAGAGACATTTGGAGCATCACGTGTTGTAAAATAATGCGTTTGTTGCAGGAGGTCTTGCAGCTGAACAGAAGCAGCCCTCTGTGGTCGGAGCTGTGTCCCTCAGCTAAAGGAGCCGTGCTGCTGTATCAAACCGTGAAACCAGACAGAGATTCGCCTCCCAGATAACCACAACACGGATACGCACAAGAGATTTATTCACTTCAAGCACTCGTTGACCAACTTTTGTGTCAAAACTCTTTAAAATACTGCATATTCCTCATCATCTGTACACTGTACAATAGCAAGGTTGAATTTTTGAATATATTTTGGATAAAAATCCTTTAAAAAGTGTCTTTTTGTAATTAAAATTACAAAACAATTAAAACACTGATTATCTTTTGAGCCGTCAGTCATGATGTAGTTGTTTTTCTCGTTCCAGATTTCTTCACCAGTAGCTCTCGTACCCGGTGTAACCGAAGTCTCTGTTGTAGTAGTAACTCTGGCCCAGGTAGGGCACGCTCCACTGAAACGAAAATGACACAAAAGCAGGATTTATGAAATCAACACCAGAGGGCTGTGACCATCGCAGACAAATCAAAATGTTAAAAACACACACACAGCAGCGTCAATAGAAGCTGCATAGTCAGTCAATTAGACGTTCATTCTCTAAATGTTTACAGGACGCACAAAGCAGACCAGTTGTACTTGGCGTGATATATGTATAAACTCATTTTTCATTAATTGTTTTGACTCTGAAGTCTCTGATCTGTATATGGTTGCAACATAAACACCAATATAAAATGTCAGTGACCTACAAGAGATTTAGATTAAACTGCAACTGAGCCTAATGAAAGAAAAACAAGCCTAAAGATGCACATCCTAATAAGAGGTTTGTTTGTTTTTCATGTATCACTGTACTCACATATCTTGGCTGTTGGCTCCATGTCTGCATGTTATATCTCGTGTCGTTCCACCCTGCAAAGATTAAAAACATCAGCAAACACAAATATGAAGTCTAAAAAAAATACAATCAAATTCAACATGTTCCATGCTGACCATGAAGCCCAGGCCACTGGATCATATATGAGGGTGGAGGGCTGCGAGGATGGGGTCTCTTCTTGTACGGCCGGGATTTCTTCTTCTCTTGTTTAGGGATAGGAGGCAGCAGTCTGCGAGCCTCGTCTTTGTACTCCTTCAGTAGTATTTGTGCTTGTTCCTGTGGCAGCTCGACATACTGCAACTCCTCCAGCAAGTCCGCCTGTGGCTCGGGAAGACTGCAGCTCACTGGACAGAGGGAAGACAGTCCAGGTTGTGGGAGCTAGTTAACTGATGACATTACTTAGATAAAATACTCCAAGTGTGGCCCAGGACCCTGATATTGCTGCCTACATTTTAAACCAGACAGGCTCAATGCTGGTGCATTGGAATAAGTGTTCATCCCCGTAAAACAAACAACAACAACAAAGGCTTACAACACAAGGCTTGTTATTCCAACAGCACACCCACAGGGATGCTTTTGTGTGCCTTCTCCAAGTCACGACAGCTTTGGATTGGTTGAGCAAACGCCCAGTCACACTTCCAGTTGTCTTGTGGGAGTAAAGACAGCCGTTCCAACATTTCAGGTTTGAAAATCTTGGATCGGGTAGCACCCGAAAGCAGATGCTTTGGTAGCCTGATCCTCAGTTGTTAACAACAGTGACGGTAGAATAACGAGGGGAAATCACGTGCCAACAATTGTATTTACAAGTTGAATCCAACACAGAAGCAAGAAAAAAACAAAACAAGTCAATCTCTAAGTTAAAATGTTCAATATTTGAAATATTTTCATATTTCAACCTGGTTTAGAAACTTTTTATCCCCGCGGCTAGATTTCACATCCATAACTGTAAAAGTGACTTTTGGGGTTTTCTTTTTTTGGTACCGCATCAGGTAAAATTATATAGCAATAAATGTATGGACATGAAAAAAAAAGTAGACTTTTGACTAGCAGCTGGTACGGCTGGTACAGGCAACTGTCGTCAGATCTACTCTGACTAACGCCTGGGCTCTTCTGGTCCTCGAGGGCCGCTGTCCTGCATGTTTTAGATGTTCCCCTGCTTCAACACACCCTGATACAAATGACTGTCATTAACAGACTTGTGAAGTCCTTGACGACAAGCCGATCATGATCCATTCATTTAAATCGGGGCGTGTCAAAGCAGGGAAACATCTAAAATATGCAGAACAGCAGCCGTCAAGGACCAGAATTGACCGGTCCTGAGCCTGCAGGGACCTGAGTAAATCTAACAATGCCTTAAGGTTTGCGTGGCTGCAACGGGTCAAACCCCACTGAGTAAGCACGGGCTGGCATTAGAACAACGGATTAATCACAAACAATCAAATTGATTAGAATTCATCATAAAAGGTGTTTTGTAGCAGTTGGGATGGTTCTGATTGTTCAACAGCTGTATCCTGACTGCCTGCTATCAAATTCCAGAAGCATTTTTTTTTTTGAATAGTTTTGTGTTAACAGCAAATACAGGTAAATATTTAAGGCTTGTGTAGATAAAAACATTTTCATTGCTTGAAATGCTGCTTTTTTTTTTTTTTTTAATGGAAACAAAACTGAATGCTTATTAAAACTCCAACCACTAAATTCAGAAAATCAAACTAAAAAATATCTATTAAACCAGTTAAATACTTATTTCAGTTATTTTTAATTCATGCTTTCTCTCTGTGGGAGGCTGACGCCCACTAAGAGTTGGAGACAGTAGTTGATAGTTTATGACTTGATTTAAAATTAAAGTGAAATCTTCTCATAAAATGTGAACAAGTTAAACCTTGGAGTTTGAGCAGGGCAGTCTCAGGGATGTGCTCCTCATCATTCATCTGGTGCTGTGACAGTCGTCTTTTCCACTCGTCAGCCGTGGGGAAGACAACCACCACCCGGCGCCTGAAGCCTGCGAAGAGCTGCAGCTTGTAACGGAGTGCAGAGAAGAGGACGTTGCACTGGGAACAAAGAGGGTTACAGTGAAATATACCCTCACTTGAAGCACAAACGTTAACTTTGACTGTTCCTGAACTCCTTCAAAGATACATTCATTTTGCGTAAATAAAACTTTAATTATTTTATTACTATTCAAAAGAGAAATAATACTAATAGAGATTATAACAAGACACTTAGTTTTAGTCAATGTCAAACTGAAGTTAAAAGATTGGCAAGTCAGTGTCATTTACTGCAACCCTTAAGGTTTATTTCTAGCATTGAGGAATTACCTGATCAAGGATGTAGTTTCCAGGAGTCTCTGCAGCAATTTTAATTAAATAAGTTAAACACTGAGAAGCCTGCTGCAGCTTGCTGTCCTTCTGGCCACCACTCTACACACAAACACAAAAGCTGGTCAGAAGCTGGTCATAATATTCAAAGGCTGCATGAGATGACATGAGAAAACCTGGAGTTTTTACTGACAATCATACATGTTAGCAGCTCCTCTGTTCCCAACAGTTTGTACTGTTTCTCCAAATGCTGCTTCATTTGATCCCGGGCCCAGAAGCTCTTCCCAGAACCAGGAAGACCCACCATCATCACTACCTGGAAGGACAGAGGAAATGTTGCGCAAAAAAATAAACAAAAGGGGATCTCTAAGAACATTGTAATTTACATTTGTATTTTCTCTACGGATTGATTAAATACATATTTTACCTCAAGGAATTAACAAAGTAAATATTGAATTAAACTGGTCTGACTAAATCATGTTTACCGAGAGACATTGACGTGATATTCTTTCGGCATTCACATGTCTCAGGAGGAATGCTAATGACTTTGGTGACCTCTTTATTGTACCTTCACCGTGACGTTGACGATCACAACCTTGACTAACATAAGTCAACATCTACTGACAAGACTCAAGACATGTGGTCTCTCTCTCACCTCAGATTGTGCTCTGGAGGTGGGAGCTGATGCAGAGCGCACCCTCTGCTCAGCAGGGAGAGCTGCCAGCGGTGCAAAACCTGGAGGCCAGGGGTACCACGGGGAAGTTGAGGGGTCCAGAAGCAACCGGACAGAACAGTTCTTACAGAGGATGTGAGGGAACAGAGCCCGACCCAGCAGCGTGGAGGTGCTCAGGGAAAAGGCCAAACCCATGAGACGACCGTTCTTATGGAAAGAAAGCTCCACGTCACCATCTGCAGAGAAAGACTGCAGGTGTGCAGGCGCAAGCATAAGATTTATACACAATTAAAATGAGAGAAAACTCAGATTTAAAAAGAATCTCTAGAAAATTAAAAGTAAAACCCACGGCATAACAGCCGATGATATCCCCCTCAGAGAAAGGTTCTCCAAACGCTTCTTCGTGTCCTCCAGTGGCCTTTTTACCGCATGCGTCATAAGCAAAAGAGAGTTCCTCCTCACCTGTTATGAAACCCCACATTACTTAATTAAAGGTCTTAAAAAAAAAAAAAAAAAAAAAAAAAAAAAAAACATTCATAATAATTTCCAGACATTGATAAAAATGAACCCAGCCCTTACCCAGAACCAGAGAGGTGTCAGACACCGACCAGCCGACTCTCAAACCATAGGGCTCTTCATCTTCTTGATCTTCTGGTTGTGAAGTCAACAACTTCCTCTCCAGCCGGGCCTCAAAGCCCACCCTTCCCTGCTGGACGCCATGGGTGAGCCTGCAGCCTGACCACAGCAGAGGGAACCGGTCCCAGAACCGCGGCTGCCCACAAAATCCATCAGGACCCACTTCGAAGTGGAGGTGACAGTCATCTGTGAAAATAACAATGAAGCACTATCTTATGAAAATGTCAGTACATGCAACTGCACCCTTTGGAATAACTTTCAACACAAAAGCAATTTATGCACCACAGACTGGAATACCAGACTCACGTGAATCTAATCTGACTGCATCTTCATCATGCTCCTCTGCCTCTGCCCGATCCAGGGTGGGCTGGGGCGATTTGGCCCTGTTCAAGAAAAGAGATACATACTCATCCAAAACAACCTTCTCAATATCATCTGAAGGGGACAGGCACTACGGTCTTCTAATTTAAAATCAGGTTTCCTTTTTTCAGTTGCTCCTTGTTACTAAAATATGTAATGGGACGAAAATACAGTTCGCAAGCTTCTTTTTCTTTTGTACAAAACAGAAGATTCTCATTCCACTTAAATGACTAAGCGGGGAAATAATTAGGCCTCTGCGTAAGCAGCTGTTTTGCAGATGTGCACGTATTGCCAAAACTAAGAGACCAGTATTGGTAAAATGTGGCAAATGTCCCTTAAACGGATCACTAAATATACCTCTTCCAAGCTTAGTGAGGGGGAAAAATAAGAAATACAGTGATGCTCATCCCTTCCAACGTATTTAGCCCTTTGAGTTATACTTAAGATTAGTCTCGAACAATGATCGTGTTTATTTAAGACAAAACTACTAGATTAACCCGGTAATGATTAGGCCCAACGACGGCCCGAGTCCTGCATAATAACAGCTCATTCGTCTACAGACGGCTTGGAGGGTTACAACTCCTACCCTTTAAACGACTCTAACTTTGTGCCTTATCTACAATACTAATTAAATAACCTTTTATATCGTATTTCCTCTTTAAACTCGTAGAAAGCTCTTCCTCTCCTGGTGTCCTCTGGAGGACCCCCGCTGTCCTCTCCAGGGTCCTCTACGTCTCCGGACCCTCCTTCCCGTACCGGGTACGCGTCCACGCAGACGCTCGTGGATCCCGGCTTTCCCGGAGGATCGGGCTCGGGCTCGGGTTCCGTCTGTGTGGCCGTGTCCATGTAGTCCCTTCTACGGTCCGCTTCACATCGCTCAGACACGCCAGCGTCAGTCGGCGGTGATGAGGACGCAGCGTGGACGCCCGCCGTCTCCAGCTGTACCGCCGGTGCCGTGGACCTGTCGCCTGGTATTCCCGTCTTTTCTTCGCCGTTTTCCGGGCTGGGTTCCGTCCGCGACGCCGTCCGGAGTCTGTCCACCAGGTCAGCCTTCAGTCCTCTGCTGTCCAACCCGAGTTCTGTTAGTCTGGACCGCAGCTCGGCCACCTTTAACTTTTTAATGTCCGTTAGCTTCATTATTAGGAGGCGGGTGTGAATGGCGGTGTACGTATGCAGTAAACAGGTCTTTTCTAACATTAAAAAAAGAAAACAATCGGAGAAAAACCAAAGCGGCAACTTGCCTCAAAACATTGGTTTGCAACGAAGCCCTACATCCTGATTGGTTCTGGCTCTTTCTCTTTCTTTTATTGGTGGTTGGGAAACAATGGAATTGGCGCTTCACCGCCACCTACTGATTGGAAGTGTGAATCAGAATATCTAATAATAGTAGATAATCAATACCAAACCTGTTAGTCCGTGGTCAGGCATATCCTCCAGATCAAACTAATCTCTCAAAAACTGAAACAGAATTTGGGAAAAGTCACTTCTTGAGTATCTTTTTTTTTGTTGTCTATTATATGCTTTTCTTTCTTGGTCATACAATTTATTTGACAATGAAAATAACATGTTCTGTGGATTTATCCTGTCTGCAGTAGTCAAAAATGAGAAGTGCGCAAAGATAAGAAAAACGACTGAGTGCTTAAATAAATGCTTTGTGTTGAATAATCAAGCAAAGCTGCCGAATGCTGTTTTTTTGTTTGTTTGCTGTTGTGTAGATGAGGTGGTTTATTTATCATTTCATCAATCAAATATTAAAGTAATAAACATGATGAAAAATAAACAAATACATTAGCACACTTATTTGATAAAAACAGAGTGCCTCCATGCTGCAGAAGTATAAGTCATTATGGGAAGAGCTTTATTTGAAAACAAAAGAAATGCAAAAAACATCAACATGAAGAAAAACACAGGTAAGAGAGGTAAAAAGCAGAACCACAGTCAGCAAAAATACAAAAGCATCTCGCATATTACAATGTTTCAAGTGACAGCACCATCTGTTCTCGTTTTACTTCAGATTTCCATCTCCGCTGTCCGTGAGTCATTACAGCTGCTCTGGTCGATGATGACGGGAAAAAGTTTTAGTCAGGACCTTGAATCATTGGTTTAAAAAAGAAAAACCCTCAGCAAAGTTAAAAACCTATTTCCTCTTTGATGGCCCTGTTGAGCTTCACAGAAATCTCTTGAATATGAAAACAGTCACAGATTACTGACGTTTGCCCTCTTGTTAAACTCCACGTGTTACGTTTGAGAGGACCTACGTCTCTAACGCCCTTGGAGCAGCTGCATCCGGACAAACAGCATCATAATGAAAATCGTCACAGGAGCAGAGAAGATTGATGGTGCTGGTTTTGGTTTTTTTACAGATCACGCTCACACAGTGAGCCCGTTTCACAAACACTGTGGCTCAGTCATACTCCCACCATATGCTTCACATTACAATCTTCCCAGTGCTTTATCTTAATATTACAAGCAGAACACAAATTCATTTGTTCTGAATGATGAGGACACGACTGTGCAAAACTTTGGAATTCAGGAGAAATGTAAACAACCATGCACATTCAATATTTTCACAGCACACCACGATCAAATTAACACGATCTGGCTGCTTGCAGCATTGCCAGTGATGTGAATAAAAGCTAAAGCATGAATTCACACAGTCATGGTGACATGGCAAAAACAAATAACCTCTGAGGCTGAATAACACCAGTTATTTTTTCATCCACATCTGTTTCGGATTTCCTTTAGCATGCTTCTGATGTATTCTTTTAAATCCCTTTTATGCCTGAGACACAGATGACCTAAATCCCTCTGAAATTAAGACTGAAGCTTGGTTTTAGAAATGGGTCATCCGGTTCTGTTCTAGACACCTTGCACAGCTTCACACACTGAAGTTTTTGATGTCCTGCACATCCGTTTCTATTTCAAGCAGCTGAGCTAAATTTCATTTATTAATGACGTCACTGAGCCTCAAAAGAGTGCAAGGTATCATCAGTGTTTCCCAAGATTAACATCAAAATGTACGCATGGGTGAATTATATTGTCAAAGTACAGTATGCCCTTTTTTGTATCTTGGATACAAACATCTCAAGGCCTAGAGACTTTCCTTTACATATACTCTTTCATGCTTTTTAGTTTTGCTTTATCCACATTTCAGTGTCTGATTCTAAATCTTCCTTACAAAAAAGTCTGATTAAAATATATATTTCCATCATGCAGGGGACTGAGAATCACAGCTATCTCAATGATTGACTATGAAAATGCTTGACAATGTAAGTTAATAATACTGATAGGCCATTATTTACTGTATTTTGACTAATAGTGGACATTTAAGGAGGATGTTCAGAAGAAATAGGATGAAATATATAAAAATTATGAACTGACATAATCAGAGGTCATAGAAAATATCGTGAGGGTCAACTCTGTAATGGGATTAGGTGAGAGGACTGGAGTAACTGCCTCACGGTGTCAGAGTATGATGGTGGGTGTTGCTGGAGGGTGAGGAGGGGAGGACGAGCCACTGTCACACGGACTGTGTCCCAGCAGAAACTCCTTATCCCGGTGGAGCCAAGGCCCACCAATGTTCTGGCTGTGAGAGTGGTAGAGTCGCAGGAAGGCCAGGATGGACTGGGCCAGCCACAGAACCGTCACACACCACAGAGACGCCTGACAACACAATTTAAAAAGTAAAGCTTCCAGCTGTGCTCATTAACTTGAAAATCAGCTTAACAATCACATGAAAATGAAAAGAATCTGTGCAAATGCTGTCAACACTTTGTGTATCACAACATGTGAAATATACAGTTGCTTTATTGTGTGAGACTACAGAGGATGTTTGTAAGAACAAGCCGTATGCCTTCTTTTTACTCACCTGCTTCTATCTCATTCATTTCTATTAATAATCTCACAGCCACAACAGCAGCTATACTCTAGATGTACTAGTGATGAGATGAGATTTAACAGAAGTTTGCAAGAAAATAGAGAAATCTAGCACATAAATATCCTTGATAAAATCCTATTTCGTAAAGCTTTTATTGTCTTTTGTTAAAGTGAGCATCCACAAATGATCAACAAACTCAGAAACAATTTGTCTGAGCAGAACTGTGTGAATGTCCACTGACTGACTTTTTTTTAACCTTTTAACCTCTATTTATAGGTGTAGTGATGTTTGCAACTGAGTGAGATCGATTTGTACGAACTGCAGTGAAATCAAAGTCAAAGTGCTTGTAAATTGCAACTGGTTGACAACATTGTGTTATTATGGACTTTCTTTACATTATGTTGAGCAGACACTTGTATCCAAAGACGCAACTAAACATGCATGATTTTGGGGCGAGTACGGGGAGAACATTTAAACTCCACACCGTGAGAATCGAACCAGGAACTTTCTCAGCGTGAGACAACAGCACCAACCACTGAAATATATATATATATAAATATACATTAAATTGAACTGAATATGAATGAAGTGTGTAGCAGTCACCTACAAATAAAGCTCATCTATGTATTGTAGAACAACTTTTTTTGTTGTTGTTGTGATTGAAGGCTGTACTAAATCCTAAATCCAGACATGAAGAACAAATGATTACCGTAAAGCAATATCATTTATATAAAATCTGAATGATAACAACTTTCTAACTGATTTTTATATTAGCAGCAAATACTCGTTGAACTTAAATCTGTGATAAATCTCTGAAATCTTGTCTTATTGAAACTCCTCGTCCAGAGGCTGGGCTGAGCTTGGGATTGTCTCTTTCACCTACTACTGTTAACAGCGTGTCAGTTCGTTTTGGGCTCCTACCTGTGCCAGACTGAGCTCTGTGTAGAAAGAGGACGTGTCCACGTCCAGGTAAAGTGGGACAGACTGGGACTCTGCACAGCTGAACACAAAAAAAAGCATGGAAGGATTAGAAATTATCATCAAATATTCTCACAAATACGGCTGAAAATTTCATGAACTGCATTTTAACTTGCACTTGCAACCCTGGAATAAATTGTTGGATAAATGTATAATTTTTGCCATACTGTCTATATTTAGGGAACATGTAGTACAAAAAAACCCTGCTGTGACCCTGGATCGTTGTCGTAACCCCTGAACAAGCCATTATTAAGTATAACACAAAAACATATAAATACCTGTATGGTCGTGTGTTGGCATCGGTAACTGTTTCACACCAGGAGCTGAATCCCAGAGACAAGATGACACTGGCCCCTCCAGACAGGAAGAAAACACACAAACTCAGGAGGGCCGTGAGGAAGGACGAAAACAGGGTGCTGGGTGGAGACACAGATCAGACACCATAACACATCTAGCAGGCACTTTCGACTATATGTTGATTATGGGACTGGTAAAAGACTTGGTTTAGAGGTTTATATGTCAGTGGGAGATGGTGCATGGAAACCTCTCTCTGATTCCCACATCTCAAACAATGACTGTTTGCATATTATACTTTGAAAATGCAAGATTGCATAGTAGTGCTCAATCTGGGCAGTTAAAATGAGGCATCTGCAGCACTTTATCGAAATGGAGTGTAATTTCACTGACAAAACCAATCATTAATGTCTATTAAATTAGCGATGAAGAAAATGCTTCAACATTTCAATTTTTTCAGCCAATTTATATGTTTGCAAACTGTTTCTGCTACTTTGGTTGGCGAAAGAGTCTCGTTATTAACGCGTTTATGCACGATGCATATACATATCATATGCTTTGACGAGAGATATGTACCATTAATCTACTACTTCAGCAAATACACGACAAAACTGGGCTACTTCCCTGGCAGTGCTGCTGCTGCTGCTGCTGATCTAGGTCAGTAATTATCAGCAACCATCACGCTTCGCAGTGCGGTTACCATGACAACCATGCGTATGTGGGGCTTATCGTGTCAGCGGACTCACTCGTCATGTCGTCCGTGAAGATAGAAGAGGCACCTCCAGCCCTGCGCAGCCCCGTACAGCACCGTGAAAATGCCCACGAACGTGGTGAACTGGCAGGCTGCCAGCGGGCCCCACTGCTGCACCACCAGGTGACTCAGCTCTCCGGGCTGTCCCGTCGCCTCGGCCCGGTCTTCGGTCCTCCAGTACCCGGTGGAGAAGAGGGCGCAGCGGCCTTTGAAAGCAGAGCCGTTGAGAGCCATCGGAACGACCACCAGCAAGCCCGCCACGACCGAGAGGGCGTGAGTCGCGCAGTGGGCTAGCAGCAACCGCCGGTCCAGCTCCATGTTAAAACGTAAATAAACAAGAAAACTGTAAGAGTTTTCAGGCTAGGGAAAAATATAATTTCCTATCCGCACATTCCCGTGAGCTTCTCATGTAAGGGTCCAAACCAGTGAGGGTGGGTATATAAGAAATGAGGGCGTGGCCTTAGGTCGAAGCAGAGGTCCTCTAGCTGTCGCTCTACATCCCGCCCGTCACACACGGCCTGCACGTAGACCAGGGGGAGTACACACAGAGGGCTCACTCCACCGCAAATTCAAAAAACCAGACTGAATGTGCTGCTGAAAGAATAAGGTTATTAAGGAATTGTTTATCAGCAGCAATTGTGTAAATACATTACTGTTGTTCTGTTCTGTACAGGATTTTATATATATATATATATATATATATATATATATATATATATATATATATAAAATCCTGTACAAAACAAAAGTTTACTGCTCCATGATGGTAGAGTTCATTAGGTGAAGGCAAGCTCACCCTTCCAGTCAAGTCCTTGTATATGAGCCAAACACTGCATCTATTTGCATAATAAATAGTCTGCTATTTGTCTTACCTTCATCACAGAAATGCACCTTCCTTGGATCCCAGAAACTGCAGAACCTGTGTTGTCTATTATGTTGCAGAACAATATTGAGATGAAGGATTGCATTGATTTGTGAAGCCTGAAGTTACTAGTGGCAGTGCTGATGGTGGAGGGCTACACACCAACTCTGAGAACAAACAAACAAACAAACAAAAAACATACTTGTTTTTTTTTTTTTTTCAATTTTGTTAACTTAGTCTACATCTGAACAAAACTCTATTATCTTTAATGCACATTAGTGATTTCCAATCAATGCATTCTGGCCGGGATACCTGCTATTGCCCAGAGGATCTGGCTACAGACTGGTGCTGGGCTCTCAGTTCAATTGAATGGATCATCATCAGCTTGTCATCAGGGTCTGCACATTTCTATTAATGACACAGTAATTTGTAATTCGACTGGGCGTAGAGGCTGAGACCAGAACCATGTGACTCCCACTCTATGGGGTACTTTTCTCTGATACTTTAGCATAAGGCAGGGGTGTTAAACTTATTTTAATTTCATGCCACTTCAAGATCACGAATGACCTCAAAGGGCCAGTTGTGGCAGTATTTAAAGTTGCTGCATGATGGAGAGAGGCTGCTTTGATTAGAGAATTATGACTTTTAATCTTTTTTTTTTTGGGGGGGGGGGGGGGGGGCATAAATAGTGACGGCTGACCAGATTTGGACCGTGTGTCTTGAGTTTGACACATGTGGCCTAAGGCTAACCGCTAAAGAGTGGTCCACGCTACTGTTCAGTGAAGTTGGTCTTAGATTTGTCAATCATTCTCCGCAGCAGACACACCTCCCACTGCCTAAGAGCAGAGACTGCACTTCTCATACTTGTGATTTTTAAGAGCACTTTTATACAGTTACCGATTGTTGTAATCATTTATATTTGGGTGGATTGAGATCATCATACTTTTTTATTCTAAACTGGGAGAACCCTATCCGGCATGTTTACTTCTTACATTAAAAACGGTAACAAAAAACAACCACTCTATTTTTTGGAATGCAAATTTTTGAACAGTGTTGTACATCTTTTTTAAAAAACAATCTTTAATCCTGGAAAATAAGTCGTCCTCATTTGTTTATGTAATCACTGCTAAGTGACGTCTGATTTCGCTGGATGACCTAGTTTTAAATGATTCAATCAACGTATGAGCATTGATTGAATAGATCCGCTCGTGGCAGGACTGACCAGTGAAGCCCAACAGTTGATACTTCTGCTGCTGTCTACAGCAAGTGTTTTCTACTTTTATTCTGCTTTGAAATAATTATTACAAAATATTAAATATGTAGGTCCTTTAAGTAGCCTGCTATTTTCCTGCAAAATCAGCTTTCGTATACAAGAACTTACATTTAAAACTATCATAAGACAAAATTTGTTTTATGCTGTTTTCTAAAAATTTCTTAAAATTGCACCACAGCTGTTTTAGACTGGTGATGGACAGAAATGTTTGAGTGCAGCTGGTTAAAAAAATCTGTCTATTCTCTTCTGTTCTGCATTTACCATAAACCTGTAAGTAAGTTATGTGGAGAAGACTGCGGTTTTAAACCACATTGAAATGATGGCATCCCACCTTTTGTTGAACTAAACCCAGAGGGAGGAAGAAGAAAAGGCTGCAAAATGTTTTGTGGAAAAGGTATTTTGATTTCTGTTTGTACTGAAGGTAAGCCAAAAGTCAAAACATAGCCTCAGTGAAATTCTTGTTATCTGACTACAGTAAATCATTTGCTAAAAATGGCAGGAAAGTATACAGGAGAAAAAAAAACAATCAGTGTTGTTTTCAAGTGTCCTGGTTGTTTGTATGCAACTGTCCACAACCTCTGTTTTTAAAGGTGTCAAAACCCTATGTCTTTATATTGTCAAAAGTTATACAACGACCAAAAGGTGAGGCCTAAAATACAAATTACACATAAAAATATTATACAAGATAAATCCAAGTGTAGATAATTTAAGTTACATGTTCGTGTGCATAATGCTGAAAGACTACAGTTTAATAACATCTTGATTGTTTTATATATAAGCCTGTATCATATATGAAGACAAAATAATAATAATAAAAAACTTTGCCATTGTACAAAAATAAAATACTTTTGGACATAAATATATTTGTTAATCCACGTAAATCATAGATGTAAACAAACGGTGTGACGTCACCTTTGCTCTTTCACGCTTGATTGAGGACTTGCGTGGTGACGTAATTTTCACTCCCACACTGCGCGCGGTGACTGATGGGAAGAAAGGTCAAGAATCGATGGCCATGGAAGAGGAGAAATGCTGCCTCAAAGAGGATTATGGCTGCGTGGAAACAGCCAATAATTACGATTTAGGCACTTGTCGTTTCAGATGAGACCGTCAGGCGTTGCTGTTTGCAGCAGCGATGAAGCTGCAGTGCTCGCGGGCTGATATTGTGACTCCCAGCCGACCCTGATTAGCTGGCGTTGCTCGGCCAGGAGCCGCGTTGTTGTTGTTGTTGTCGTCGCTTCACTTGGCCGTGACATTTATTTAACTCGCTTTGTCATTCAGTCGTTCTTCAACTTTGCTCTTCGAAGCCGGGTCCAGCGCCGCCTCAGGGATGTTTTTCTCTCTGTCCCGGGAATATGGATGAGAAATCCATCAGCCACCAACGGGTCTTCATCGTCCTGCTCATGGTGCTGCTCTTCGGCGTCATAACTGTCCAGTATGTGTGTCCCAGCAGATCCGAGTGCCAGATGCTCCACCAGCTGGGGTCCTGGTTCAGCCTGGGCAGTGCTTCCCGCTCCCCCAACAGCGGTGATGTGATACAAAACGGCCCCCAAAAAGACCCGTACATCGCGGAGGACGGCGCTCTGGCCCGCTTCGTCCCTCGCTTCAACTTCACCAAAGCTGATCTGAATCGCATTGTGGACTTCAACATCAAGGGGGATGACGTGATCGTGTTCCTGCACATCCAAAAGACTGGGGGCACGACATTTGGTCGACACTTGGTGCGGAACATCAAACTGGAGCGGCCCTGCGAGTGTCACGCCGGTCAGAAGAAGTGTACCTGTTACCGTCCAGGTAAGAAGGAGACCTGGCTGTTTTCACGGTTCTCCACCGGCTGGAGCTGCGGGCTTCATGCAGACTGGACTGAGCTGACCAGCTGCGTCCCCTCACGCATGAACTCACAAGATGCTCCCAGGAACCTGCCCAGGTTGGTTGACAACGCCACACTTCGTACCTACTTTTAGTATTCAACAAAACGAAGATTCAGTAGTAGCCAAGAGAAGCAACTACTGAAAAAACATTCGTCTAATTGTGTCAGTTTTGCTCAAATGTATGTCACTACAACAAGTGCACCACCAGAAACAAAAATTTAAATGTGATTTAACATAATTTTATTTGTTATTATTTGATAAAACACACATTAGGTGCTCTGTACAAAGAAATCAAAAGAGAATTACTAGAAATTATAGTGGCTCAACAATACTAAACCCTTACTGCAAGAGTACTTGTTGATCAAGTAATTAAGCCAAAACTCCTTAGGATGTTTCATTTAACTTTATAAAGGTATACTGTGAAGTCGCATGATAGTTTTTGCAATTAACATCACATTAAACACACATCATGATGATGTAAAACCATGCACTGTATGCTTGTGTAATTGCAATCATGACTTGGCTGATAGCAACCTAATGTTGTCTTCTCTTTCCAGTAGACACTATTATTATATAACAATCTTAAGAGATCCAGTGTCACGCTACCTGAGCGAGTGGCGTCATGTGCAACGTGGTGCAACATGGAAGGCCTCCTTACATGTGTGTGATGGACATTCAGCAACGCTGTCAGAGCTCCCAAGCTGCTATGCAGGGGATGACTGGTCTGGTTGCTCCATGCAAGAGTTCATGGACTGCCCCTACAACCTGGCCAACAACCGACAGACCCGCATGTTGGCTGACCTCAGCTTGGTGGGTTGCTATAATGTGTCTGCCATGAGTGAGGAGGAACGCTGGGCAGTGCTTTTGGACAGCGCTAAGCGAAACCTGCGAGGTATGGCCTTCTTTGGCCTGACGGAGTACCAGCGTAAGACCCAGTACCTTTTTGAGCGAACCTTCAACCTGGAATTCATCTCACCCTTCACACAGTTGAATGGCACACGTGCCTCTAGTGTTGAGGTGGCTCCTGAGACGCAGCACAGAATCCGCCAACTAAACAGATGGGACGTGGAGCTGTACGAGTACGCTCGTGATCTTTTTCTGCAACGTTTCCAGGTGACGAGGCAGCAGGAGCGCAGGCTGGCCAGGGAAAGACGACAACAGGAGAGAAGGCGTCTCCGCGAGAGGTTCACAACAAAGCAGGGGAGACATTTCAAGCCCACAGAAACGCCACGTCTGACCAAGAGCCGTGTTGTTGTAACCGAGGAACAACAGAGGGAGAAGGCTGCCGATAAGAGTGTGGAGTCGGAAGTGTTACTCCCGGACTGGTGGGAAATGAATGAGAACAGCACGATCGAGGACTATTTAGACAATGTGGAGCAGTGGTAACAGGAGGATGTCTTAACATCACGTGTGTCAAGCCCTGCCTGTTTTTGTTTATCCAGGTTATTGGAACGAGGCCTTTTTTTTTTTTGTTGTCATCACAAGCTGGTTTAAATTACACTTTAATTTATTGATACTGATTGTATTTCTTTGCCATGGCCAATCTTATTAATAAGTGCTTTTTCTTAAAAGAAAAAAAATGGTACGTCTTATACTTTTCAGTCTTGACTCTTGTCTATTAAATTTTTTGTTTCGTAAACAGGATTTGTCGTGATGTCGCATGGAAGATTTTATTTTAATTTGCTACAACAGGCACTGTAATATTAAAAAAAAAAAAAAAGTAGAAAAAAAATGTGTGATTAACAATCTTTAAGTTTTGCAAATTTTTGTCTAGTCTGACATGTCTACATCTTAAAACATACTTGTTTTTAAGTGTCTTTTCAGTAACAGAAAAGGAGAAATAAGTTTTCATGAATACCTCAATGTGTCGCATTAACTGCTAATGTTATATAATGACTGAATGCATCTTTTTTTATATATAAAAACATTTTTATTTGCTTCATTCTGTGTCTGTGCTTTTGTTCTATCGTGCTCAAGCGGGCTGGAGTTAATGTGCTCATGCAGCTCTTTGGCTCACCAGCAGAGGGCGCTGACGTATTCATAATTAAATAAAAAAGTCCTGACGCTCAGAGCAGCGAGACTGAAGTTGGCCTCTAAATCTTAATACCTATTTGATAGTTTGCAGCAGGTTCACACCATTTTTTTCCTTTTATCCTCAGTTTAATTTTTCGCTTTCTTTTTTGACTATGGAGAATATTTTATTCTAATTTAAAATATACAAATATGCAATTTCCAACTTTAAAAGGCATAAAAAGGTGTATTACAATAAAGGTAGGGATAACAGGTCTACAGCATCTGCATTTCAACATGCTTTTATAGGAGCCAGGTTAAACCTGCCCTTACACAGCTACATCCCATATAAACACAAGAGCAGGCCTGAAAAGTGTAGGTTAGAAGTCATGGTACATTATATATTGTCCCGGAAATGTATATGATGACCAGAGGAGCCCACACATGATGTGATGAATGTACATTGTTTTCAGATGAGACCAGATTCTAATGAGGCAAAGTAGATTTAGTTTAGTTTATGAAAAGGCCAGATACTTTAGTACAAATTTTTAAATATGAAAAACATTTGTTCTTTAGACATAGTAAAGAAATAATAATAATAATAAACCTGCAGTTGTTCCTTTCAAGCACTATTGACTTACCAGTATGTGATAGTCTGTAAATGTCTTACTGAGATAAAAGCATCTTTTTTTTGTAAAAGTTTGTGTCCCTGTGCCGCAAGATATTACCAACCTATTTATGAGCATTTTTAATGCTTGTTCACAAAGACAACTAATTTCAATGCACCTGCTTTTTTTTGTTGTTGTTTTTTTTTTTTAGTGTTTCAAGTTATAAAAAAAACAATTAAAAATGATGGCACGTGCTTGTAGAGAGGTAGTTACATTTTCAGTCAAGAATAGGCCTAACGATTTTCATTAGTGTTGTTATAAATCAACTTTAGTACTATATAAAGTAACAACAGAGTTGTGGCAAGTTTAACATGGAAAAAAAATTTTTTCCACTTCTGGAGAAGTTAGAATGAAATTATACATTTTTGAAGCAATTAAAGAAGTTGAGCAGGGGCAGAAGAAACAAAGGTGGGAGAATAATAATCATTCTTTTTTTTAAATATTTTTTAACCGAACAATCTTAATTAACATACAGCCAAACACTGTAAAAAGTCTGAAAATATTTTAGAAGTAACATGAGTTATATGGATTTAAAAAATCTATACATCCCTACAAAAGTAAATGTTTGTAAAATATAAAGATAGATGCCAAAATTGCCACCTTTTTAATGTGATTTTCCAATAAACAGGGTATAGAAGAATTTGAATGTATCATAGAACACTGTCAAAACCATCATCAATAATAGAGAAAATGTGGCACCATAGAGAGACAGGATATCAGGACGTCCCTCTAATAAGAATTAGAGGATGAGGAGAAAACTTATCAGGGAGGCTTTTAAGAGGCCAACAGCAACACCAACGGATCTACAGGAATGTCTGGCAGGGACTGGTCACTCCTTGTGACTAATACCTCCACTATTCTTGTGCAGAATAGAAGAAAAATCGCACAGCTTGGGCTGTGGGGTAAATAATACAAATGTAAAAATAATTATCCACTTACCCCAAAACATATGAAAAAAAAATGTGTTATGGCCAAGGTATTTCAGCACAAAACCTTTTGACCTCTGTCAAAAAATAAATAAATAAAAAAATGAAGAGGATTTTAACATTTCAACACAACGCTAACCCAAAGCATATATCTAAATCAAACATGACATGGCTTCAGAAAAGGAACAACAACGTCCCAGAATAAGCCCAGTCAAAGAGCTCAGTGCAGGAGATCCCCTTACAGTTTGAAGGAACGTGAACTTTTTGCAAAGTAGAGTGGGATAAAAATCCAAACCTTAGTTGGAAGAAGTTTATAGAGACTTAATCACAAAGACATTACAGTAAAGGCAATGGTTGCTTGCACAAAGTAGCCTATTAGTTTGGAGGGGTGTTCAGATTTATGCAGTAAAGCTGTGGTAACTGTTGTTTTACTTAAGATATTCTCAATAAATAAATATTAATTTTTTTCTCTCAATTTCTGTTTGTTGGCATATTGAATTAAGGATGTAACAAGTCTGACATTCATATTGTTGTCATTTCCATATGTATCTTTAAAAATCATAATGTGTAGTCTACATCCACTGTATCTGTTATATCTATATTAATTTTTGTATTTATTTATCTATTTATTTCTAGAAAAAAAAACATTGATACAAATGGAGAGAGAGATGGAGAAACCCGGACAAGTAAACGCTTCACGAACGGCAGACTTTCTTTTATATGGTTTACAAACATGAGTATCTTTTATTTTGAAAAACAACGGACCGGAAAGATGTTACAGGCAGCAAAACCACGTCTCCCCGGTTTTACCCGCCTCACTTTCAACAGCACCGACATCTAAAGTGCCGTGAGGTATGGCTCTTGTGGTGTCACGGTATATAGGTTTAAGTACGAACAAAAACACCTGTACTTTACTGTCCCGTGAGTAAAAGTGTAAACAAATGATATATATATATATTCATTAGCTGTTTTCACTTTAATGTTCTCACCAGTAATTTGGTTTTCTTGTTTTAATTGTTAGGAAAAGGATAAATTAGGGTTACCTGAAACCTTCACCTGTTATGGACCGTTAACTCTTATGACCATCCTTTACTTTCAATAATAGGGTTAGTTACCCTTAAAATGAGATTAAGATGTGCTTTTGTATGGTGTTGCACTGTAATTAAAAAAAAAAAGCCCATATCTGTTGTTTCTGGTTTTAGTATTTGACCATCTTAGCTCAACTGTATTTATAAGCTAACACCTGTCAGCTTAAAACGGTCTAATCGGCCTTTATTTTATTTTGTTTATATATATTTTTTTAATTTCGACTTGAATTAGCGTTATCCACCTACTTAACTATTGGTCCTTGCTGTATATCTATTTTCCGCCAGCATCTGTTGATTTTGTCGTGACTGATTGCCCTCAACGACGTTACCAAAGAAACGGAGCTCTCCCCGCCGGTCGGTCAGCTCCTCCCTCTTCACGTCGCCCTCCCTCTGATTTTTTTTCCCTTTTTCTTTTTTTTCTTTCCTTCTAAATCTCTATCTGCCGTGAGTGTAGTCAGTTTTGCCGCCGAGCTAACGTTTCAGCTCCCGTCTTTTCCTCCGCTGCTGTAAACACGTCCCCCCCCCCCCCTCCTCTCGTTAACGTATTTCCCGTTTTCCTTTCACTTCAAGGCATTGCTGAGTTTTACACAGCCAGAGGACGTCTGTGCGGGAAATATCGATCATCATTCATTTGGAAGAATACATTTAATCTCGTTTGGACTGAGAACAGGTGAGAGGCTGAGGTCGTGCGGTGCGGTTGACTTTGCAGCATTATTAAGACAGTCGGACGCATTGGGGCAGGTTTGGGGTAAGTTTTATTTGATATAATCCAGATTACATTTATTTAATGCGCTTCTTCTGCTCTACCTCGTTGATGGGCGTGCAAAACTGATTTAGTTGTTATATATGGGCGTAATTGCGCTGTTATTGAAAAAATCTTTTGTAACATTCACCTTTAATAAGAGGTCTGTTGTGTCAGATAATGTTTGGGGCAGCTGTTATGTTTTAGCCTTTAAATACAGTTTCTGCACAGTTCCAGTTTTTTATATGTTGTTTTGCTGGAGAAGAAAGTGAGAAAAAAAAAAGATTTCTAGGTGAAGTAAAGAAAACCGGCAAGTTGCTTTATAGATATTTGGTTGCATGTCTGCAAGATTTTCAATTCAATACAGTTTCATTCCATCCAGTTTATTTGTGTCACCTGGAAGCCATTCAATAAGAAAAAAATACACGTTTAGTGCGGTCAGATTCAGCCCAGTTTGTAATGGTACCATTCAGATTCTGCTGACAGCTCCTCTGTAAGTGCAGGAGGTTGTGAAGTCTTGTCCTTGCTTGTCCTGTAAGGGGCCAGACACTCAAGCCACCATGGCCTGCTCTGTTGTCAATACTTGTCTACAGTACGTATGCCGAATGCAAAAACCAATGAATGTATCGCCGTCCTCTTGACTTCTTCGATAATACAGCTAGTCAAGACAAGTTCATGCTCTCTGCAGGCCGTGGACTCTGTACCAGTCTTGCTAGTTTTTTTTTAAACTTCATATAAACACAGATAAACTGACAAACACACACACACATGCACTCACACACAAGGGCATGCAGCCACATTTTTTACATAACCTGTTTTCATTTTACTCTCACACAGACACTTTTAACATTTAACAACTAAGAAATCTTGTATAGTACAAATAAAGTCACTTGACAATACTGGAGCAGTAATAACATTTCAAAAATGTATTTTTTTTCTTTTTTTTAACATGGTGAACTTTCACTCATCTCAAAAAAGGGATCCGAAACATCCACCTTAAAACTTGTGTTAACATGTAGTAATAGTCAGCCTTGGGGCCTAAACTTTGTTCAAATTTCAGATTCAAAGTTTAGTTGCAGGGCAGTGATCCAAATGTTAGATTGTGCTTATATTGTCTTGTATGATGAAATATGCTTGTTGTATGGTTGCCTGGATCGGAGCTGTGGTGCTCTAATGAGCTGAACAGATTACTGATACTTAACCTAATTACTTTGCTCCCTCCCTCCAGGTTGCAGGCTTTCAGTCTCATTGTGATTTATGGATTGTTCACCTTATGCTTTTAAATCAATCACCTGGGCATCGATGTTTTGCCTGTTTTTCACTTATCCTTGTCATTGCGCTTTAAAAGAGTTGTTTGTTAGTGAACTGAAACAGTTCTACATCGTTTGGATGTAGATTAGAGTTGTGTTTTCACAGCAACTACCTGTCCCTCTAAAAATGGAAATCACCAAATGTCTGGGAATAGGGTAACTCCATGCTGAGTGAAAAACTCCCACAGGAAACTCACAGATTCTCAAGTGAAACCAAAATTACGCACAGATGTGAGCTTATATGTATTTCCCACTGTACAAATAAACCTCTCCTTACTGACCCTCCTCAGGTTTTTGGAAACTGAACTAAGTTTACAGCCATTTATTTTTCTGTATCAGCCTGCTTTATAAATTTGAGTCACAACCGTACTTATTTAGTAAATGCGCTTAATATGAAGCAAGTCTTAACATGACATTTTAATTGGCCGCAGTTGCTTAAGTTCTTGTAACTTTTCACTGTTTCCAGGAGTTTCAAATGATAGCTAGTTTTTTTTATTTTTTGTTTTTTTACTGCAGACTCAACTTACGTCAGCATCTTTAAGTGTTTGTGTGCAGCAGATACTAGTAATTTTTGTTGCCTTCTAGTTAACCAACTTAGTCTCAGTTACTGTATTCCAGATGCAAATTTTCTTCCTTCAGTTTCCTTTTAACCCCATAATACTGGATATATTACATTTGATACATTAAAATCAGAGACCTTTGCACCTCCCCTCTCAAGAAAAAAATTGTTTTATGCAATTAAAAATAATAGTAATAAAAAAGCAAAACAATGTATTCATAATGATACAAAAATATTAATGGGAAACTGTGAAAAACAAAATTGGTGTTGTTTTTAATTTCAATCTATAATAAACACTGATAATTAAAGAAAAAAATAGATTTTTCGGTGTATCGCATTTGTTGTGCTTCATAGGGTTACATTCCACCGACCATTTTTGTTTTTATAACCTTTTTTGATTTTTATTGTTTAAATTTAATGTTAACCAACACTTACAAAGACAGAGAAAATTTAAGAGCCAAACAATGCGCGTAAAATGTTAATAATTCAAAAGAGGAGACTAAAGAGCAAGAAGAGAAACTACGATTGAATGTTTCTCTGTGTGTGTCTCTAAATGGATGGTTGATCGTCTTACTGCTGCAAGGGTAGCTTTAGTGTGAGGTGAGAACATGCAGGTCTGTCCGTCGAGGCGGCCCGCTGCCTACACAGCAGCCATAATGCAGACGTCAGAGCTCAGCTGAAGGTTACGCTGTCGGAAGCCCTTTGGTTCACTGTTTGCTAAGGGACGCAGTGCACTTGAGTGAGCTGCCGTTGCCCTCGTCTGTCCTCCTCGTGCCTCTCCCAGCCATGTTCCACCTACAAGTTGGGCCCCACCTACTGGCTGCTGGAGCCCCGCACCTCACTGCAGACAGCTGGAGCAGGCGCAGCAGCATGATGACTGTTATAACTGGAATACACTAGTTATTCACCATGCCGCCTCTCAGTACACATATGTTTGTGCTGCATCATAAAGTCGGACACTTGGAAGTGGAAATATAATTGAGTATTGAGGAGTTATTTTTATTATTCATAAGCACATGAACTAAATATTTCAGTTGATTAGCTTATTAATAAACCAAGGTTGGGCAATTGATTCAAATTGACTTTCAGACCTATAGCTGACCTTATCTTGTCTGTGTCAATTATTTCTTTCTTTGAAAAAAAAGAATTATGTTTTTGCTACATAGTCGTTCAGTAATCTTAATTTCAATAATTTGATATTGATCTGATGTCGCATCACCCAGACCTCCAGTAGAAGCAATTATGAATTGATGGATAATTTCTATTCTTTTAAAAGCAAAGCTGTTAAATGCTTTAAAACAGGCATCACAGATATTAAGGTTTTTTGTTTTCATTTATTTTACTGTAATGAAGAACCTTTCACTGACAATGCTGAAACTGCTGTGGTGTGAGGGCTGAATGCTCGGGAAATTCTCAGTCCCAGCCTCAAGGAGAACATAGCTGGACCAGCTTTCTTGGTTCTTGCAGACGTTTCACCTCCTGTCAAAAAGGTTTCTTCAGGTCTAACAGACTGCTGGGAAGTTTCAGGCTTGTACACCGTTATTGAGACATCTAGTCTTGTGAGTCGTTGAAGTCACATGTTCATCACTGCTCTTTCTTTTCACATCATCTCCATTTCAGTTATTGCACCATGGGTGCTTAATCTTCTTGTTGCTGATTCTCTGACTTTTCCTCCATCACAAAATTAACTTGATCTTTTTACTTTTACTAAACATTTTGATGCATGTTTAAGTGATTGCCATTGGCTCTCTTGACTCGTCTGCATTATCTTCTGAATTATCAGTCCTCAATTTGAAGACCAGATTCTGTTAAAATGGGTTGACCTTTTGTTTATTACTGTTTAGTAAGCACTGGCATGCTAACCTAACATTTGGAATATGGAAAACATTTTACATCTGCTTAATAACGTTGTTTGTTTTATTTTAACTGCAGAGTTTACCATGATAATCTTTACACTTAACTCAAATGAGTAGGAGTAGTAGAAGTAGTTTGGGTGTCACAAAATCACTGGAATAGCAGCAAAATCTCATACTATTAGTGCCAGTGCACAATTTATTTTTAAAATTTTACCTTCCATCCATCAATCCATCCATCCATCCATCAATCCATCCATCCATCCATCCATCCATCCATCCATCCATCCATCCATCCATCCATCCATCCATCCATCCATCCATCCATCCATCCATCCATCCATCTGCTTATTCTGGACTGGGTTATTGGGGCAGCAGTCTGAGCAGAGATGACCCAGACTTCCAGGGATGGAAACCAAGCTCCTGCTCTGGTTGTACAGAGATGGAATAGCCCTTAGCAGAGGGCCCCATACTCACGGAGCAAACCCCACAGAATACCACAAGGGACACGGTCGAATGCCTTCTCCAGATCTACAAAGCACATGTGGACTGGTTGGGCATAGTCCCGTAAACCCTCAAACGCCATGTGGAGGGTATAGAGCTGGTACAGTGTTCCACGACCAGGACAAAAACTGCATTGTTCCTCCTGAATCCGAGGTTGGCCAAATTCCCCTCTCCAGTACCCTGGTGTAGACTTTCCCAGGAAGGCTGAGAAGTGTGATCCCCTATAGTTGGAACACACTCTCCGGTCCCCCTTTTTTTAAAAAGTGAGACCACCACCCCTGTTTGCTACTCCAGCAGCACTGTCCCTGACCTCCATGCAATGTTGCAGATGCGTGTCAGCCGAGACAGCCCTACAACATCCAGAAACTTGAGGTACTCAGGGTGGATCCCATCTACCCCTGGTGTCTTGCCACTGAGAAGCCTACGAACAACCTCAGTGACTTCGGCTTGGGTGATGGAAGAGTCCACTACAGAGTCCCCAGCCTCTGCTTCCTCAGTGAAAGGCATGTTGGTGGGATTGAGGAGATCCTCAAAGTATTCCTTCCACCATCCGACAATGTCCCCAGTCAAGGTCAGCAGCCCCCCACCCGCACTGTAAATAGGTTTGGCAAAGTGTTGTTAGAGTTTTGCTTCCCTTTTCTGAGGCGCCAGACAGTTTGCCGGAATCTCTTCGAGGCTGACCAATAGTCCTCTTCCATGGCCCCACCAAACTCCTCCCAGACCCAAGTTTTTGCCTCCAGGACCGCCCGAGCTGCAGGTTGCTTGGCTTGCTGGTACCCATCAACTGCCTTGCTACCATAATTTCAAGCTGCTGCGTTGACAACAGAGGCAGAGAACATGGTCCACTTGGACTCAAAGACCTCTCCGACAGAGGGCTCGGCCAGACATTCCCAACAGACCCGCACGATCATTTTTCATGATCATGCATTGATTTTCATGAAAATTCATTGGTTTAATGGGATCACTCACTTATGAGTAACTAATTATTGAAGCTTACTCTTTGGCCTGTAAAATGTCTACCAGCTTACTATTAGCTTCCAGAGATTTTTGTCTGTCTGGTCATTAATATGTTTTAACAAACACATCTCTCAAGTGGGCATGTCACATTTAACCTAATTAAACATTTTTCCATGGCATGATTTCTCTATTTTTAACTGTCCCCATTGTTTTCTAGTATGCAAAAAAAAAGCTCTGGAGGCTAAAGACAAATCTAACAAGGAAATGCCTGGTTAAACAGTTTTTTTAATTTGTTTTTATTTAAGGGTGATGAAATTCTTGGAAAAGGTTTATCAGCAAGTGAAAAGTCCTTCCTATTTGTTTTCAAAGGTGCCGGTTGCAGTATAAACTAGGATGGCATTGGAGATGAGCCAGTATTGCTGCGTGTCTTTCCAAGAGCGGTTGTAATGGCAGCTGTGCGCCATTTGGTGTTTGGTGTGGCGGGAGTGTGCAGAGGGAGCAAAGCGCGTTGTTGAGTAGCATTTTGATGATGTGGGTTGCATATTGCATTGTCAGGGTGTGCGTAAGCAAAGACTCTTGACGCTGAAGTGGACCTGAATGCAGGACTGGCAGAGCTGCAGGAGGAATGCTTGTCTTGTCCCCCTGAGAAAAGTTTGTATTGATCAGTAGGTAGGCTGGGAGGAGGAGGAGGCACAGACAAGCATAATGGTTATAAGAAGCAAAGCAGTTGTTGTATTTGCTCATCTCTTATTCCTGGCTCTATTATTTGGCTAGGACATGTCTTTGTTCTTCTTTTTGAAGGTGGGCGTATCAGATGAGCTCCCACCTCTCCTGTGTCCCTCCTTCTCCCTCTCTGCTGCAGTGTTCTCCTTCTGGGCTGTGTATCTGCATGCCGTCATACACACACAGACACACACAAACGCACACACACACACACACTCGTTCCCTCAGTGTCACCCCCCCCATGGTTTCCGCCGTCTGTGTCTGCCACCATCAGACGTAGAGACTGATAATATCTACTCCAACGCCCTCTTCCCCTGTTTTATTGCAGTCCTCCTCTCATACCCGTCCCCTACTGTTTATGAGTTTTCTGTGTTAGTGGGCTGCTTAAGGTTTTATACAGATCAGTTTCTTTTTTCTGTTTTTCCAAATTTCTGTTAATTTCTAGCTTCCTGTCTGCCTGCATGCATCATGTTGGTCATTATCTGTATTCACTTAGTGTCTGGGTACGTCACTCTGCTCCCTCAGTGCAAGCTCGAACAGCAAGCTGCATGCATCATCCTTGTATCATATTGCAGTATGTTGGAACAAGAGACAACTTAGTCCTCAATGTGTGTAAGAAGACAAAGCTGTTTGGAGTCAGCTCAGAGCTGTTGTACACTTTGAATGCTAACATGTGGCTCAACCATGACTGCCATGACTGTACTTGTAGCAGTGAAAAAAAACAAAAAAAACCAAGAGGAACAAGGACAGACTCTGTAAAGGGAGGAGCTGCGTTTTAACATGCTCTCCCACTGATTGGTGACATGCTTTGCCTGCCTGTAAACCTCATTCTTATTGGCTGTTTTTTGCATTGAGCAAAGCAGCTGCCGTTGGAGAGACCTGCCTCTTCTCTGTATTTTCCTACTTCTTTTCTTCATGTCAATAACTGTCGGGGAATCATCTGCGCTGAAGGTGCCAACCTGTGCTACTTCAAGGACACCACTTTTCACTCTTTATTGCAGCATGATTCATGTGCAGCTGGCCAGTTATTTTCTAGTGAACTCACAGGAGTTAAAGTGACGTCTCTGTCCTGTCTGCAATATCCCTCCATCCTCCCTCTCTCTGTCTCTCTCTCTCTCTCTCTTGCTCCTCTGTATCACTTAATCAAGGCATAGCTTGCCCTTTCCTGTTCATTGCTGTCTCCCTCCCTCCTGTAGGCTCTGCTCTCCTATTTGTTTGCCCTCGCTTTTTTCTCTTTGGGTCTTTTGCTTCCACCCTCTTGCCGTGTGATTCTCATCACCCTCCATTAAAAGAAGCTCTGCACGAGGTTGTAGCTTTGCAGCAACATTTCCCAGTCAACAGGCTGCTGTTTTGTTAATGCTTATCTTTTTTTCTTTTTCTTTTTTTTTTTTTTTACAATCCACAGCGAAACAGCAAGCAAGGACGTACAGCAGAGAGGTCACTGAGGAGGATGACAACACAGGAATAGAGAGCAGTGAAGGAGAGATGAGGCTGAAGTAAGAGGAGGAAGTGTAACTCCAAAGTGCCTAGGACATGGTTTCATCCAATGAGTCTGTTGGATTACAGTAGAACAGCAGGGCTCAGAGTGTGTTTGGCCTTGAGTGGAGGCTATATTTTATCCTGACAGCCATAGTCATCCATCCCACGTTGCTGAGCTGCAGTCCCGACATACCCTGAGCTGAGCCACAGCCTTGTCTCGTCATTACGGGGACATCACAGTGTGAGGTTCTGCTGTTTTTGCTCTACAGCAATCTTTTGTGTTTCTGACAGGCCACCCAAATACAGCCATAGATGGGCGACAGGGACTGGCCCAGCTCTGACCATGTTGACGTGAATGTAAGAGAGTAAAAAGGTGTCAGCTTTTAAAGATAATCACACTGACATATCCAAGCAGACTATAGTGATGTCCTCTATTTAGTGTATTTTTTCTTTTCTCTTTTGAGACAGAGCCGGACTCTGCTCACAGGTAAAGTCCACTATCTTTACCCAGAGAAACTTCAGCTGCCACTTTTCCCAGGACGAGCTAATAAACATCCCCTAAAATAAACCAACCAAAAGGACTTGCTGCCTATTTGCACTAAGGACTTTTTTTTTTTTTTTTGTCATATATCATCATTGTTTTTCCGGGGACTTTTTTTGCCTGAATCACCATTAGTCACCAGACGTTTTTCCACCTATCCGGCCCCAGCACTGCTCAGTGTTTGAGAGCGTCTCAGATGGCTGTCAGCATGACCATGGGACGAGACACCAAATGGCTGACCTTGGAAGTGTGTCGTGAGTTTCAGAGAGGCACCTGCTCGCGGTCTGATGCCGAGTGTAAGTTTGCACATCCCTCCCGAAGCTGCCATGTGGAGAATGGTCGAGTCATCGCCTGCTTTGATTCTCTCAAGGTAACAATGACATGACACGCATCAGTCACTGCTGTTTGTTTGCACATGTTCATTGTGATCAGTGTCAGGCTAGGATCTGACTCTTGACACTCTGTGTATATTATAGTTGAGTGTGTTTATAGCTGTTTCTAAAACCCTTATCTTTCAAATCAAATCCTATATATCCCCTAAATCCCCTAAAATATATCCCCTAAATCCTATATATATATATATATATATATATATATATATATATATATATATATATATATATATATATATATATATATATATATATATATATATATATATATATACAGAATGGGAATGCATGTTTCACTTAAATAGTACAGCTAGGCAACGTCAGCTGGTCAATTGGTGCTCCTTTTTTACCCATAGTTTTATAATAATTATTTTTATATGCTTTTTGTGATTTGGATGTGAAAAACCATACATATCATAGAAGGACTTTTAGATTCTTCACAGTACAAACTGAAGAATGGCATTTTTTATCTTTGCCAAGGTAGGGTTAAACCATGTGGTTATGGTATGAACACAAGGTAAGTGATGTTTCTTGGTTATGTTGAGCTGTACATTTCATGCTACAGAGTGATTTAGACTCAAATGTGAATTAGATTATTTCTGTAACATTTTCGTCATCTCATGTTGTCTAAAATCTGATAAACTTCCTTCACCCCACGATTCTTAACTGAATTGAGCCATTTATGGTTTGACTCAGAAAATCAGGGTTTTTTTTTTAGTAGACTCAGTTTGAAATGGGAACACCCTTTTTACTTCTCTTTTATTTCTCGGTTTTGCAAAAGCAAATCACTAAACCGGAAGTAGATGCATGACTTTAGATTTTCACAATAAAAGCTCTAATGTGAGGCAATTACTCGTGTTAAAATGAACATTACAAATTAAAGTTTGTCTTTGTTTATATGACTTCTGATTTTAATCAGGTAAGAACTAGTATGTGGATGTTATACAGACTTTCTGGACTCACTGAAATATTAGGAATATCCAAAACTGAATTTGCATAGATTTAACTGTGACAGTGTTTTATCTATTTTTTTTCTTTCTTTTTTTAATTGTTACAGAAACTGCAAAATCCTTAGTTAAGCTTTAGTCTTTACTTTTAGTTTATTATTGCTGTATTGACATACAACTGAATTGAGAATTCAAGATTTCAGTGGTAATAAAACAGATATTGATATTACCAAAACATAGTTTTAAACAGGCAAGTTGACATAAGAGTGACTAACATAACTGACACAAATTGGCCAAATTGTTCTGCTTACCAGGATATTTATTGTTTCCATTTGGCGTTAGTATTATCTCTGATAAAGCTGCTCTGCCGATGACCTGCTCCTTCATGCTGATTTGGGCCAGTCGGTCGTGCTGCTTCAGCATCACTGCAGCTGCTCTCCTGACTCTCAGTCTCTCCCCTCCACTACACAACCACATCAGCAGCACTACAACCACACACAGTAGAAATTCAGCCTGAGAAATGACGACGCTCCATTGTGTTTTAAAGGAACTTCAGCTATCAGTGGCCATTTATGGTAAAATCGAAATAGACTCCTGCTGTGTCGGCGTGTGGCTGTACTTGAGGGAGATTTTGCGACAAAGCTTTCCTGCAGTGAAGAAGTTTGTCCCAGACAAGGGGCTTTCTGTCTGAGTGCAGCTGCTGTCTCTTCGTTTATTGAGTTAGAATTTATTATTCAGCCATTTTTCTGCGTAATGTCCTACAGAGCAGGGAGAGAGATAGAAAAGAGAGATGGAGAGAGGGGGGCCTAGCAACAGCACAGGAGTGCATACCGATTGGATAGTTTGATCTTCCTGAATGGCATGGCTGTTTTTAGCACAGAGCAACAGTCTGGCTTCGCACTGGTCACATCGAAGGGAGCAAGAGACGAGCTGTTTTGTTTTTTTGTACCAAAGGAAGCAAGCAATCTAGAAAAGCTTAGAGGTCATTATAGTTTGAAAGACAATTAAGTTTGATATCAGTTGAAGGTCAAAGCTGTTTCTCCATCATGGGTGTAGCAGGACTGTAGTGCCAGCATAGTAAACAACAGTGTGTCAGCAACGGTGTTAAGAGCCCCTCATTGTTTTTAAGGATTACACTCAGCTGATACTTTTTTTTTTTAATTTTCAGTTGACTGAACGCAAAAGAAATAAAGCTTTATCCCCAGTAGCATCACTACTCCATTCTGCTCCCTACCCCCACTCCACCCCTCCACCCTTCTCTTCTTTGTTAATTTTATGGATTTATCTGCTAATGGCTTTCCTCCTCACCGTCCCTCCCATATCTGGCATCTTCAGGCCGGTCCAATCCAACCGCTGTCATTCCATGCTACTCCTCCATTAGCTCCGTCTGCCCAGCATGAAAGTGCTGTGGAGGAGGGAGGAGGAGCTCATCACTTAGTTCTTTTTACCTTGTTAACTGGAGTGCTGCTGTCATTTCAGATGATTACTGTTGGCATCACATCTGCCCATCGTCTTATGTTTCAACATACAGGAGATTCAATGGCAATGTCACCTTAGAAGGAAATCATTGTGTGGCTGAATCTTACAATATTTTGATTAACAGACCCACCTCATCAATCAATACATTTACCCTCACAAAAAAATACAGATATTTACTTCTAAAGATATGCACATTGATTTTGTTTTAGTTTTCTGTAATTCATTCATATTTTTTTAGAAAATTATTAATGCATTCACCCCTGGGAACATCACCCAATCATTTCACTTACGAACACCAACAAACCCACACTGTAGTTTGTCCATCAAGTGCATTTATTCTTCGCTTGACAGATTTAAAAATAATCCAAAAATTTGACAGCTGTTCAACAGGTTTATTATGGATGGAAGTACTTATACTAATACTAGGCATTACATAGATGTTGAATGACTCTCTGATGTGCACTAAAGTGGTTAATGTGAAACTAAACCCTCAAACTCGTGCATGCACTAGAATTTTGAATACCTGACCACTGCAGTCATCACTTTGCATGAAAGAGACATTTTTACATTAAATATTATTATTTTCTTCTTAGGAGATAACAGGAAAAATCCCAAAGACAAGTATTCAGAACAAGATATCATTTTGGATGCTTTATGAACATTCTGACAAGTGCACATTTTTGTACATGTTAGAACAAAATCAAGAGTCTGCCTGTGGTTGATTGAACTTATTAGTTATACATGTATTTAGACATACTGAATTGTATTAAAAATATAAAACTGATGATGTGATTTTCATGTATGAGAAGGACTTCAAACTTGAGTAAACTGAGGCTGATAGAAAACATCTGGTTTGTCCCATGTTATATTGAACACAACTCTAAAATGTGTACAACAGTATAGATCTGTACAGACATCAAATTTATGAATGTCCTTGCTCTGTCTTCTGTATGAACAGGGACTTTCTCTGTGTTCTGTAGTGTGTTGCTATGGCTACCAAAGGGAGATTCCTGACCTCTCCTCAGCACCGGTTTTCATTGGCCTCCATTTCTATCTTCTCTGTAGTATTTTTCTTTTATATTTCCATGTTCATGCTGCATGAGCACAAATTCAGACAGTGATACAGTTTTGTTTTTGTTTTTTTAGTTGTTTGTATATTGACACACACAGTGATAAAGTACAGCATTAGACTCATTAATAGTTGCTTCTCTTTTCTCTGTGGTATCAAGGGGGTTGCACTCATGGGACTCACTCTTCATTACTAACTCATCCCTAAACATTCAGCCTGCTGACGCAAAGCTTCTTCACATCGCCAATACAGTCACAGTGTTTTTCTGTGTACTATTCTGACCATTTTTCAAAGCATGTGGGCTTTTTTGTGTCCTATGTGTGGTTGTTTTAATGACTCGTAGCAAAAGAGACACTAGAATGTGTCCTATTGTCATTTATAGTTCTCCTGCTACTAAATTCTCAATCTGTACTCATCGTAGCACATCATCCATCATGTCAAACTTTATGCCATCAGTTTGTCATCAGACCTCTTGATGCTTTTCCCTTGTTTAAATGTTCTGCCTGTTTTGCAGCTTGCTCAGAGTGACCTAATGCTAGCGTTTTTATGTGTGGGTGTGTTGTTTGATGACAGCACGTGGCTGATGCGCTGTTGAGGTAGTTTAGCAGGTTAACAGCTCGTGTGCAGAAGCAGACAGCTGGTGTTGGCCCAGGGAATGGACATCAAGACTGCAGTTTCTTCTCTGAAACGGCATTCTTGATGTCTTGATGGCAAAGACCAAGGACACAGGGTTTGCAGCATTCTGTGACAAAGTGAATTGGCTTTAGATAAATGGCTCAAAATCCTATTTAACGTTTGTCAAGAGGCCAAAAATCTCTTGTAGAAAGGAGTGTGGGCAATTACCTTTGATCAAAATGGTTTATGGCAATCAAAAGTTTTTTTTCTTTTGTTATAATGTCAAAATGTAGAACATAAAAAACTGAAAAGACTGATTAGTTTATTGGAAAATGTGAAAAAAAGAAGCTATTGTGGTGGTGAATTAACTTATGAAGTAATTTTTCAACGAGAATTAAACATTTTCTTTACTTCCAGTCTCCTTACAATGAATATTGTTGCTTTTTATTACTGTAAAACATAAACCTAACCCAGCTTATGAGTAAAACATTTTTATTCTTAAGCAGTGAAATAGTATACAAGGGATGTTAGCTTTCGATGAGTGCTGCAGTCAGTCTCTTATTTTTTTTTCTTTCTTTCTCATTTTTTTAATCGTATCTTCCAGATGAAGCTACAGCATTAGTTGCAAAGGTTGGTGAGAGTTGAACATGTGTTTTCACTCTCTATCCTTATCACCGTCACCTTCTGTGCCACCGCTGAACAATCCAAAGCTGCTTCAAATATTACACCTGTCCCTTAACATTTCTTTGAAATGATTAGTTATTTCTTTCCAATAAAGCATATACTTAAACTAAAAAAACAAAACTGATCAAAAATTTACAAAATAATGATATGTTTTTATGTAAAACAGGATTTATGATATTCTGAGATAGTAACCGATTCTAGATTTCTTATAGACAAAGCAGCTTCAATGGAGGCTTCAGTAGGACTTAATCTTAAAATATAGTTATAAGACTTGTTTCCTAATCTGTCCTGACAATACACTAGATTTTTTATGTTCATTTAAACAGACTGTATGTGATTATATGATTGAGTCCATGGCCAAGCGTGTCAGTTGCAGCAGTAATTGAATTTTTTTACTTTTATTGTGGGGATTTCTGTAGTCGCTTGGGTCAAAACACGCAACTGGTTGATTCAGTTTCTCAGTCAATATTTTTGTCTTTTGGTAAGTGTGACACAGCTCACACCCGTCCACCTTTCCTGTTTCCTCTTCAGGGGCGCTGCACACGAGAGAACTGTAAATACCTTCACCCACCGCCACACCTGAAAACCCAGCTGGAAATAAATGGCAGAAACAACTTGATCCAGCAGAAAGCAGCCGCAGCCATGTTGGCTCAACAGATGCAGTTCATGCTGCCTGGAGCACAACTGCAGCCCATTGTAAGCAACCCCACACCGAGACCTCTCACCTAATGCTGTGTATCTATTTAACAAAACTCTACTGCAGTGAATGATGCAGTAAGCCTGCAATAGGTAGGCTGGTATTTTTGCTGTACAAACCTGCAACACTGGTTATGTAGCCACCAAATAATCTCCAGCCAAGAATCTGCCATTGTTTGTCTCGCTCTTGATTTAGTCTTTCTTTTTTCTTTCTCCCTCAGACAACATTTCCAGTTACACCATCCCTGGCAACGAGTCCCAGCATGGCATTCAGTCCATATCTAAGCCACGTGGGTCCAGGCATGGGCTTGATGCCTGAACTGCTGCCCACCACTCCCCTGCTTGTTCCTGGGAGTCCCACGGGCCTGGCAGCCATGGGCAATGGGACCTCTGCACAAAAACATGCTCGTACAGACAAGCTGGAGGTATGTTGTCTGCAGCGACTGTTTTTCTATGTTTAGTCAAAGTACGATGAAAGATAAATATCGATCAGCGTTGTTGTTGGGCCCCATTAGGTTTGTCGAGAGTTCCAGCGTGGTAACTGCACACGTGGTGAGAGCGACTGCCGCTATGCTCACCCCCTGGAGGCTGGCATGGTGGACTGCAGTGAGAACTCTGTCATTGTCTGCATGGACTACATTAAAGGGCGCTGCAGCAGAGACAAGTGCAAGTACTTCCACCCCCCAGCTCACCTGCAGGCCAGGATCAAGGCTTCACAGCACCAAGCTAGTCAAAACACAGCGTCTGGATCCCTGGTGAGGCCTTCGCAACGCAATAATATGGTCTAACACAGAGAGCTCTTTGTTCTTCCTACCAAAAATATACATTCATCAAGCGATGAACATTATCGTGACACTGATTTTTCAATAAGTCATCTGCAAAACAGTTGAAATACTTATTTTGAAGTTATATCATTTTTGTTTGATACTTCAGCGCCCTCTTATGGTTGTAAAAACATCTACATAACCTGTACTTAAAATCTGTGGCCCCAGAAAATGTTTTTTGGTTTCATTAATGATGTGTTTATACATGGGCTATTTATAGGAGCATTAAAAGATCATATTATATTTTCTCCGATTCTCCTCCGGGGCAGGGTCTTCCACCAGGAGCCATGCAGTCGCTACCAAAGAGGTCAATCTTAGAGAAGAGCAATGGAAATGCTGCCACTGTCTTTAACCCTAGTGTGTTTCACTACCAGCAAGCCCTGGCTAACATGCAGCTCCAGCAGCCAGCCTTTATCCCCACTGGTGAGTCTGTACATATTAATAACACCAGTGCTGATCAATCACACATAAAGGAGGTGTCTTGGATCTATGAATTCTTGGAATCTAATCAAAAGTACTCAGACATTAGATCAAAACATAACACCGTGGATACAAAGAGTTACAGGTGGGGTGGTGAAAGTACTCTTTGCATGCTGTTTCTCTTCTAGATTTTTCTTCAGATTTTACTTCCTCTATTGCACTGCACTTCTCCTCCTTCTACACTCACGTGCCTCTCATTTGACTCAGTCTGGTTTGGCATGTTCAACAAGCTTAGGGGACACGTGTTGCATCAACAAACATGCCAAAATTATGTTGTGTGAAAAAAAGCCAAGGCATCTGCCCCCAAAAGCATGACGCAGATAAAGAAATTGTCTTTTTAGGGATTTGTTGCCGGGACAAGCTGAAAGCCTGTTCTGATTGGTGGAAAACAGTGTTCTGGTGCTGTCCTCTGAGAAAACCAGGAAAGATATGCTGCTGAAAATAATTAATGAGACTCCAATCGGGAGTCAGGATACTATTCACAAACAGACATGAGTTCGCTAAATCTTACAACTAATGGTTTTCAACCTTTCCTCTGTTGTTTCGAATTGTAGAAGCGTTGTTCTTTTTTTCTACGATCGTTATAATCTTCACATTTCTTTATTCACACAACCTCCTCTTCTTATGAATGAAGTATTGCAAGAGGGATGACACAATGAGGGAACACATGGGTGATGAGATACAGGTGACAATTACCAATGGAGACAGAGGAGGACAAGGCAGAGAGGGAACGTAATAAAGCACAGAAGAGAGGCCAAAGAAAGAAGAGAACAGAAGAAAAAAACAGAGATACCTAAGACAAGTGGATTTTTTTACCACAAATCAGGTTCAGCAAACCCAGGCAAGGCTCTCTTTGTGAGACAAAAAACAGGATCAGACATAATTGACACCAGGATGGAAACTATGAACTAGATAATTTAGATAGATGTCATTTCATGGTTCTGCTCAAGGTTCACCAGTCTCCTGATGAACAGGTTCTGTGACTGGAAAAGTATGAGAGTCATTGAAAATAAGAACAATGCTACTGCTATTTGAACAAAAGAGGATAAGTAAAACATATAATTTGTTTTACAATAAATTAGCTCTTTAGCATAAAATCAGTTCCATCTTTATGTGGTGCAGCTACAGAAAAGCTCTCAAACGTTTAGGTTGATGAGTGTGATTTTTTTACACTGGTTCATGAGATAATTTTGTCTGAACTTCATTGATTGATCAATAACTGATACTGTGACGATTGGCAGCCTGTCTGGGATGTATCCCACCTTTTATCTGGAGCAAATGATTGGCTCAAGCGGTTCCATGTCTCTGGATTAAAGTGACTGTGGAAAATGAATGAATGATAAATAATCTCACATACACTAATGTGCATTTTAATCTGTATTACATTCATTTCTCATAGAACATTTAGAGTGGACTGGTTGGTGGATTAGTACACAGTAGACCATAAGAACATACACATGGACATATTTGTTGGTACCCTTCCATGAGAGAAAAAAAAATACAGCTCATTGAGAATAACAGAAATCGCTTGATGGCAGCGATTATGTCAAAAGGTTGTGCAACAAAATAGTAAGTTGAGGGTTCCATCATTTTTGTCCAAGCCAGTTTCATTAGTTTATTTTCTTAGTGATTAATTTAAACTAAAATTCAAAAGCAATGTCAATTTTCATTAGTCAGTTTTTCATAAACTATTATTAATCTGGTCAGTTTCAAGTTATTTCACAACACATCTGTCCGTGTGTGTGTGATTCTCATAGACACGTAGTGCCTACAGTTTCCAGTTTAACTAAATACAAAGCTTTTTTTGTTCATATCGTTTAGCTCCATCATCTGAGAATTTAGACTGCAAGTTGCAAATTCAGTATGGATTTTGTGTCAGAAGGGTTGATTTTCCATTCCAGTTAAGATACCAGTCACTAAACCACTCACATACCTACTGTTTTTTATTCAAGGAAGTGTAGATCTGCCCGCTCATATTTAGTATGCAGTTTTTCTCTTAATTTATAGACACTTGACAGTCCATTACCACACTATTATACTGCTAATGGAACTTTTTGCAAGCTTGTTAATTCTGGTGCATAAACAAGCTGCAGGTAACAGTTTTTTTTTTTGTTTTTTTTGTGCTCCGTCACTTACTGAAACATATTCCTATGTGTATTCGCACATTTATTCATAACTGTATGATCTTCTGTGCTGCTTGTGTTTGATGCACTCTCCTGGATTTTCCTTTCTGAAAGACCTGGGAAAAAATAATGATAAAAAGTGACAAGAAGGGAAACTCCAGCAAACTTAAAATTGCGATGTTAGTTTTCTTGTGTTGTTGGTGATTGAAGAGAGTTTTATTTTATATTTGACTGGGACATTATTGCACCAGTATGAAAATCTAAAGAAAGATACACAATATACAAATGTCGACATCGTTTTAGCTTTTTATTTACTTTAATAGATTTTATTATTTATTTAGCACAGAAAAGCTGATAACAGCCACACCTACAATAGTTTATTTTGACATTGTCTTGAGTGATGTTTTTTTTTATGGTCCATTTTCTTACAGTAATGAGCTTATTTATCTTCAGAAAAATACCATTAGCTTTCTTAAATGTCATGAGAAAACAAGCTGGTTTTCTTGATATCACAAGGTAGCTGATAAGCACATAGTAAGTGAAGAGGAATTGAAGCTATAAACTGGTAGTTTTATTTGCGGTTGTGTTGTTATAGCAGGCAGCTCAGACCAGACAAGTGTGAGGCTGCCGCCGATCTGTTCAGCCTACAGCTGCTCTAATAAATGAGATAAAGGTATAAATAACCTGTTATGACAAAACAACAATAATCCAGTGATCTCTAAATTACAACAGTGAATAATTGACTAAAAGGCTGGCAGTTTTCAGTGTTCATATAAACAGATGCTGATACTTTAGATCATTACTGTTCTGTCAGCTACTGCACGTTGAGGGATAGAGTTTCTTTCTTTTTTTTTCTTTTTTTTTTTTCTTGTCAGTGGATGGACTAGTGGAGGAATCCATATGTCCTCAAACTCCATCAATACATGTCCCCTTCAACTGCTGGTGTGGTTCAGACTCTTATTAGATGACTTAACACAAATCAAATTCCAGGTCAAATTATTACTATTTGTACTCTTATTCGGGTCATTTGTAAACTCTGAACAGTAGTATGATGAGCACTGGCGTTACTTCACGTCAATCAGCCAGTACCCCCAGGATGTAGCTTTGCACCTCAGTACTGTTTCAGAACTTATCTCATATTTTCCATAGTTCAACCTAAGACATTGGAGCATTTGCACCTGACTGCTTTGTTTGTAGTTTGCTGTTGAAATATCTGCAGCTGCACAGGTGCTTTCAGCAGTCTGATCTAACATCAGGCATATATCAATTGCAGCTATGTTGGTAATAAACCAAGTTAAATGTGTAAATGAAAAACGCACTAAAATGTCAACAATGCTAACAAAAGTATAAATGATTTTTTTCCATTAACTTAGACTTAGACTCAACTTTATTGATCCCTTTGGGATGTCTCCCTCTGGAAAACTCAGTCTTCAGCAGCTTATGCAGCAGGAGTCGGCACACAGAGGGTTAAAAAAAAAGAAGAAAATACAAGATTGGATAACAAAATATACACTCTCAAAGAAGTGGATAATTGACCAAGTTATTTTGTAGGATTAAAAATAAATTAAGTTTTTGCAATGTGGTTGACGGATTATTGCACATAAAATTACCATTTTGATAGATAACTATATAAATAAGTAAGTGTTGCTGTTGAATGAAAGAAAAAACAGCAACTGCTTACTCTGATGAGGTGAATACTGACTTTCTGTTACCTCCTCCCCCAAGTGAGGAGTGTAAAGTGGAGTGTAACTGCAGTGTAAGGAGTTCTAATTTGGCACCGCAGGTGAAAACGAGTGCATGGTGCACTAAGGGTACACAAGAGCAGACGCATAAGCCCTGCTTGTGGCTTTGAGTATATATTTACAGGGATTCAGGTTCCCCCAGCATGTGGTTTGGCCTCAAATACATTATAAAGAGCCTTGCAAGGAGGATAGTGTAGTAATTGTGATCTTGCAACTATTTTAAGGATGCATTTGCTTCACAAGTAAGCATGTAGTCATCACCTTTTTCAAATGTCTGGACTCAGGACTATTAACTGCAACCAAAGCCTACTGCACCACAGCAGGGTCATGTAGTGTGCTTAAATGCTTTCTTTTTAAGGACATAAAAGATTCTCTAAAAAGTAAGAAGATAAAATGAATCAAATGAAGGTCATTGATGGTCATTCACGTTATCACCAGTTTCATGCTGTTGAGACTGAAATTGAATATTATATTTTATTTATCAAAGAGTTTTAACATTTATTTCATGAAAACTATGATTTAGTTTTTTTTAAATGTGATTAGATGTACTTATTGATAAAGAGATGGGGAGAGAGAGAGAGAGAGAGAGAGAGAGAGACAACAACTATGACTATGATAAACCTTCACAAACTGCAGAAAGCCAAATGGACAGTATAACAATTAGAATAATATAAAACTACTGTTAGATAGAAATGGTCCTGTATTTAACTGGCATCACTGCTACCGCAATAAAGCTGTGTGATTACTAAAACATATTTTTCCTTTTATGAATCATTTGCTCCTCTTCCATCACATACTCAGCTCATTGAATACAATTATCAGATAATCCAGTCTGATTAGATTGTATGACTGTGTTGCTTTGTTTGTTTACCTACCATTTGTTGGTGAACAATACATTTTTTTAATTTCGTAACTGGTTAGTGGATTAAACATGTAAGTTTCTTTCTCTTGTTTTGTTTGCATGTATCTTGATACCTGTTTAAATTCATCCTGGCAATATCACTTGACCTGTGCCATGACTTTTTAATTCTACACATTTTACCATGGTAACCATATCATCCCTGTCCCTCCCTCCTCTCCGCCCACATCCTCGCCCTCTGTCTTTCGTCTGACTCGCCTGAATTAAAGTTCCCATGATGCACGGTGGAAACACCTCCTCTGTTTCGTCGGCCTCGACCCCAGTCACCAATGTTCCTTACGCTGAATCTGCCACCTCGAATCAGGTTTGCTCTTTCATTTCAGTTCTCTTTTATTTCAGCTATGTTGGTCCTGTTCATAGTCTTTTTTTTCTGTTTGGTTTAAAGAGGCACTGACACATTTCATCTGTCGTCACTCTTAAGTTTGCTGTTGCATGAGCAAATGAAAGCAATTACTTATGAGAGAAATCTTAGAACAAGAAACAGCTTTCATTTGTACGTTGTGGTTTGGTATTTCGACATATCATGTCTGTCTCAGTCTTTTGCTCTGTACAGATCTCGTTCAGTAAGAGATCAGTAAACCAGCTTTAATGATATTCTTTAAAAGACAAACTTTGAAATATTTTCTTTCTGTTGAATACATTGCAGTGTTAAACTTATACACAGCTTTTTTTGTTCTAGTTGACAAGGGACAACCTTTTTTAGCAGGTGTCATTTTCCTCAAACTGCAGCAACAGTTTCTGACTGTTTGCTTCATCTCATCTGCAGATGTCTAAACTAAGTGCACTTATCTAAAAGAGAGCAGGTATTTTTTTCAACTGTATGCTCAAAGAATGATTTAATCAGCATTCACACAGAAAGACCAACAGTTACAATATAAACCAAATGTATATATTAGATCAGCGTATCAGTAATTTCTCTCACTTTCTCCTCTCTTTCCATCCATCTTGGTTTGTGAACTCTCAACAAAGGCATTTTATTCTCACATTGTGACATAAAATTTGCTACTGCTCATATTTATACTTTATGATAACTCGAGCACTGGGCAAGCCATGATATATAAAAATAAATACAAAGCACACTCTTTTTTTCAAATTAAAAAAAAAAAAGAAGAGCACAAACTGTTAGTCACAAATTATGATTCACTCTATCAGTAAAAACAAAACATCACTATAATTAATAAAATAATCCATATACACAACCTCAATTCCAGTTTGAACACTTGACCTGGCCACAATTTTCCATTTTTAATATTGTCATAAAAATTAACTTGCTCTCAATTATTGTTTTTTTCCTACTCTCTCTCTCTCTCTCTCTCTCTCTCTCTCTCTCTCTCTCTCTCTCTTTGTCTTTCTCTTGCAGTAGATCCCACAGAACTTTTGACCTCTGATCCAGTGGAGCTCCAGTGCGTTCCTGTGGAAACTCATTTTTGTCCGGTCCCCAAACTGCTGGTGGCGGCTCCAGTGGCACTAAACTCAGTAAGCCTTTCCCGAAACCCCAGTTAAAGTCCATAAAACCTGCAGCACTGCAGCAAACATGTGCCTCACTTACAGTGCACAAATGACTGAGTGGCAGTGTGTTAAAACGTCTTGTGCGATCTTTTGAAAGTAAGAAAGTGGCAATAGTTCATGCAATACAAGTCTGGACATATTACTGTTGCTTTATAGCAGCCATTCTGATGAGTACTGACTTGATGAGCAATAGAGCTCCCATTTTTGACAGCCATACATGCCCACACCTTAAACGTACAGCAGAGGCACACACTAGCATACACAAACACCGAATTCAAGACTAAACACCCTGAATGGGTTTAGCCATATCTTGGAACGGCCGAACACATTTGACCGCTTCAAAGTCAGGAAATTTAATTCTGAAAATTAAGACCATTAGAACATCAAAGTGACGTGCTGCTGATTGACTGCAATGACAAGTTGTCAAAATGAAAGAGCGTTTCTTAATATATCACACTTATGTTTCCAAATGACTACAAATGTAACATTTATGTTGTGCCATGTGCTTCACACCATTCAGTGTGTTACAGTCTTATCTTGCCTGACGAAATGTTAGCGGTTTTGGGGTTTTTTTTGTTCATTTGTTTGTGCCTTTGATTTTTCTGCTCAGCTGCAGAGGAGACTTGGTTTCCCAAATTAATTTCAAATATGTAAAGAAAGAGCAAATGTAAAAGAGATGTTGACATTTAGCAATGTCAGCTACAAATCTTCTGTTGTTAGCCCATGACTAAATTGGATGAATGTTTTCTAATTACAGTGATGCCCACTTCGGCTTTATAGTTCGGCTTTATTTATAAGGCATTACTTATCATATAATGCAACAATCTGAAAAACTGCATGTAGATGGTGGGGAAATTAGGACATTTTACCAAAAGAACTAAATAGAGAGAATTTTAGAGATGCTTGATTTTAATTTATTTTAAGAAATAACAATTGAAAAATAGACTGAAAGCTGTTCTCTGTGTAACATTCATCAGTAAAGAGCCAGACTGCTCAATTATTTAAAGTGATCAATTTGAGTAGTGGACTTTCTTGAGTCATAATGTCTAATCAGAAGTAGATGTTTTGTGTTTGGTTATTGCATACAGACTAAAGAGGGAGGGTCCAGTTTGTCCTGCTTCCTCCATGATATTGCTGTGAACAACAGGTATATATGTGTTTTCTGTCTTTAACATACCTTAAAGGTATATATAGATATATATAATGTTTTTTTCATTTGAAGTAGGGTTGTTTTAAGTACTTAGGAGTAGTTAGTGTCCTACCTGCAATAGACAGCAGTTACAGGTGAGGTCTCAGTTGTTAGATGGTAAAAATGTGCTCCTTTATGGCCTTATTTTGAGTAAATCTGTTAGCAAAGCTGAGTATTCCTCCCTGTGACCTCTGTCTGCTGCAGATTAAACACTAACTACTTACAAGTACTACACATCCTCACTTCAAGAAAACAATAAACATCCCTTTAAATCAGAGGTCCCCAACCACTGTGGCACAGACTATACCCGGACCATGAAGCTGTTGTTACCAGACTTTGAGAGAAATAAAAATAATCATTTGAAATTTACTGAAATAAAAATAAGAACTGAACAGAAACTGATTCTTAAAGGCATTGAACACAGCATATTGTGCTGTAACGACTAAATTAATTGTTTGACGCGTTTCAAACGTTAGTTGTGATTTTGGACGGCTGTACCATCAGAGTCCGGGCTGGTGTCACCTGCCCTACTGGGACTTGCTCCCAGTCCCCTCGATGGAGCTGTGTGGTTGCAGGGAAACAACCTCAGGGCTCCATCGGACTCAATGAAACTAGTGAACTGAAGTGGTTTTATTCATGGAAGAAAAATACAGGACATGCACATATATCAAACAACTAAAATGTTACGATAATGACATACAGCCATTGAGAAATGTCTTTGATGATGGGCATCTGTATTTATGTTGTAATTAGCCATGAAAAGATGTATTCTCCCCCTCTCTTTAGCTTTGCAAGTATTGTCATTATGACTATTGGTCAGGTAGTTGTGGGAGAAAGGTTGGGGACCCCTATTTATACGTTTCATATATATATATATATATATATATATGAGTCAAAATCTAATCAATCTAATCTTAAGATATATAGCCTTGATGTCAGTCATGGCACAATATAGGAGCTGAATTTTTTTCCCCCTAAAGTTGTGCCTAAATTCTGTTGTATATGCAAGGAGCAGCCCATTAATTGCAATACCGGAGTAATTCCTCCAAACAATGTATAGCTCAAACACAGTAATCTTATTTCTAAAAGGTAATTGAGTTTGTGTGATTATCTCCTTTCATGAGGCTTTTTGAGTGAATAAACGGTACAAGATTTTTGTTTTATGGTTCTTCAGGGAGAAATCTTAGAATTTCAAATTGTCATGTCTGAATTGAAAATGTAATCTTTCCTACTGCTGAATTGTTTTTGTTGAAAGCTGTCAAACTCTAAAGGATGAAACCAGAGCTGCTAGGACAAGATTTGAGTTTTGGTTAAGCAGGAAGTTGAAGAAAAACAATTCCTCGATTAAGAAGAGATAAAGTAAAACCCAGCTGGACTTTTGATTTACAGTTGACTGCAAGAAATGGCTTTGTTTGTGTGTAAAATTAAGTTTTGGAAACTGGGCTAAAATTAAAATGTGCCTCTTTCAAGTCTCCTCAAACCACAACTGTCAATGCATGATACAGACTGACCACTAGTCAAAGATACATGTTTTATTTTATAAACTATTATTCTAGAAACTGATATATAGTTTCTTCTCTGAGACCGCTGTGCTGTCTCAATGTTATTGTAAGAAGTTAATATATCTGTGAGTTGTGTGCAAATATAAGTGTGTGAGAACTTGGAAGAGAAAATGAATCACAGGTTTGGTTATTTGTAAATGCTGCAGATATTACATCATTTTCCACTAAACATTATTCATTTTAAATAATGTTAATGTGTTGTGAATGTATCTAATGCAAAAACTATACACATGCCCCTGTGAAAGACGGGCATGCTGAAATGTAATGACTAATTAATTATATATAGACCATTTCAGAGGTATAATGCTGATACAGTGTTAAGATGTATAAAAGTATGTGTATTGTTATATACATTTATACTTCATGTCAATGGGTGGTGTGACTGCTTTTAGAAATATTTTTCACTCATTAAACATTAGATCAGAATAATACTCTGAGATACACTGGTAAGAACATCGAAGTACTATGTGTTTATAAAATATACGATCTCAGAAGAGTCACTGTCATGCAAAGGAAAGTGTACGCTATGTCAGTTCTTTGGCGTTATGTATCTGGACTAAGTAGAAAAGGATCTGGTCCCTACAAGGCCTTTAAGATAGGTAAATAAAACCTCATAGGAGGTTGGCATACTACAATGTGTCAATAATTATTTAACAAAGACAAAATGCAGATGAAGTGTGTTAAATATACCTGTACTGTTTCATAAGATTGAACGTAGCCGCCAGGTGCTGCTCATCAAATGCACTTGATTAACTGATGATCAGCACCTGTCAGCACCCATCTCTATAAAAGCAGTATTTTTGGTAGTTTGCTTGTATTGAGCATTCGTCTATATGTTAACCTAATGCTAGGTAGGAAAGACATAAGCAATAATCTTAGAGAAGCAATTGTTTCTGCCTATCAATCAGGGAAGGGTTATAAGGCTGCTTTTAAAGAATTTGAGATCCATCATTCAATAAAAAATATAATTCACATAATGTTTTCAAATAGTAAAAATAACTAAAATGTATTGGAAAAAAAACAAGACCTACCTTCAGGCTTCATTTAGCACGTTAAATGATATATTACAGTTAGAAAAAAGTGGCCAGAAGGATAGCCAGGAAAAAGGCCCCTTATCTCCTGAAAGAAAAAGATAGCAACAAATCACAAATCTGCAGCCAAATCACTAAAATAGTAAAAAGAAAGGTGGCACTTGCCCAATTTCCCAACCTCGACTTGCTTGAGATGATGTATTGGAACCTTGATAGAACCTTACATAAACTAATGCTTGCAAAGCTTAATAAACGGAAGCAACGCGGTAAAGTAGAGAGGCCAAAATGTCTTAACAACAATGTGAGAGACTTAACAGCTTCATGCAGATAGATTCATTGAAGTTATTATGACCAAAGTTGGGGGTTAATTTGAAATTGACACAAGATTATGCATTTCGGTGAGTTTTTGACACATTATAATATGCACTGTTATTCATCTGACATTGTTAAGACCTGGTAAGGACCAGATGATTTTTAGTATATCCTGATATTTAAAACCTTAACATTAAAAAAGGGTTTACTTTTTTTTCAAATGACTGAAACTGAAAACAGGGTTTTGTATCTGCAACGATAGTTTTGTAAACTTGCCCATTGATCTATATGAGTGTAAACTTTGTTTTGTACACCTGCCCATTTTGTTTTCTGCCTTCAAGCTTTCATACTCACATTTGGAAGTTGACTATTACAAAATGTGCAGCAAAAATACTAATGTGCATGTGCACTAATGTACTGACAGACTTTAGACAGACTCACCACATAGTAATGACTTGTAATAAGATGTGATGTTGCAACTGAAACCCCTGGTGGCAAAAGCGAGAACCTAAGAATTCCAGTATCTGAACATTAAGTGTCTTTATGATTGTTAGGCAAAACTGTGTTGTCCATAGTACAAAGGACGCCAGTCAAAGCACACAGTAAGTCTGTATGTACAAGTCTACAAAATTATGGTAATATGGAAAACAATGTTTTCACACACACCTTTTTAAATTACATGGCTTTCCATATTGCTTGCGAGTCAGTTTTTCCACCGATGTGTAAAAAGTGGCCAAAATGCACAAGAAACAAAATGTATAGCATAATCACTGGACAAAAAATAAGAAAGTCAGTGTTGCGCCCTTTGTTTGTTTTAGGATTTTCTTCATGTTTCAGATGATGTGGATTGGCCCATTCTGCCCTTTGTAACAGCTCCGTCGTTGTTAGCTCTTTGTGGGGGGGTCGTATACAGAACAGACCAGACAAACCACCCAGTGGGCCAAGGCTGTAATCCCTCATGGGTTTCCCACCCATCAACACTGCCAGCTGTGATCATCAAGGCTAAACTAGAAGCACCGCTTGCTGGGATTAACACATGGTTTGGGAATGCTGTTTTTTCCCCCTCCATATAAAATGCATGTCTCAATTGCTATTCTACCTTAACTGTAGCAGTTAAAGAAACAAAACAATTACTTGTTTTCCTTCCACCTTAGATGAAATTATGTATTATCCTCTCATTTGCCTTTTAAATATAATGCTGGAACCAGCAGCTTACTAACTTGAATTGCAACTATATAAAGTGACACAGTAAAACCTCGCAGTCCCTTCCCAACTCAGCAGTCAATACATTGCACCTTGTTTGCCCTGCTGATGCACACAGTCAAATGAAAAAAGTTTCTGGTTCAGTGTGAATGCTGTAACTGTGTCCCGGTGAACTGCGGTTCTTTTCTGAAATCTTCTCAGTCAGGTTGCTAATCAGCCTGCAGCATCATTTGATACTTTAAGACTTTTGACTATTAAAACTCGACGATTACTCCTTAGTGCATGCTAGCCTTTATCATCTATTAAATATTCATTTGTTGGCATGCAAACAGTTTATTTCAGAGTGCTTAAAGCAGATAACATATTTATCGGGGGGCGCTGTATATGCAATGAGCCGATGTTAGAAAATGTAAATATCCAGCTCTTTGGGAAGAATCTGGCTAGTCTTTCTCAGAGAGGTATCTAATTTTACAATCCTCTGCTTTAAGTTTTATATTTACTGTACAAGCATAAAGCTGAAATCATTTTGCTTTCCACAAAAAAAGTGAACAAGTACCTTTAGGGTTTGGGAATGCTTGTTGCATTGTGGGGTGTGGCACCATGTTGGTAGCTCAGAGAGGAAATTAAAAACCTGAAAGAATACCCATCATAAGAAACTATAAAATAAACATAAATAAATGACATTGGTTTACCATGACAAGTTATCATCTGAAGAGCATATACAGCCAAACAGTTTAAGAGTTTTTAAAACTCTTGAGGCACATAATGCAGTTTACAAATGGATGGATGCAGGACTTACAAACTTGAAGCCAGAGATTTATTTTAACACGTTGATTCCAATAAAGGTTTCTTTGGTTCAAACATCTTTTCAAAGTGAAAAATGATCCAAAGTAAAAAGCAATCCCAGTTGTGTCTTTTTTGTAAAATTATGGATGTGTGAAGCATTGCTGCACTTAAACGCACAAAAACGTCTAACAATAGCTGATTTATACAACAAAGAGCAAATACTTCAAAAAGAAGTATTTGCTCGGACAGATCAACAGATTCCCGCTGCTGCTGATGTACAGAACAGAACATGCAGCTACCAACATGGCCACTTTCCCAAGCGAGCAGTGTGGTGACGCCACGATCCCAAACACTGTTCATGAATTTTGACCAGCGGGGGATCAGATATTACTTACGCTCATGATGTATATGCATGTCATCTGTACCTGAGCGGATTCAGTTCATGCAACTCAAAGAAACTAATAATCACAGTGATGGGGATCAGATTTTTAAGACAGGTCAATTTATTTAAAACACGTTTAAAGGACAACTTTATCCAGCCAAGAAAATCCCCTCGACTTGCCACCGCCAACATCAGCATGCCCTCCCGGACTCCTGTCCAGCTGGAAAAACAGAATACCTGATCAAATAAGCTGTGCCTCCGAAGTCCATTTGAATTTTTCAGTATATCCAGATGCATCTATCATTGCTAAGCGTGTTCGTTTGGAGACTGGTGGCGTGGGCGTGAGATGAATTGTTTTTAGCTCTTTTCCCCCTCTCACTCTTATACTTGATTTCCTTTAGGCCTTGCTACAGCTTCACCACACACTGCTGAATCGTAACTGTGGAACATGAAAGACGCTCAGATCGCTGCGATCTGATCTTTTGGCATGTGGACAGTTTGTTCAGTCGTGAGAATACAAATAAACAAATGGCCTTAATTCTCGATCACTGTATAAAGATGTGATTGCTATAAAATTAACATGTAATAATTGTAATTTAATCTTTTTTTTTTTAATCCAAAAAAAAAAACTGGCATGGAAGATATCATTTGAAAGTACTAAATAATATATAGTTAATAGTTTGTGTAGACCACCAGGAACATAATATAATACAAATATAATTTGTACACAATGATTAAGTCATTGTTTGTGGTAATAGTTGTTGTTGCTGTGGCAACAAAATGACAACATGGCTACCTTTCTATTATCCTATTATTCTTTTTTTTCCTCATAAATAGAATTAACACACAACACTAACTTATTTGAAAAGGGAATGTCTAATTAGTTTATCTTGTAATTGCAATGTGATTTGTTATTTTATATAAAAAACATATACAGTTGTAAGATCCAAAAGTCCTTAGGGGGTATCACATGTTTATGTAGTTTTGCTTATTTGACCATAAAGAATTATTTCCTTTTTTGTTGTTGTTGTTTTTTTTGTTGAGAATTAAGAAAGGACTTTTAAAGCAAACACTTTCCTGTCGGGAATGTGAAGAGGCTTTTGGACTACCTGACAGGTCTTTTTCTGTAAAGTCCTCTGTTAGCCTCGCGGAGCTTCTGTTGGTGAAGTTTGTTTCAGTTTTGGACGAGACGGCGGTCCAGAAGTCTCTTCCTGCCCAGCTGTGCTGGGTGATGTCAATCCTGACTGAGGTGTGTACGAATGTGTGACGTTCACCTTGTTTGCACTTATGTATATAAACATGTTAAAATACTCAAAATTTATTTTGAATAAATACAGATAAAATAGATGATTAAAAAAAAGAATCAATGTATTGATAAATGACATGTCTTGTTTTATTACAGTGTGAAAAGATTTATTTGCTGTATCTGTCCTTTTGTTTGTGTGCTTGTTAGAACACTGTTTGTTTGCAACGTGTGACACTGTGTCGCTGTAAACGATGCTCGTTTGCTTCAGATAAATATTTTTATCAGTTCTGGGTACCTTTTGGTTCAGTAATATTACACACTGAAATCAAACAGGAGAGGTGGATTTTAAGGAACAATCCATCTGCAATACATTTCAGGACCAGTACTAGCCTTGTCCATAAAGACACGTCAGGAACGCTCAACACAGAGACGCTTTCCTCATGTGTTGAGAGTCAAATTAAAGCACACAGCGGCTCCACCTACAGACTGAAAACAGGCTGGAACAACAGGCCAGAGGAATGTGGATATCAGATTCATTTCTGTCATTTTGTGAAAGCGATATCCACTTTACGTTTTATGATCCTGAAATCCAAAACATCTGAATCCTCATCAGAATTTCCAGTATTACTCCCCGATAATCCAATATGGCTTTGCTATGACCATCCTTACTCCGATCTGTTCCTGTAGAAATTGTCATGTTATGCTCATCACTTGCGATTTTGTTGCCATGGCACTTGTCCTAGCGGTGCAGATCAAATGAGTTACCTGGTGAACTGGTTCGCAGCCTGTTGACTGTTGAGTTTTGACTTAAAAGTGTGCAAAGACAGATCTGTTTCATGTGTACCTGCACTCCCCAGAGCCTCGTTAACAATGACCCCTCCTCATCAATATTGTCTTGGTGTGCAGAAAAGACTCAACACACTTGCTTTCTTGTCTGATGAATAAATTATTTGAAATCACTGTATTGTTAACATTATTTTCAGGTGTACTTGTGCCTTTATTGTGCAAATTATAATTATGTGTTCGACACCTAAATTAAAAAAAAAACAGCACATGTATTGAATGTGTGTAAAAGTTATCCCTTTATTGAAAGTCCTTTGTTGATGAGTCATTACATTTAATTCCAACTGGGTACAACAGTCACAGACTGGATGGTGGCCTGTGTAAGATGACGAGGCCCAAAGACTGTTCAGGACTAAGCCATAAGAAAAACTCTGACACTAGGACAGATGGACTGCTGTTTCTTAGTCACCTTGTATTTCATTTCATTTTACAGTGCTTGTATGTGCTGCTGTGCTACACACCAATTTATTTTGCAATGTATAGCTATTAAGAGTTCTGTGCCTATGATAAGTTCTGCAATTTCTGTTTGACCGAAAATAAAACACATCATTGTGATCCTGTGGTAGTATGCTCTTGTGTTCTTTTGCTCTTTGTGTAAACTGGACATTTTTACATGTTTATGACTTCATTACATGAATATTAGTGCAAGTCAGGGGCATCACGTACACATGTTAATTCAAATATAATCTGTGGACATGGAAACATATGTTAGTGCCCTTACAACTCACTGAAGCAATGCTACAATTGCCTATAATGTGAAGTATAAAGTCCATGAAAAGCCAAGGATGTACCCTTAGAGAATAAATAACCCCTGGTTGATTAGAAGGGCAGAACACATGATAGAGCAAATGTAGTAAAACATAAAAAACACATTACAGCTGAACTCCAAGGTCAAGTTGCCTCATGTCTGATACTACCATCCTACTTATTTTGAACAACAATGAGCTTAATCTAAAAAGACCCAAAAGGAGTCCACTGTTAAAAGAATATATGAAAAGACAAGACTCAGATTTGGCAGGGACATAGTGAAGAGCTCAGCCATCTGATCTGGGAGACTAGTGTTACTGTTTCTGCAGATGTGATGTCGGGTTGTCTTCTGGACTCCTTCCAGATGATATGTTCCATCCTACTAGAGCCTCGAAGTTGTGCGGATCAAAATAAGGTCTCAAGACTATCAAGGCACCCTGGAACAAAATGTCCTGTGCAGTGTTAGCAAACTCAACCTCAGAAGGATGGCTGATTACGAAAAGGATATCTTGGTCTTTTACAGTGTAGGCAGTTGAATAAACTTAAGCGTTATACTCTTCTGACTATGCTGAAATATTGTGTGTGATGGGAGCACATTCTCCTAGAGGACCCCATGTGATTTATAGTATGAGTTAAAACCAAAATCCAAATTGGACAGTAAAACATAGTTGTAATATTAAATATGAAACCAAATAATTAGATTTTCACATCACTGAAAAGTGTTTTAGCTGAGGATGTTTGACATGACTGAAACAAGGTAAGTACAAGAGATCCTGTTAAGGACAAAAAAGAAGTTCAGCTTGTGTAACCCAACAGGCAGGTGAATTGCCTTATAGTATAAGCATTACCTTTCATTCATTCTGATCAGATGATGGTCTTACCGTTGGCAGCAAGTGCGAGCAATCAAACTTCTGGGCTAAATATATTGTCTTATATAAACTCTCCTGGGGTGATACAAAAAAAAACAAAAACCTGTCAGAATTGTCATGGATGTTAAAATCAAACAATCAAGACCAAAATATAAATGCGTTTATTTGTGCTCTAAGGTTGGACATTTTAACGGGGTAGTCAAGGTAAATTGTCTCGCTTTTAGAGCCTCTAGCGGCCAGTTGAAGAACTGCAACGAATCTGTGCTCCGCATAGACGGCTGGCGCTTGTCTGCAGCCTACACGGCGCTTTCCTCAAAGGCTTTTACTTTGAAATGAGCCACGCCGGAAGTTTCGCTCTCGTTAGCGGATGCGAACGGTTCGCTTTAGGAAATCAGTCGGTGGAAAAAACGTTTAATTTCTGCTCTCAAACCTCCCAAACACTAAGCCGGACATACACGAAAGCAGAAAACAAAACAATTGTAGCAAATGGATGGTTGGGTCGTAGTACTAACCCAGCGTCAATAGCACACGAGGCTGCCGCGGCGCCGAGCCGGGCCGGAACCACAACCGAGGCCCGGACCCGGACTGACGGACATAAGGATCGCTGCGACGCCGGCGGGTTGCTGTGTGTGTGTGTCTGGCGGACGTGTCATGCTGCCCGTAGAGGAGGCCGAGCGCAAAGAACCGTGACACAACAGGTTCTCGGAGGAGTCCAGGGCCACTTGTTGTGCAGCAGTGAAGCCTCGGACCTCGAGGATGGCGCGGCTGGAGTCGAGGCTGACGCGGGCTGGCCGCGACGCGAGCTAACGCTGGAGTTAACGAACGTTATCGATCCAGACGGCGAGAAAAAACAAGCATGAGTGTCGCATCTGGATCTGCGTGAGCCAGCGTAGGTTGCTTAGCGTTGCCGACCGTGTTCAATCTTGCTCGTTAGTTGTTTTTTCCCCTCAAAGGCTTAATAAATGTTTATGGAGGCGGTATAGCGGTGTAGCTGCGTCGTTAGCCGCTAGTTAGCCAGCCTCCACCGCCCCGATGAAAGAATACAAAGTTGTCGTGTTGGGCAGCGGCGGCGTCGGGAAGTCCGCGCTCACCGTGCAGTTTGTCACCGGCACCTTCATCGAGAAGTACGACCCGACCATCGAAGACTTCTACCGTAAGGAGATCGAGGTGGACTCGTCGCCGTCCGTCCTGGAGATCCTGGACACGGCGGGCACGGAGCAGTTCGCCTCCATGAGAGACCTGTACATTAAGAACGGACAGGGCTTCATCCTGGTCTACAGCCTGGTCAACCAGCAGTCATTCCAGGTATCTGCACCACATGCACACAGGTGCAAACGGCATAAGGGCTGGTTTACACGCTCCACGATCAAACTGAAGTTTGTTAATCAGAGACTGAAAGATATTCGGTTGGAATAACTTTACCTCAGCTGGGCACTGCATTGCACTTGTCTATTTAAATGTAAACGCATTAGATTTTTGATGCTGTCGCTATTTATTTGTTCTTTTTATTCTCTTTTCCACCTTCTGATATTGGTTAATAAATATGGCAACTCATTTGTCCCTTGCTGAGGGTTTTTTAATCTAACATTCCTCTGTCTGTCCATCTATCAGGACATCAGACCAATGCGAGACCAAATAGTGAGAGTGAAGCGGTTCGAGAAGGTGCCGTTGATCCTGGTTGGCAACAAAGTGGACCTGGAGTCTGAGCGTGAGGTCGCTGGATCAGACGGACGGGCTCTGGCTCAAGAGTGGGGCTGCCCTTTTATTGAAACCTCTGCCAAGAGCAAGACTATGGTGGATGAGCTGTTTGCGGAGATTGTCCGACAGATGAATTATTCCACACTGCCGGAGAAGCAGGAACAGTGCTGCACAGCCTGTGTGGTACAGTGAAGAAAGAGGTAGGGGCAGGACAATTGGCTGCACGCTCATTTTACAGAATATGATAAAATGTCTCTGCAGCACTTTTCTAAAGGTGCTTCACAACCTGAGATGAAAAGTGACACATGGATGATTATGTGGCATGTCTGTGACGTGTGAGGGAGTGGAGAGATTTAGCTGGAAGTGAGAAAGGCGAGAGGTTGGTGCTCTAGACCTTTGATTTAGCTTGTTATTATAAGATGGCAGAAAATATGTTGCGTGAAAAATACACCTGTCTAAACATGTTAAGACGAGGAAGAGAAAAAAGAAGAGTAGAGAGTAATGATGCAGACTATTCTTTGAGCTGAGCTGCATGAAAGAGGAAAGTGTCACATCCTGTGAGACAAATTGGGCTCCAAAACAGGAAGTTAACTTTTTGTAAGAGATACTGGCTTTGTTATCCACTGCACTGCAACCTTTTAAAACTGTTACATTTAATTTTTTGTCTTCTTCTTCTCTGTTGTTAGAGTCTCCATTTGTCCGGATCACCACTAGCATTTTATTGAACCTGCGGACAATCTGGCTTTCAACGTTTCTGACAAACACTTATCGCATCGGGTAACGTTTCTGACTGTCACGGGCAAACTGACAGTAAAGACATCTGTCCTATTTTTGATATCATAACTGTTCGAAGATGCTTCTGCTGCAACCTCAATGGCCTTTGCGATGAGCCAAGAAACAAACAGAGACTTTTGAAGAGCAGCCATCTGTGAATTTCTGTCTCTTTTATTTTTTTTTCTCCTTATAGATGGAAGTATCTCTGAAATACAAAGCAGGAGTGTTTGAGAGGTTGCAGCTTCTTTTTTAAGCTGCTTTAATTAATATTCTTTATTATTACTTGTATTATGGCTCAGATTTGGAATTTGATATAGTATTTCATAATTTTGAAACATTTTGACTAAAGCATGCATAGCCAAACTAGTGTGCTGCTCGGGTGTACTGCTCACCTTATTTTTAAATCTTGTCATAAGTAGTTGTTCTAACTGCCACAAACTACAATATATTTTTTTTTTGGTCTGTTTTCTTTAACGTTTCTGGACATTTAAACCTGATGTACAGCTGTGGATTAAACGTGTTAAAATTACGTCATAGTAGGGTAATTTAAATTTTTTATTAACTCAGTGACCTGAAGCAGCTCAACTCATCTGAAAGCATGCTCCAAAGTGAAAATGTTCAAACACCTAAATCAACTTGAAGTGACAAGGAATGAGCCATTCTTCTGTTTTTATTTTATTTTTTTTATTATGTTAATTTCTTCGCCTGAACTCTTGTCATCGTCTCTAAAAGGCATGACTCATCTGGACGCAGGTCTTCCATTTTCAGTTTTACTAAGGAGTCTGTGTAGATTTTGGAATGACCAAAGTAAGCTGACACTCCATATTTGTGTTGGATGGCGTAGTGTGTGTGTTGCTTTAAATTCAGGAGACGCTTCTTGTTATTAAGTAACTCAAGTTGCAATGTGGTTTGATAAAAGTTCCGGCACAATTAATCAGATTTAACTTTGTTTTTTTCTTTTTATTACAGTAACCTATTTATTAAGATTTATTGACGTGGGTAGCCAGTTTTAAACTTTTAATTTTAATACTAGCTTCTGCTTTTTGTGAGATTTAAGGATACATGGCATAGTAGGGTTTTTTCTGTTTTTTCTTTTCTTTTTCTATAAACTTGAGAATTTTAACAGAGCCTTAAAATTTCCGTTGCAACCTGGTGTCACGTGTCTTTTTTTTTTCTAACAAACATAAAAAGCTGACATTTGAGGGCAGAGTGAACGTTGTTTACTTTATCATGTCAACAGTTTAAAGGGCAGGTTCATTTTCTTTTATCCATCTTTTAAGTCCTTATCGAAACAGTTGTGAGATGCCTTAAAATGTATCCCTTTGCATAATAATGTTTTTTCCAGTGTGGGTGATGGAACAAAATTAATAATCCTCGGTACGAACATGTACAGTAATTGGGTTTCAGCATTTATATCTTTTAATCTTTTAGTGTTAAATTCTATTTATTTTTCTGCATTGTTTCTTGTCACTTAAGGAAAGAGCAGCAGTTACAAGTAAAATATTTAAAAAAAAAAAAAAAAAAAGAACATGAGAATTTAAAGTGGAAAGGTGCAGCAAGGACAAACCATACATTTATTTTATAGACCTGCATATATAACTTCACACTTGATACATCTAATATGTACATGGAGATTTTTATTTTTTATTTTTTTTAATCTTTTGCCATCTCAAGCCAGCACCTTAGATAAAGGTTTAGAGCATTAAGGGCTCAAACAAGGTCTTTTGTGATGTTTCTGCTCAACACAACAGATAAAACTATCTAAAAATGTCAGTCTGGTTAGACTTTCCACTTCCCTGTTGCTGTGTTTGTGCGTGTTTTGTTGCATCAGTTTGGCAGTTGAGTCTCATAATCTTGCGTTATATTGCTTGAGGCGCTGTTGGCAGTTTCCTGCAGAGCAGAGAGCAGCTCTTCCCCCTTTGCTCTGTAGGTAACAGAAGCTGCTGCTGCTGCTGCGGCGTGGGGACACTGACATGTCTGCATCATTGGGGTTGCCACATCCCCTCTAAGCTCCCAGAGGGATACAAACTCCATTTGACCGTCTTATCCTGGTTCCTGCTGCGTTTATCTGTCCACGCTCCAAGAACCACCACAAGCTGCCGGACTGTGGGTTGCCCGCCGTGTGCACCAGATACCAACAGTTTACAACAAAACAAGCCATCTTATTCAGATGAGGGATTATCAGTGGGAGAGTGAGCCACCTACATGAATGCAAAGGTATATCTGTATAAACTTCACTTTTGACCACATTAGCCAGTAGATTCATTCACAGTGATGTTCTCAAGAAATGTGGAGGATTAACTTATTTCCTAAGTCCAATACAAGTAGAAAATGAAGCAGTAAACCATCATCAAAAATAGAGCATATGATGAAAATAAGTCAAAGACTTGTACTCACTCACCATCTTATTGGGTAAATCTATCCAAGTCTGTCCAACTCTCAATGGGTGTAGATACGTAGACGTGGTCATTAAGCTGAAGTTTAAGTCAGATTATTGAATCGCCAGACTTGTACAAGGAAACTGAAAAGAAATAACTTGTAAAATCAATCATTGCCAAAGTCTTCTGAAGAATCCACTACACGTTGAGCCTTGAAGCGGATGGACTACTGCAGCAGAAGCCTCTTCTGTCAGCAAACGGCAGAAAACTGAGGCTTCGTTTTGCAAGGTGTCACCAAAACCAGTCAAGAAGATGGAAACGCGTCTGGTGCAATGAGTCTGTCTGTTTCCACGTTTGAATGGCTGTGAGGTCATAGTGAGGAGGGTATTTTATTGGCACACTTTAGGACTTGTTAGAAGTTGTATTAGTGAAAGTATAGTGTTGAAGATGCTTTTAGGACCTTTTATTTGAGTTAAAAAGCAGAAAAGTTATATCTGATCTAAATAACAGTAACGGTGAGGAACAGATTGGTGGCATAACAATGTATTTTATCAGAAGCACCTTTTTCTCTGAATGGTTCATTTAGTAATCAGTGTTTGGGCGTGTTTAAGGTAAACAGTATGTTGCATTATTTTGTTTATTTCAGTTTTAAAAGAACTTAACAGGATACCTTTTGTAAGATTAATCAAAGCTGAAATTAAAAAGAAAAAGGGTAAATAAGCTGAGAGGAAATGCTTGTTTGTATAAATCCTCTTTAGTAACTATGGGATGAACCCAACCCTCTTTAAGAAGAAGAGAATGGCCGAACGTAAGGTTCATGCACCCAGGACACGTATAGAGGTACACCGATACCCAGACGTCTGACTGGCAGCCTCTCCCTGTCATTCACCTGAGCTGCTGACTCTGCTGTGTGTAAGATTGAAATATTAACGGCAGAGACGACGTGCCCATGCTGAGCCCAGCGGCTGGCGTCAGGAACAAACCTCCACCCTGATTTGTCAGGAGGTAAGTATGCGGCAGGTTTGCTGTTATAAATCCCATTTGCATCTCCACATTACACTCAATCTAACTGAAATAAAACATTGCACATGAAGCTCTGTAAAGTGTGTTGAGGCAGTGTCCACCTGGAGTTTCCTGAAATGTCCGGGCTTATTCGCACACAGCTCTGCAGGAAAACAGATCAGCACACACTCAGCTACTGCAACCAGACAGCTGCATGCATCTGCTTGCGGGGAGTCCAGCTGTGTTTTCAGCCATACGTCACTTCACCGCTACACACCGGAAAATGAATGTGATGACCTTTACACAAGCTTTTATAGTTTTGCTGCAGTATTTCATTCCTGTCACACAGTTCACACTAGTTTAACAGCTGACATTTGACATAAAATTGTAGGAAAGACGTGTTACCAGTAACGTTGACGGTGGATAACTTCTCCTAAAGTTCCCACTGAGCTATAATGTGCGAGGCTAAGCCAACATGACAGACTGACCTTTTTGTTATTTAAAAACACAAAATCAAAGTTAAAATTTTCTAGAAATTTACCCATGAGCGTCATCCTTCCTGAAGCATGTTTAGCTTTATTTATGTGTTTGTTTATTCATTCAAATCTCAAACAAAGCTATGATACATCATACAGAAAAGAGATAAACAAAAACCATTTCCTCACAGAGGATGTTTTGCCGTAATGGTTCGGGTCAACCTATCTGCTTATCAACACAAACGTTGCTCTTATGTGATAAAAACATGACTATCCTGTTTTAGATGGATTTTCCAGGAAGTCGACTACCCTATCCCTTTTCTTTTTTTTTTTTTTTTTTTGCAAGAGTGATAATGCATCCCGTCTGTACAGTTCAACAGGCTTTGTCAGAATTAATGCAGTTTGTTGTTGTTTCTCTTTAATTTGTCAGCTGTCACTTTTTTACTTGGACATACCCTTTAGCTGTATCATTGTGTAAAGATTCAACATAAAGCCCTTAAAAGACGGTAAACTGGCATTTCCCAAAGTTGCGGCGTCGCAGGACACAACTCCGGGCCTCCAGGTGGCGCCGTGACACGTTTCACACGTGGCGTCTCTGACGTAGGCCGGATGTAGCTGTCAGGTGTGCAAACAACGCTGAAGTACCGCCGCCTCCCAGAAGGGACGATTTTCACCTGGCAGGTATGAAGACGGTGTTTGTTACTGTCGGTACCACGAGCTTCGACGAGCTGATTGAACGCATCACGTCCACGGAGGCCACGCAGGTGCGTCAAGAGCCAGATTGTTGAGGAACGACCCGAAAGTTACACGTCATGTCTGTCGGTCTGTGGTAAAGTTACACGTTTTGTCCTGTTACTTTGTGCAACGTAAACATTAGGGTGGATTTTAAAAGGACCAGCTATAAATGAACTGGTTTAACAAATATTGCATAAGATATCACAGTAATTGTATTTCTCGCTCCCTCAGTTCATCAGGAGGTGGAAGGTCAAGTGGTCAGAAAGTACTAACTATATACTAACCTAAACACTTGGCAACCGCATGTCTTGGAAAAGCTGCGACATGAGAAACAAAAAGCTGGGAAAGTATATTGTACTAAAAAGAAATGCCTGGAGAAACCTGTTGAGTTAATCAGGTTAATTGGCTATTATGCACAGAACAACCTCACCATATAGGAACCTGACTCAGAAGCTTCACCATCTTCTCTGATCCAGAACTCATTAAAAATAAACAGAGGTAAAGTAATAATCTGTATTGTGGTTAGATGAATCAGAATTTGAGATTCCTTTCAGAAACCACAAGGACTATATGGGAACATCTGGCTTTTTGGCAGAACTTAGGTCTGCGTCTCTGATATAAGATCCATTTGTACCTGTGGAATAGGCAGCATGCACATCTGGAAAGGAAACATCAGTGCTGGAAGGAATACCCAGGTTTGGAGCAACATTTGCTCCCATCCAGACATCTTTTTCAGACGAGGCCTTGAGACCAAGCTGCAACGTTAAATCTGTAACAAGGGTATGTCCAGGTGCTGATTTGGTCTGCATGCAGTATAAACTCTTCACTGTTTGAAAACATCTGGCACATCGTCAAACAAAATATATGACAAAAAAAAAATAAAACAAATACCCAGGACTGTCAAATAGCTCCAACTCCTATATCGGACAAGAGGGGGACAACATTCCTCTCCCAAACGCCCAGGAACTGGTTTCCTCAGTTCCCAGACATAATGAACTTAGCGGTGGTGAACATTTTTTTTTTTTTTTTTCTGAAACGTGTTGCTGCCTTGAAATTCAAAATGACCCTTTTTTTCCTCACTTTGAACATTTTTCCATGTTATGTTGTGATTAAAAAATGGGTTTATGAAATTTGCAAATCGTGGCCTTCTGTTTTTATTTACATTTTTCACATGAGTCAAAGTTAACACAACTGGATGGAAATAACTGAGTAACTTTGTCTAGGACATGGTCAGCAATTATCTCCTCTTTTATTACGGTTCATCTCTGTTTCCTGCGCTGAAAGACATAATAATGGAAGCCTTGAAAATCCTTTATGTAACATTTCGGAGAATTCAGGTGGCTCAGTTTGGACACTTCCTAATCCAAAAGACAATTCCACCAGACCCCAGAAGGAATTTTGAAGTGTTACATCTGCATATAGTGGCCTAACAAACTTTTCATAATGGGGTTCAATCAACATGGAGCTTAAAATGATGGAAAAAAAGAGCAGTCCTGGGATTCAGCAGCAAAAATGACCACAGAATAATTTTCTTTTTGACATCTACACCTCATGATCCAGCTGCTCTTTTTACTGTGATAAACTAAATGAAAGTCGAGAGCATTATTTGTATCTTCTGTCTTTAATTTTCTAAATGGTGATTTTTATTATTATTATTATTATTTTTATTCCAAGTGTAAATCCATTAACACTTTTCAAACGGAACCGTTTCTTTGCTCCCACAGGTATTACGGGCCCGTGGATATGAGCGTTTGGTTGTTCAGGTTGGAAGAGGGTCTTATCTGCCAGATGCTGACAGCTGTTCACACCTCACACTGGAGGCTTTTCGATTCAAAGATTCAATTGCAGAAGACATGAAGCAGGCAGACCTCGTCATCAGCCATGCAGGTGAGTAAATGTCAGTCCTTCGCAGGACTTCTCTTCTAAACAGGATGCAGTGTTGGTCCTGCCTGGCTCTATGTAAGCAATTTTGTTTTCTACTCTTGATGTATTATTGTTTTGAAAAGATAGGATTAATAATGAAGTTATGGCCTGAGCAGACGACATTAATGCATATCTGGAGTTCTGATCTGATTACATAATACTGATTGTGGACTGGTGTTCCAGCAGGTTCCAGTTCACAAAATACCAGAACCGTAAGCCACATTTCCAGTGAACATTGCAGCTTCTTTTTTAATTAATGGAGCAGAGCCTTTCTAGTCTTGGTCGTTCCACTTGTGTTTGACCTTCTACGTCTGCTGCTGTGTGTAAAGTCTGTACCTGCTCGGCAGCTGACAGCTGCCGCTCCTCATTCAGCCATTCCTAGGATCTGTCAGCGTGGCGTATTTTGTTGTGACACCCGGTGAGATTGATGACCCGATGGTTGTCTGTTAAACACACTTGATGGGACAGTTTCGCCTGACTCTGTTTCGTGCCGCACCGGCTCAGCATTGTAGTTCTCTGAAACAACCCTCCCACGTTATGTAAGGAAGGAGACGCGTTTATTTACACAGCGGCTCACAGAAACAAGATGTGATGCAAATAAAGCGAGCATAGAAAAGGAAATAAAAGCCATATGAAGCTAAACAAATGTAGGTATTGGATTAACACAATGTTCCAAAAGAAGAAAATAGCTTGGCTGGAATGAAACCAGTTTAATCTTGGAGCAAAGTTTGCATCAAAAGATAAATTGGCCTAATAAAAGACATGCAGCAGACATAAACATTTGTCCTGCGAGAGATATCTGATCAACTTTTCTAACACCTGTTTATGACAGCACAGATAAATATAGATATGCCTGACCTACGTCCTGCCAAAACATATGTAGTTCAGGATCATAGATTTTGAAACCTCTCTCATTAACCGAAGCTGACCAACAGGACATTGATGCGTTGTCTGATTTGAGACTGTACCAGATCTGTGACTGAAGCCAGCTTCTGGTCTCATCATAAACGAAGATCCCAATCCTGCTCTTGTCTGCAGGAGCAGGAAGTTGTCTGGAGGCTCTTGGTGCTGGCAAACCTCTCCTGGTCGTAGTCAACGACAAGCTCATGAACAACCACCAACTGGAGCTGGCCAAACAGCTGCACGTTGACAACCACCTGCTGTACTGCACATGCAGGTATGTTGACCGTACAGACTTGTTCAAGTCTGCTTATGTGAAATTAAGCACTAAAACTAAACACCCCCCGCCCCCACTTTGGTTGTTTTCTGTTGGTTCATGTTTCAGCACCCTGACAGAGATCCTGAGGAACATGGACCTGTCTGCACTGCAACCATTCCCACCTGGACAACCAAAGAACTTTGCCAACTTTTTAGACAAAGTTCTCGGGATTCAATGAAGCTTTCATTCTAGTTGACTCATTAACTGTTACACCTAAAAGATTAAACGTTTTAGAATATCATGTTGCTGAATAATATTATCAAATATATTAAATTATAAAATGAAATTAAAAAAGATGCATTTACTTTGACTGTTATCTGCAGGCGGCATGCAAAGAACCTAAGATGTATTTATTTTTTCTCGTCAACTTAATTTGTTAATGCACATCCAGTTTTGCATTTCAGGCCTGCAACACAATAAAATGAAAAAAAAAATGCTACAGGGGAAATGAAGTGCTAAGAAAATGATGCAGGCCTGAAAAATGGATCTACTGTATATAAATAACATGACATTGATGAGCAGAGAACATGAAACATCTTGGACTCATACAAGAATTTCCTATTTCACCCCAACATTTTCTGATTTGGCTCTGTGAAATAAAACCAGCTCTGGTATCGATTTTAAAAAGATGTACCACTGTAAGCATTTGCTAGATACTTGGAAAGTCACACCAATTGCTAAGAATACCTATTGCATCGTTTTATCACAATAAAATTTGTATTATTTGCTACTTTTATAGCGGGTTATTTTCATGGTATTTCCTGGTTTTCATGAATTTACGATCTGATGCGTGTTTGAGTGTGAATGCGTGCCGTCGTCTGGAGCTCTCTTTAAGAGGGTGGGTGTCTGCACCACAGCTCAACCTGTACTTCTGTTATTTTGTATTGTTTTAACTTTCTTCTTCTCTTTGGGTAACTCCACGACTCTACAACAGTTCCTCAGTGTTGAGTGCAGGATCAATAAAAAGATTTTGTTTTGTTATATGTGATTTTAAATAATGTCGCTTAAACATACTCTTCCCTGTAAATGTTAATATCGCCCTACATTAATATTACACACGTCTACAGAAAGTAAGTTTGGTGTAAAGATGCTGTACTGTTACTTGCCACAAGGGTGAGATGTTTATGTCTGTAATCTTGTAGGCTGATTATTCGTTTTTCCAGGATGAGCACAGTGCTTCATGTTCCGTGCACAATATTCACTGGCATTTGCATACTTTTGAGCTTTTTACTCATTTTGTTAACGACCTAGAATTGTACATTCATGACATTTTCAGCCTTCGTCAGCCAATTTCTCACATTCCTCACAAAACTCCTTTGCAAAACTTCACTTAAGCAAGAGATGCCATGCAAAGTGATGTTTGTCAAACACTGCTGAGTCACTCTTCCTTTGGGTTACAGTTACTTCATCAGAAGAGGTTTTTGTTAAACCGGAAATGAGTGAAGAAGAGCACGTAGTCTAGTTTGATCCTTGAACCTCTGAACAGTGTTCAGGCACAACGGGAAGCACTTCGGTCCGATCCATTAGAGAGACTCCAGATGCTCAAACGCTGATGAGCGACTTCAGCTCGTCACTCACCAGCTGTTTATTTCATCTGTGTGACGCAGATGAAGCTAAAAACATGTTTCACCAGCGTTCAGGTATATGTGCAGTAACAAATATGTTACATCTGTTGTAAAAGAGCCATAAACACGAATCATTTTCAGTTTAGGAAAGTCCCTTCTGTCAGAAAGAGGGTAGTACATCTGTCTTCAGTTCCTGTCTGCAGATGTGTCAGCTGAGAAACAAAGTGGCAGCTTCTGGAGTTTAATAAATGACACAATAGTTTGTTTCTGACTCTGTGGTTATATCAGACAGCTGTTACACCACATTACTTGAATTTAGAAACCGGTTACTTTTAATTCTGGCACGCATGCATAAGTCACGCCACTTTAAGAAATAGTGAATTGATTCTAAAGGCTAATATCAACATTTTCTCTCACTTCTCAGTCTCTTTACCTTAAATCAGCTGTAACATCCTAAATGGGATCCACACTAACTCACATCAGACAACAAATTGTTCTATTTTAGTTCCTTAAGATCAAAGCCTGTTTTCCTGACGAAGAACTAACCAGGTTCTACGCTTTGAATCTTTGGCAAGTCTATATCTCTACCAGATGGTGTTTAAAATGCACACTCTTCTTAATACCCGACCTTACTTTGAACATTTTAAGTAACAAGATCTTGTTTTCCCTTGATTTGGTTTATCTAACTGGTTTGGACTGCCACTGCCTGACACACAATATGATTCACATGATGTTTGTGCCTTCTGCATATTAATCTAATAGAGATGGACACACTACACAAGCCTTTGTCTCTGTCTGCATCCATCTCTTTCTCTTAAAGGGGACGCTTTTTTTTTAAAGCGAGAGCGAAAGAAGGAAAGAAAGAAAATCTCTTCTGGATTTGTCTATATCAAGAAACTACCAAAAACAACCCTGTAGTTCTGTTTGGAGCCACCTAAGTCTGAAACTATGTAAATCAGTGATCTGTTAAAATGAGTGTTGCATCACAGTCCGAGCTCAGAGTTGACTTATTTCAGCCTCCAGAACTTCAGACCATGCTGTTTGCTTTACCTTTGGAAGGGGAGAGTTGGGACTTCACTGTTTGTCCTCTTCTTTTTTTCTTTTATGTTTTACTTTGCTATTAACAGCAAACTTTCATGCACAGTTATAAAAGTCACTTTAATTGAAACATGTACTCTAATAATGCTCCACCAGCTCTTTTAACAAAGTGCTAGTGGAGCTGTTAGGAGACGTGACTTCTTCAGTGGCCCAATACTCTTCCGTATTACAATTAAAGAGAAATGTTATGCCCTTTTTCCCCCCACATTCCAAGTTATCATACCCAGGTGGCAGGAGGAGGGAGACCTGGGACTAGTTAGGGTTACAGTCTCTATATAGGATCAAATGAAGAATCAGGGGGGGCATCAGGACGGTTGTAACTATTGGTGAACTGCTGAGTAAGTGCTTCAGGCAGCAAAGATCCAGTGAATAAGACGAGTAACAGGAGCAACCATCTTCTGTCTGGTGAATGTCAACAGCAGACTGAACCACTGCTTGATAACCAGATGTCCGACAATGTTCTGAGAGCGAGCATGGAGCACACATGGAGCCAGCAAGACTGGTACCAAACTGGGTGGGTGGTTTTGTCAGGGTGGTAGTACTTCAATTTTCACCTCATTTTCAACGTACAGCCCACCAAAGCTGTGTCAGGGTTTTATACCCACCTTAGTGGCATTGGATTTCTTTTAGTTCTATATATCTTTTATACCATTTTTGTGGCCAATTTCAGTCATTTTGTGTCTAATTTTATTGTTCTGTCTCTTTTAAGTCAGAATTTTTAGTTTTTTGTGTCATGTATGTCTGTTTCTGGTATATTATGTTAATCTGTAGGGTTTCTTTGTGGCCGTTTTGCTTCATTTCACCCCTCGCTGTCTTCATTTATTTTTATGTCTCGGACATTTTACTGTGATGAGACAAGAGTCTTCTGAATTAGCAGGCCTTGCCCAGTAATTTGTGCATTGAAGATAGCACACCATGAACAGCAGCAGTACAGACAAAACGCTACTTACTGCGTCTAAGAAAAGAAATGAAAACACGGCCCTGTGAGCGGGTGTAAAGCTGGCTGCTGGACCCTGCGTGGCCTCTGCCAGTCTTCGCCTTGGCCTGTTTTCGCTCCTCCGCGCTGTTGTTTGCAGATGTTCATTAGCATATGGTCACGCCCCCTTTGGACGCGGTCCCGCCCCCCGCGCCGTGATTGGTCGCGCTGTTACTGGAGCTGTCAGCTCCGCTCCGGGCAGCTTTTCTCGCCTCTCAGTCTGGTCTGTGGCTCAGACGGGCTGACTGGGGCAGCTGATGGACCCTGGTGGACCCTGTTGGATCCAGGCGGACGGCGACAGACGCGCTCCTTTTGTTAGCCAGTTCGACAAGCACCGAGGAACTCCAGCCGCGTCCATGCAATAGCGCTCCTAAATCTCTTTTCTTTTAGGAAAATGATCATCTGTACGAATAAGATGGAGTACCCCTTAAGATCGCAGTACCAGCGAGTCCAGAAACAGGTAGGTCACGATCACCCGACATCGCAGCGGACTTATAACAGTTGTCTAATACAAGTTTGAACCAAACGAAGCTAGCGGCTAACGAAGTAGCGACCGTTCATTCATTTGCCGGTGACACAAAAAACGAAAAGACTCGTCTCTTAATCGCAGCTCGAAGTCGGCTGCTTTTGCCATGTAAAAATTACATTTTCTATTTTGGTGTCAAGCTGGTAAAGTCGAGCCCGGTGAGCTGAGCTTTATCCGGTTTACAGTGTGAAATCTCGTCCCGCAGTCGGACTGCGCGTCAACGGTTAGCCTTTCGTTAGCTTCCCGAACAGCCGAACCGAACTCGTAACTTGCTCGCAAAGCAAACATTTGTCTTAAATCACGTTTACAACATTTATTCTGCGTGGTTTAGGAGCTGCTGCCTTTTACACAGCATCCAGACGCACATTGTGGTTTCCATCTCCAGCCGTTTAAATGTCACGTAAAGCTCGCAACGTTGTGTTACTGTTAAGTCGTGTTAAGTTATAATAATAAAAAATAACAGTAGGAAATACTGTCATTTTAAAGGTGAACGGATGTTTAATGTCGACGTGACTGCACCAGAATTGTAAAAATGGCTGTCTTTTTTTTTCTTTTCTTTTTTTTTTTGCTTGTTTGTTTTTTGACCAGGGTGATTTGAATATTTAATTTTTACATGTCGTTATGTTTGGCTCGTGTCTTGGTGAGGTTTCCGGGGACAGACGTGTGGTTTGTGGAGGAAGCTGCAGGTGAAGATGACATCATGTTAGGAATTGGTAGAAAAGGGTGTCACTTTGCTGTGAATTATTGCAGCGCTTTTTAAGTACGAGTACTTAGGATGCAAACGCATACTTGGATAAATGTGTTTTTGGTAAACCCGCATTGTTTTTTTTTTTTTTTTCTTCTTTCGGGAACGTAATTGTTGGGATTTTTTTTCTGTCTTTGTGCTGTTTTTTGGCTGAACTGGACTGCCAATCAAAGTTGTTTTTCTCCTTTACTGTTGTTTTTTCAATTTGCAACAGAAAGGGGGCGCTCTCGCCACTACATCCAAAAGAGTTATGTTAGCAGCAGATTAGGGTCCAGGAAAGGAACAAAACAGGCAAGTGTGTGAGCAGCAACTCAGGTTTCAAGCCTGGTGCCTTATACTTTTTACTACCATACATGGTTTGTTTGCTTGGCATTTTTAGACAAATTTCTGCAACTGGGGACAAATCCAGTCACAAATTGTGTCGTATAAAAGGAAGAAAAAAACACCTATTTTACAGCTACTTTTTTCACAACTGTCTGCATGTATATTAATAGTAGGTACCATGTATTTTGCAGCTACTACTAAGAAAACTGCACTCTTGGCCTGTATATCTCTGCTTTGATAACACACACCCCCTTGGCTGTTGGGTGGGAATAACAATAATTAGGTGGTTATCAGTGCAAGGCTTTTGATCCTCCGTTTTGTCCTTGCTCTACCTGCTGCCCTGTTTACTGACAGATCCAGTCCTTCATACATGTGGGCTCACATTTGTCTGCATTTTTTTTTTCCTGTCCTGTAACAGTGTTTTGTTTGTCTTGGTTGTGCTAGTTTTGCAGCTTATGTCCCTCCCCTCTCCTGCCCTCTGCAAACCGCTCTGGGCTGCAGCTGGTTTGTTTTGCATTACTCCTTGAGTTCAGGTTGCAGTGCCCAAATTGGCCCTTGCTGTTGTTTCCGGTGATAAAGGTGGGTCGAGGGGGAGGGAGTTGATGCCGCTGGGGACAGCATTGCACGATAAGGACGGACCCCCTCTAGGCTCAGTTGGAATGCAGATTGAATGTCCTTCTCCTGTCTCTGCAGCAGCCCTCACACACTTGCATGACAACACAAACACACATTCACCCGTGAAAGACAGCTAGCATCATTTTTCCACATCTTTGTGTGTCATCTTAGACCCCTGCTCTGCTTTGTATTGCTGTTTTTACAGTGCTGCTGTTTTGTCAGCCAGCTCTAAAAGCCTGTCTTTGTCTCCTTTTACCTTTCCTCCCCTCAATGACGTCATCCCTGGTTTTCATTTAATTCTTGTCTCATGCTTCTCTCTGATCAATATACAAATGACCTATTCAGTGTAACGATGGGAGACTTTTTTTTTTTTCTTTTTATGTCAAATGATCTGCACCTTTTTGAATTTTTGATCACAACACACCCTCTGTGAGTAATTCTTAAAAATATTTCAATATTTTGTAGGAAAGCCTCAAGTTGAAATGCGTCTTGTGATCTGGAAACGGCAGCGCTTTACTGTCAGCATCACTGTCCTGCTTTTGTCACCCGTAGGTTTGTTTTTGATGGATAGAAATGGTGCTGTTTCAGTTGTTGCTGGGTACCCTGAACGCATGCTTAATAGATTCGTGTGCATATGTTGCATAAAAATATATGTATGTGCTTTGTAATGCCATACTTGTCTAGTTGGCTTTTTGGTGCTTTATAAATCCACCCACACATGCTTGTTACCATTTTTTTTTCTTTTTTTCCTTTTTTTCTATCCACATTGGGGTGAACAATAAGGAGTGGAGTTCTTTGTCAAAAGTGCTGCTGTGCCCTGCTTGTGTGGCCGGTTTCCTGGCGTAAAGGCTGATCTAGATGTCTGGATGCAGCTTTAACAAAGGATGCCTACCTGACTCTTCTATTGTATTAATCATAGATTAATATACATGTTAATGGATCTTGACATGCAGCTGAAAAAAACCATTTATGACAGATTTTTCAAGCGTGAACTGCTCTACTGAAGATATACAGACAGTGATGTGATATGAAATGGCCTTCATCTTTGTACGCTCACTTTTAAAAGGACCATACATATGAGTGGATTCTTGATTTTGTTTTTGTGCTGTCAGCAGACTCCGGTTGATATGTGTCATTTCCTGTTGCGTGAATAACTACATTTACTGTAGTTCCTGTTTCAGTTTGTCATTTCCCTCAGATTTGTCCAGACGCATTTGAAATTGCACAAAAAACCAGTTCCCTCTTTGATTATGTGTGAGATGCCAGTCATGGCAAATCTCTTCTCTTCCCCAGTAGATCTGTCCCTTTTTTCTTTCTTTGTTTTTCATAGTTCTTTCTTGAAAAAGTGGCTATCAAAGGTTTGCTGGATTTTAAAGATTTAGTTTTTCCTCTTAGTCTGCAGATTTCACCTTTTTTTTTTTTTTTTGGATTATTTTTCTTAGTGTGTTTACAACCTCCAACCCTCCACTTTTTTAAAGATGCTCTGTGTGTATGGACATAGGCTTAATGGTCTAGTGCACAGGCTTGTCATTTTTAGTTTCAACTCCAGAAAAAACATTAGCTCTTGACTAAATTGTTCTGTTGTAGTGAATAGGATCTTAGTTGTCTTTCAAAGGCATAACGTGACTTCAAATGTCCTTGGTCTGAATTGTTTTCCATCCACATCTAAGGTGTCCACAGTGCTAAAGATGTTTACAGTATTTGCGTAACGCGTTTGGTGTTCAACTCGTATGCGCAGTTTTACACATCTTGTTTACAGTTCTTTTCATAACCAGCTCTAAATAAACCTGAAAGCTGTTTTGTCTGTGCCTGTGTTAACACTGCAGGTTTTATGACTGTGGTCTGGAGCAGCTTTACTCAGGAGTGAGCACTTACACATGAATCTTAATAAAGTGATAGCGTAATCAGCTGGTGGTGTAATCTGAGCGTTTTCTGCCATTAGCAACTGTAAAAATCTGTTCATGACTTGCCCGTTACATGTTAAGCCATTGAGAAATTGGTCCCATGGGGTGTTTCCTGTTTAGCGAAGGCCTCTGAGGTACTGGTTTTCTCAAAACCGTTGCTTTTAGTGATCAGACCAGTTAGGAGTTAATGGCGCAGTAACCTAGATTCTGTAGCTCTGCATATTAATCAGGAGCTCCTGTGTTTGCTGAGAGATACTTGTGTGAATGTGCTCTTGTAAGTCCTTGATTGGCAGGCACCTGTGCACCCTATATTCCCGCCACACTATTACTTATATGTGTCAACGGACTAGAGAAGGTCAGCGTCCGTGTCTGCACATGTTCCATTGACTTCTATTTCTTTTCAATCACCTGGGTCTCTTGTTTGTATAAACTACAAAATTATGGAAATGTAAGCAAATGGGATTGATTTGTTTAATTTGCACAGTGTTGGATGTCTTGAGATATTTAAAAAAAAAACAACCAAACAATCCTATATAGGTTAAGAGGTGGAGCTTTTTGTGGGATCAGGCAGAGGCCTTCGTCGACTGCAGCGAGAAGTGAAATACCACATGGAGCTTACAGCCAGATAAACACGGTCCTGAATACCAAAGATCCCTGCAGGCTTAAAGTTGAGTAACAAGACTCTCTAGTCACAATATTCTCCGTTTTATCTGTGATGTTTATTTGGTGTCTTAATGGACGGACAAAATCATCCACAGCATTTGGCGCTGTTAAAAGTATAAGTCGATAGATGAATATAGATTGATCCTGTGAGGGGGAAGTTGTTTTGATACAACAGGAAAAAAGATATGAAAAGGGCAAAAAACAATATCTTTGACAAAATGTATACAATACGGGCTGCTGAAAAACCACTGGGCTTTGATCAGAGGTGTTTGCTTGACTTTCACATACACAAGGACCGCTTCTGTGTCTGATCTTCGCCTCCTTTTCCTAAAAGGCCATTGTATGATTGAAAGAGAGCTAATAAATGCTTGTGCCAGTGCAGGCAGGACAGCTTCCCTCTCCCCATGGTTCTGTTTCTCTTGGCCTCGGGCTCCTCGGCCCAGTTGCTCCCATGTATGTGTATTTGTCCTCGTCTATTTCTTTTCTGCTGCTGAGCTTCCCTCTTCAAGGCCTCCTAAGCTCAACTTTCACATTCGTTCCTTCATCTGTTTCCTTACAGTGTGTGAATCCCCTTTTCAAAGAGCATTTTTAGGTGGGTGTTTTTTTTTTTTTTTTTTTTTTTTTTTTTTTTTTTTTTTTCTGGTTTCAGCTGTGTGCCAGTCTGAGGTGGGTTTTTTTTTTTTGTTTTTTTTTTTTTGTTTTTTTTAAGATTACAGCCTCCACTTTCATTTCAAGCGAACACCAATTAACCCAGCATACAGGGAACTCTTGATAAACATTCAGTGGACTGTTATGAAGCTTACAATGCTGCTACTAACCTAATGTGGTGTCTCGGTATATATCAAGACGTTGTTGTTGACTTGCTTTTACATAGAGAGAAAAAATAATGTCAGGAATGCACGTACTTGGCAGCGGCACCAGTGTCATAGCATCACAGCTGTTCTTCTTCCAAGACGGCCTCTCTTCCGCTGATTTAAGGTGTGGAACATGATTCGAGTCCAAAGCACAGTCTGAATCCGTCGTCACATGATGTGGACTCACAAGTCTAGCCTTATTTTGAGACGAGAGGTTTTGGCTTCAAATTGGAACCTCGTAAATACTCTTTAAGGAAAGTCAGCCTTGCCTTTCTGGTTTTAAATGTCCTTTTTATTTGATTTAAAAGAAGCATTTTTGTGTTTTGACCAGCAATGTGAAGGAAGCCTTTAAAAAAGAAAGCATGCATAAGATTGAGTCCATCTGCTTTTTAAATTAACGGAATTAACTGGTAGCCAGTAGGGAAAAAACCCCCTGCAACAATTCATGAAAAATAAATCTGTACATTTTCACTGTACAACTAGAATCATTTGTACCAGTATATTTGGGGGGTATTAAAAAAAAAAAAACAAACAAAAAAAAAAAAAAACAAATCTTCTGTCCCCTTTTATCTGATTTGTGCAGGTGATGGTGAATGGTGAAAAGGAGCGCGTTTCATTACTGTTCATGAAGGCTCTGGTCAGCAGGGGGAGCTTGGATGCCGTGTCCCAGCAGATGGCGTCTCACCCTCAGTATTTGGAGAGCTTCCTCCGTACACAGCACTACATACTGCACATGGATGGCCCTCTGCCGCTGCCATACCGCCATTATATTGCCATCATGGTCAGTGAGCGGGCTGTTTTTACTGGTGCACACCAAAAACCACAGCAGTTGTCATGTGAATGTTCATGTATTGAAGCAAAATATCACCAAAGATTATACTAGTATTTAATGACTAATAACTCTTGCTTTTTCTTTTATTTATGTATTTTTTTTATCTTTCTAAACTTTTTTTTTTTTTTTTTTTTTTTCCCCAGGCTGCAGCAAGACATCACTGCAACTACTTGGTGTACCTGCACTCAACCCATTTTCTGAGGGTGGGAGGGGATCCTCTGTGGTTGCAGGGTTTGGAGGCGGCGCCCCCTCGCCTTCGTCTCCTTGCCCACATCAACAAGGTGCTGGCCCACCAACCGTGGCTCACGGCCTGCTCCCACATACAGGTGTGATGGAAATAAGATATTACAGAATGTTGTGCTATTAATACCCATTGACAGTTTTGTTTTTTTTTTTAAGTTGTATTAGGAGTATAAGTGTATTTTTTCTTAATGATTCTTTATAAGGTTCTTCTACTTCCCCGGACCCAGCAGTGTTTGATTTGTCTTTGTCCCCTTTAGACACTGCTGAAGGCGGGTGAGCAGTGCTGGTCTCTGGCAGAGCTGGTGCAGGCTGTGGTGATCCTTGCCCACTGCCACTCCCTCTGCAGCTTCGTGTTTGGATGCGACACGAACTCAGACTTTGTCCCGCTCTCAAAATCTCCGAATGGTACCCCACCTACCTTATGTCCCTTTGATGCTGCCAACGGCAACACCAATGTGCCTCAGTCGCTCGCTGCTCCTCCTGAACGTATAACACGACGACGGGTAAACGAATCTCACAGAACGAAGTCAGCTGCACTTTTCCTACACTTGATTACACAGCGAATGTAGTTTGTTTTTTCCAAACTGTATTTTCATGTGGTAACAAGTGTTTGCATGATTCAGAAATGTTAAACTCTATTTTTGAGTGTTTTTCTTATTTTCTTAGTTTTAGATCAGCTGAGATGTAGATTAGAAAAAGGGTTATTGCAACAAGAAAGAAAAAAACTTTTTTTCCCCATCAACCTTTTTTTTTTTTTATCTTCCTCTTTTTTTCTTTTTTTTTTTTTTTCTCCAAGATATAAATTATTTTAAGAGAAACGGAGGACATTAAACACAAGTGGGGAGGCTAGTGAGATTAATTTTCTGTCGGTTGACTATTGAAAGTCATCATTGTATAACGTTTTCAGTTGCTTAAAACATCAGATTTCATGCTCTCGATTATTTTATATCATTCTTATCTTATAAGAAGTTAAATAGTTCATGTGATTCTATTCATGAAAGATTAATACCATAATTTACACTGTGAAATGGATGACTTTTGTCAAACGATGATATTGTTTGGCATAAATTTTGTTCTGATTTAGGACAAGAATAATTTAAACAGTCCTTTACGTTAATATGAAAAGAAGCCTACAGGAGATGCTTGTATATTTGTTATTTAATTAATGCATAATGTTGTGTTTTTGTTTACAGTCTTTGGATTCCAGTTGTGATATGGTGTACTTAAAGGAGAGGATCCAGAAGTCCCAGGAAGAGCGTGAGAAGAGAGAAGAGCGTTTTCTGAAGACGCAGGCGCTCCAGCCAACAGGTAACCTGAAACTCAAACACTCAGATGCTGCGTAGATGTTTACGCTCACTCCTGACGGTTATTTTAAGTGTAAAAAATCAGGCCACATGGTGTGAAACTCGAGCAGTTACAGCTCATCGGCCACACTCGGTGTCACACACTCACTATACTTGTCTCCTCCGCTGTCATCTCTTTTTATAGACGTGGAAGAGGAGGAGGACATGATGTGCTTTGCAGATCCTTTGCGCTTTATCACAGATCCTGACTTTTGCTATCAGGAGTTTGCCCGCAGGGACGAGGACCACTTCCAAGTATTAAGAGTTCAAGTGAGAATGTTACTCTTATTTATGTTTTTTAGGGAATATCTTCAGGACCTTTTGTTCATACAGTCCTTTTCTTAACCCATAAGAACCCTGATCCATTTCTACTTGAAGAAAAAAAAAAAAAAAGTGTACATAGATATAGTGGAACGTGTGTAAAGAACTTTCCAGGACATTTAAAGGCAGCTGGACACCTGTGTCACCACGGGTCTTTATGGGTTAAAAAAAAACAAACTGGTCTGCGTAAAGTTACTCTTTTTTTTTTTTTTTTCAACCAATTGCAGCCATGCTAGAAAAGCTTCCACTCTGAACCTCTGTCGGCTGTTAGTTGTAAGAAGCAGTAAATGGATTCTATACAGGCTGTCCTGGGAACCTGTGATGTTTGATGGTTTGTTGGTTCTGACTTGACTCTGCAGGATTATTCATGGGAAGATCATGGCTTTTCCTTAGTCAACAGATTGTACTCTGACATCGGGCACCTCTTGGACGACAGATTCAGGAGCGTTGCCAGCCTTCCCTCGCTGCACAGTCCTGACCTGAAAAGGGCAATTTGGAATTACATCCATTGTATGTTAGGAATACGGTGAGACTACCACTTTATTGTATGCTCAAGTTATCAATTTGAATATCCTCCTTTACTTTACATGATTGCTGCTTTTTATTTTATATGGTAATGGTAGATAAATATGTTTGTTTGTTTGGTTTTTTTATTTTTGCTCACAGCTATGATGACTATGACTATGGAGAGGTGAATCAGTTGCTGGAACGAGATCTAAAGCTGTACATCAAAGCTGTGGCTTGTTTTCCGGATACCACAAAAACCCCGGTGTGTCCTCTGAGTTGGACTGCTCTTAAAACATCAGAAAGAGTAAGGATTATTTATTCATCGACATCGTCCCCTATGATGTAGGCTAGTGTTTTTGCCTCCATCGTCTTCACTAGTTTAGCCGAGGAGAACGCGCTGCTCTGATAACCATCAGCATCCACTGCAGCTGACGCTGTAGTGGTAATGTGAGCACACACTGTTGAACATCTGACTCGTGACTGACTGCTTATAATCACGTGGATGCAAGATGTACAAGCGCGGTAAAAACACACAGATGTGTCAATTTTCATGAAAAAAACAAATAAATATAAAGAGTATTATCAGGTGGGGCACTACTGTGGACTGCAGAACTGTCTTTCACTCAAATTGAGAGAGAACAAGGTGTGCAGAGCCAGCTCGAGCAGAACGACGAGCGTCGCAGAGACGGAAGCGGACGTGTCGACTCTTGGGAGTGCTGAAGGCCGGCACGGAGCCACATTCCAACACACAGGAGCACTAACACACCTCTGCACACGTCCTCACTATGGCTTTACTGAGCAGAGCTGCGTCCTCTTCACCTCCTCGGGTTTTCCCAATAACAGTTGACCCCATATTTTTAGAGCACGGAGGTTGTTGATCACTATGGAATAAATCAAAAGATAATGATATGTCTCTTCATCTTTACACAAAGTATTATTTTATATCCCCTCATACACCGACTTGTTTTTATCAATCCTAAGGGGCTGTTTTCCGTCTTTCTCTCTCTTCCTCAGATACATGTAAATCTACTGATCATGGAGGCCCGGCTGCAGGCGGAGCTGCTCTACGCTCTGAGAGCCATCACTCAGTATATGATTGCCTAAGTGTTCAGAGAGGCACCATGTTGACACTCTTTACCGGTACGGAGAGACCCAGGTTCACGAGGATGAAGACATCTCAGCTGGAGACGGTGATGTGGGGCGAGAGCAGCACTTTCAGTGACGCAGAGCTCGATTGTTTGTCGCTGCGCTGCTTCTTTCGCTCACATTTAGTATGTTTATACCATAGTAAGCCATGCCCCTGCCCACCCCACTTGAAGTTTGTCTTATTGTGAAGTCCTAAGAATATCCTGGCTCTAAATCGTAATGTGCAATTATCAGAAGTTACTTTTATTTTTTACCTGTTGTCTTGCGTTCCAGTTCTGTCTGTGAGAAGCTGCTCGATTGAAGCAGCGTGTTACCAGTGGGCAACACCTTTTTTTTTTTTTTCTCTTCTTTTTTATTTGGACACGTCTCCTTTTGTAAAATCTATACTTTCCCATCAATGACGACAAAAAAAAAAAAAAAGACTCTTTTTGTACAAGTGAAATGGTTGTTAATGGGAGATCGGGGCCTTAGTTTAGTTGTGTCCTTCTCTTTTTTGGGACAATCCTCATCAGTGTTGGAGGCCGTTGAGTGGACTTTGATGGATAACCGTTTTGCTCTCCCTGACAGTTCATATGAATGCTGGTAAAGAACAAACACAGCCGTGAAGTTATCGCATCACCGTAGTTTCTTTTAATAAGCACTTTTTTTAAACTTTATATATTTATATTGCAATGTAGCTCTCAAATAGACGTTGAGGCAGTTTGTGGGTCCGACACCTTTTCCTCACCATAGTGCAACTTTTAGATGGTTTGACCTAAACATTTCCCACTGTGCTTGTCTTCTCCACCCGAGGTTTCTTAGCGAAGGCACTTGATTTAAGATATTTCAGCAAGTCTTTTTCGTTATTTAGAATTCCCTGCTGATACAGAAGGATTGGGAGGATGATAGTCATTTTTTTGTACCCAAGCTGAACTGGGCACTGGGCAGGTTTCTGTGGTGACACTGAAGCTGAGCCAGCCGCAGCCTGGCTTGTTTTTTTTTTTTTTTTTTTTTTTTTTTTTTTTTTTTTTTTCAGAAAGAATGAAATCAGCCTGACAACTCCACCTATCACAAAGTTCATAAATGGAACTAGATCAGTATAAAATGTCCAAAGTAGATGTCCACTAGTTAGTTCGTTTTTGCTCCAAATTATTACTATTTTCTGTTCGTTTGTGGGGGGTTATATGCATAAAACCTTTGCGCTGATCCATGATAGAATTTGCAAAGCAAAAAGATGTGCAAAGTAGTTTGTTAAAGATGAAAAAAAAACTTTTTTTTTCAGTTTTACTGTCCTTATTTTGTTTTTGTTTTGTAATTTTTTGAAGTACTTGTAGATTTTTCTTGGTGTGTCTGTAGGACCTGCTTGCCTAGGTAGATGTAGAAGTGTGGCAGACTTAGATTTAGAATTAGCAACTGCTGGACATTAAAAAAAGAAATAAGTGCATATCGATTAAAGCAAAAGCGCTAATAACACAGGTGCCTTTAGGCTAAAACTAGAGCGCTGCTCGAGTGGAGGGATGTTGCTGCTGGAGGCTGAACGAAGGCTTTGATTGCAACTGGGTAACACATCTGACAGGTATAAAACTTGTGACTATTCCTACATGAATGGGAACAGACTTGTTTTTTTGTTTGTTTTTTTTTCTCTCGGTGTTGGGTCAGCACCATTTTTGATAAATGTTGTGGCTGTGGACACCCACGTTTTCAATTACACACCTTCTGCAAGCCTCAGCTACTCAGCAAGAGCCTTTGACACAGATGGATGTTTAAAAATGTTCAACTTTAAAAGACTGAAAAAATAATTATTAAATACAACTTAAAAAAAAATAGAACAATTGCAAAGACAAAAAAAAGTTTTTTGAAAATGTGAAGATATGTTTTCTATAAAGATGTTCTATAAAAAATAACTCCTGCCTATTGTATTCTCTCCATCGTAAAACGTTACTTTTCTTTGGGAGGGTGTTTTATGAAGTCGCTAAGACCTGCAGAGACGTTACAGTTAAACCACATTGGTCATTCTTTTTTTATTTATATATATATATATATATATATATATATATATATATATATATATATATATATATATATATATATATAAATATAAATTTTTTTTTTTTTTTTTTTTGACAAAAAATCAAGACAAAGTTTTATGGATGTGGTGTCATTTGTATATTAATGGTAGGTAACAACTTTTATCATGACTTGACAGAATTAATCATAAATCGATAACACGATCACTGCGATGCATCAAATGCGTTCGTTTGAACTCTGCTGAAGTTGAAGGATATTTGTTGTCCACCTCTCACCACTTATTGATGCGCCTCCGTCTTTGTTGCCTCTGCTTGGATTCGTGAGCAGCAGCGCCTCCTCGTGTCAGGCTCGAGGAAGTTCATAGCGACACAAAACTCGAGAGGGAGGACAAAGTGGGTTAAACAATTTTATTGAATTACTTCTGTTCATAACGGTTTGTCTTCTCTGGCTGACTTTACAATGTGTGAAAAAAGGGGAAAAAAACGAAGAGGGAGCAGAATGAGAGAAAAACTATGAACGTGATCAAAATATAGAACATAAATTGGCTTGAGAACAATTAATCTCCCCTCCAAAAAAAAAAGAAAAATCAAAAACAAAACTGTAACAACTGGGGCTGTTTAAATTTAAAAACATTCAGGGTCTAACTGCTACTTTAAGAAATCTGAAAAGAATGTTATAATGTTACATAAGGGGGAGATACAAGAGAAGTAACACCACACCAGACTGCTTCAAAGCAGCAACCGTAAACCAGAGAAAAGCAGCTACCTATTAGTTTTTAGTGACAGGCCATCGTTTGAGGAACAACAGCTGGCTGGTTGTATATATATTGAAAATAATTGTTATGATTGATAAGAAAACCCTGCATATGCAATCTTCTCATCTTAAAGTGGTCAGGTTATCATATATGTAAAAACTTTAAGAAGAAGAAGAAAGACTGTTGATTGTGTAAAAAATTTCAACAATAATCGAGATCTTTGTGCCACAGAGAAAGAAAGTCAAAAGGTCCTGATATGCGCCCATTACATCACGGCATACTCCGGATACATGACAAATGACATAATCTAGCACCATTCAAGAATGAAAAATAAAATGAAAACATGGGGTGGGGGGAGAAGAGTGCTTTATACAAATCACAGGCTACTATATTCACACAGCTACATTAAAATGAGTTTAAACTGCAAAGGTGTTATGTCTGATCACAAAATTAAAGACAAACATATACGACATTTTCAAGAGAGGGAAGATGACAAAATGTATTCTTGGTACAGAATGACATGTTCTAGTGTTTTAAATACTGGCAAAAACAAAAATAAAAAAACAAAAAGGCTAATAAGGATCTACATGGCTGGACAGCTAAAGAATACATTTCTCCATCTATTATCCACTTATGTCTGTCTGTGCACAGCTCTTTTCCTGTTGTTTTTCTTCTAAGAGGTAAAAAGTTGTATGAGTCTCGTTTTTGAGATGAGAATTGGTGACACCCTTCCGTGTTTCCAACAGATTTTTTTTTTTTAAAAGAGAAAGAAATCAAACACCTTTGTCAAGGCATGTGGGTGGGAATCTTAGTTCAGATGATCAAACTTTCACCTCATTCATCTTCCAAAGTCAAATGAAAAGCTTCTTTAGCAAAGCTTATGTACACAAGTATACTGGGTCAAGCCAAGCGCTCCCTAATTGCCATGCAAATGCAAATATTAGTGTTCCTTTGGTTATGACAAAAAGCCACAAAAAAAAAAAAAAAAAAAAAATCGTACTTGCATCTCATCCTTTACAAAAATAAAAAGTATAGAAAATTGCCGCTAAAAAGTATCTGAGAATGCTTCCATCAATGTAAAAAAAAAAAAAGATCACTTGTCATTAGTAATATATTCATATGTATTAATATCTGATTCAACATCTCCACCTAAATTGTATATTAAAACTATCATCAAATATATTCTTTTTTGTACTTCACACGCAGTGAAGTAATTCTTTGTTAGTACGGACAAATTAAAGGGTACAAGGATGCTCTGACCTAAAGCATCCAACCTCCTGACAATTCATCAGGAAAGTGTTAAAATAGCAAAAAGCCTTCAAGAAGTGAGTTCTCAAATTTCCTTCAAGATTTTATTTACCTCTCCAGATAAGTCTGCATAGTGTGCCGTCAAGTATATGTGCAACGTTTACATTACATGTCCTTTTTTTTTTTTTTAATTATTTCATTTTTTATTTTTTAACAAGATATACTTTCTTTTATTGAAATGGTATGCATTCTCATAGTTTTGGGGTCCCTGTGTCACAGGAAACCTAAGTGCTTTAAAAATGTACAGACTCGAGAAAAAAACGAAAATCAAGTAGACCATTTGACTTTGGAGGCATTCTGCTGTCTTTGATGATGCAATACTTGGCTGATCAATCACTTGTAAGCGAGAAATTTTATCGCTGAATGCCCCATGTATAAATTCACAAATCATACTTCTTCTTTTTGTTAGTTTAACTGCACCTTGGGGATTAAAATAAGCCACCCTCTGATATCTACCCAAACACGCTGAACTGAATTCAAGAACGCCAAACTGCAAGTACATACACTCTTTAACTACCAAGTCATTAAATTGAAATGGAGACAAAACAAAAGTTTTTGTTTTTTTTTCTCCCTGATAAATTTGAAGGAAATCTGGGTGAGATGTGAAGCCAATGTTGAGTCATACATTTTAAACATCCAGTTATCCAGTCTTTATCGTCCACCAAATCCCAACCCAGTCCACATTAGTCCCCCTGACTCGCCGCTCTGAAGGACCGCGCAGCAGAGTATGTGCACTTCATTCTGTCGAACAGCATTTGATCTGGCAATTGATGCTGAACGCGCGTCAGTGCAAAACTGGCCATTTCCCCGGGTTTAAAAAAAAAAAGACGTGTCTTCAATGCCAGCGCCAACAAGATCTGAAGATCTGGGGTATCGAATCCACCGTGTTGTGGTGTAACGTGACTGAAATGTAAACCCCTGTCAGAAGGAAGCTGATGATTTGTCTTTTCACCCCTAAAATATTATGTTCTTTTATCTTTTATAATCGCATTTGGATTATTAAAAAAAAAAAGGCTAGCAGCCAAATCATTGCCAAGTGTTATCAACAGAGAAGGGAGAAAAAAAAAAGTGATAAAAAGTGTGCATAGTAGCTTGAATCTCCTCCTTGTTCTCTGTATGTCTTGGCACATGACGTGGGTGAAGCCTTGGTTTGCCATTGTGTGTTCTTGAGAAGCTTTGTATTATTTATTTATTTATTTTTAGGGATGCACCGGTTGTTCTGTAATTTTTCTGAGGTTATGTTGATTGGAGATCAGTTCCTGGAAGACAAGAAAATTGAACGGTCACGTGTGCAACTGTTCACTGGCTCACAAATCCAGTAAATGTAAGTTATGAACTTAAAATCCCTTTTAAATCCAGATGCAGCAGCATGTGATGTCAGGAGTAGAAACAATTTCAGCCTTAAAATGCATTTTTTTTGTTATTTTTTTCCCCCTGTTTTAAATCACTGTAAACTGAATATCTTTGCTTAAATGATTTCAGCATCTCTGTGAGCGGATGACCAGGAGAAGAAGTTAACGTACCTGGTTTAAATTGAGGGTTGAGCTGAAGATTTAGCTGGGAACCCAGTTGTGAGCGGAGCCCTGTGTGGTGGCTGGGCCTGCGTAGCCTTGGCCTCCAGGCAGTACGGGATCGAAGTTGAAATCAATGCCGTCTCCATCCATGAGGTCACTGTTAATGATGTAATCCACATCACAATCCAGGTTTTCCGTGAACATCTCTATGTCCAAGTCTGTGGGCAGCCGGTCCTGACTGATGGGGAGGCAGGATGGAGCTCCAAACTGATTCATCCCCTGCAGGTTTGCGCCAAGGTTGGCCGAGGCGAGGGGGCCTCCGTGGTGAGACCCCATTGTGGTGTGCTGTTCTTTGAGAGCAGAGAGCTGCGATGGGTCCTGAGACATACCTGAGTGGATCATCCCCAAACCCATCTGAGAGTGATGCTGGTGCTGCTGCTGGTGTTGAAGGTGATGCTGCTGCGACTGCATCTGAGTTTGCAGCGCCATCTGTACCACAGTGTTCGGCTCCAGCCCTTTTCCTAACAGCAACTGGTTGGGCTTGGGCCTCACGCTTCCGACTGACGTGCCCAAACCCATCTGACCCACACATCCCGGATTGGGCATGAGTGAGTCCACCTGGGCCATCAGAATATCACTTGGAGGAGGGGAATCGGAGGTGAGCAGTGCCTCCAAGCTGGAGGGTACATGGGTGCTGCCGTAATGGCCACTCCCTCGAGAGCCAGAGCTAGACATGGGGTTGAAAAGGGAGTTACTGAAGGTTGCTGGCTCTTTGCTGCTTGGTCCGCACAGAGATACGGAGGTCTGGGTGGCGGTGTGAGAGGAGACCGGTGGGAGGCTGGATGACTGCAGCTGATGAAAGGAGGGGAAACTGGAGCCACGCGGCAACAAAGTGGAGGCAGAAGGCAATGGAGTGGGAGGTGCTGGTGGGGCAGTGCTGGGACTGGCCCCTCCCTGCTGCCCAGTCATCAGGGTGAGGTTGTCAATCAGGTCCAACTCCTCCATTAAGGTCTCAGTAAGGGTAGGGGTCAAACTGCTGGCAGGGTATCTCCCTAACAGTCCATCCTCAGGCAGGTTATCGTCATCTACCTGGCTAGGAGGGATGGGGGACAGGCGTCCGCTCAGGGTGCTGGCATTAGAGCTTGTGCGAGGGCGGAAAGTGGTCCACATGTCAGTATCATCCAGGCTGCCACGAGATGAGGGGCTGCTGTTGTTGACTCCCCATTTAGGAAACTGCTGAGATGAGTTAGGGCTGTCTGCTCCCACTGAGCCCGTGCTGCCGTCACCCTCCAACACCCCTGCAGCACCGGCTGCCCCCGCCTGCTTCTTGGTCTGCTTGGCCCTCATGCGGCTCTTCAGCAGCTTGCTGCTGTTGTCCATAGAGGCAGCCCGGCGCCGAGGAGCCTTTCCAGTTTTCCCTCCTTCCGGGTTGAGCATCCACCAGGAGCTCTTCCCTGTTGACTCATTGTGTACTCTCAAGAACTTGTTGTGGAGTGATAAATTGTGGCGGATTGAATTCTGAAAACCAAATCAAAGAAAATTTATAAAAACCTTTAACTCTGACATGTTATGAGTTGGACTGCTTTTCCTAAATAAAGCTTTTTTGCTTGCTTTATTCACCAAAGTTTGAATGATACTATAAGTCATTTTTGTTTTTGACACACAGTTTTTGACAGGCCAAGAATTAAATATTTATCCAATTATTGTATATAAGTAATTGCAGTTCAGACTGGATTGTTTTCATCCCTCAACTGGAATTAAAAATACTGAGCAGAAACTAATAAAACTAACATAGATAATATGTCTCATCTTCAGTTCATGACAAAGAGGGGGTACATTCTCCCATACTAAAATAGGTGCATTAATAAATGGTTAAACATTTGAACTATTAAAATGATGTTACCTTCCAGCCAGCGGAGCTGTTGCTGTCACCTTTATCTCTGAAGTAAGGCACTGTTTTCACCATCCACTCATAGATCTGGGCCAGGGTCAGCCTCTTCTCTGGTGAGTTCTCGATGGCCTGGCTTATCAGATCCGCGTAGCTCTGGTTCCCCCATGCATTGCGCCGGGAGGATCCTTTGCGGGGCGTCGCGCTGACTCCGCCCACACTGGCCACGACCCCGCCCTCGGGCACCGCCGCCGCTTTCTCGGGCTCAGAAGTGATTTGCTGCGTCTCCGCCTTGTCCTCGTCGGCGGGCGGGGTCCCCGCAGTGGACTCGGCGCCGTCCGCCCCCTCCGGTTTGACAGCGGTGATATCGGGTCTCCGGAGCGGCCACGTGCAAGACCGAGGTCTGCTTTGCGGCTCGAAATCTGGGTCAATGGGGGGCATGGATGACTCCTCCATCGCGTTTATCTGAACTTTCTTACGCAAAGTCCTTTCCCACTTTAAAGGGTAAAAAATGTTTTATGTATAAAAGGAAGAACTAACAATGATGAGTTTAAAAAGTGGCACGCGAGCCAACACAAAAACAATATTCTTCACCCAAGGCGGGGGGGTGTCAACTGAGGGGCCTAGAAAAGATACGCAATAATCTAGACACACCAATGGCCTCAGTTAATCCTCAGATTGGAGATTAGGGAACCCAAATAATCTCCTTAATAGTAACTATCATAAACCTTCCGATTTATATAGACTGAAGGAGGGTTGCGGCAAGAGTCCCTTTGTTTGAATGAAATAAAAACAAAAGTGGCAGTGTGGCAGTGAGCACATCTGGAACTACCGAGGCTTTATCATACATCGAAATGAATGAACAAAAATCCGAAGTGTACATTAAGACAAAATTATGCCATCTCGAATAATAAACACTTTTTTTCTTTAAGGTAAAAACATAAAGTGTTTTAAATGTCTGGAAAGTTAAAAAGCAAATATATATTGATATATATGAACTAGTCAAGATACAGAATTACCTCGCACCAAATTTGTCAATTCACGTGATGTTTTACTGTAAAACTATGAAGACTCGTGCAGGGAAAAGCTGACTAGTTACAAAGCAGCTTCTGGGGAGAGACCCTGTACTGGTAACCAACAAATACAACAAGCTCTCTCCAAGACAAAAACAAACAAACAGCCACAAACCAGTGGGGTTGAGTTATCAAGTTAAGAGCGAAAATGTCCGGCTGCCTACTGTCCGAGTTGCCGGCTTCAACGTGTTTAACTCGCCACGAAACGCCGTCTGCCGTCTCTCAAACATTCAAATCAAGTTAAAGAAGATTGAACCAGCCCGCCAAAGCTTCTTTATCTACAACTTAATAGTGTTTGTGGGGATAAAAAAGTGGGGCGGACAAAAGTGTTTGGACGCAGAGTCGGGCTCTCAGGTCCGTACGATCCGCCACATTGCGGCCAGGCGCATGTCACCATCTGCCATGTTTCGCCACACTCCTGCCGCGGCACGCGATGCTCGAAGAAGCGTTCACAAAAAAACTCTCTCTTCCGAGAGAGAGGGCCGGATCTGGGCCAGAACCTGCTCCGGTGGCTCGTCAGACGAAGCTCACAACTTGCTCCCGGGTGCCATGCGAAGCTGGGCTGCCCACAGGTCTGCTGGCGTCCACTCGGCGCACTTTGGAAACGGCACGATAGCCACCGTATCGTTAGCCGCTTAAGCCCCTGCTACTCCAGAGTTTACAATCCGTGGAAAAGTCCGCGAAAAGCGTTAGATAACTTCCTCCAAGTAGCCGCTTCTAGTCGGCAACGACTTTTGTAAAACTTTTTGTCGTTGTTGTGGTCCAGATATTCCCTCCTTCGCTCTCTTTTAGACTTGTTTTGCTTTGTTTTGTTTTTACTCGAGGCGAAGACTCCCTTCTGACGTCTGTTTACCACTGTCAGGCAACACGATCCGAGCATGCGCACCGCAGAATCCTGGGAAACTGAGTCACAAATGTAACAGACCGCTCAGACGTAAACAGCAGTTCATTGAGACATCGTGTACTTCCATTATGTAACCATTTATGAAAGTGTGCTAAGTACACTTAGTCCGTTTAAGGTATTTAAATTAAATTATTGCTCAAATGTAAACTATTTTGAACAAATATGGATCTTTATAACTTTATAACACTTTAATAACATATGTGCAATTTAAAGATATATGAGATAATGAGATATTTAGGTATATAGAAAGTTAATTAGTGCCATGTTACTTGACACCAGTGCTTCTGAAATGACTCAGTGATCTTCTGTGCTGGTATTTTATTGGCTGGGCCTATGTTAATTAACTGTTGGTTGGTTAGTCTAGCTATGCTTCAGTGCTTCAGTTTGTGCTTTACGAACCACACCGCCTTTGTTGTGTGATCTCATGTCATTTTGAATGCTTGTGACTCTTCCTACTCATTGTGATTAAATATAACACACTCTACTGAAACAGCACTTTTGCTCCATGTTTGTTTTTAAACATGTGCCGCTCCTCATTACCTGAGTCATGATTAAGAAGAGGCTGGTAAGAGATTTTCTGTGTTAAAATGCTTCGGGGGCTCCAGGTGTCTAGTTGACAGGTGCAGACCCAGTTTTTGCTCTACTATTAATAACATAGTTGTAAAAATGGTGGCATCAGCCCACAGTACAGAAACAGCTGAGCAGGAACCACAACAGTATTGAAGCTTTGTCATATGCTAATGAGCTTTTCTTTTGCACCCAAAAAACTGTGATAATGAATACAGGTGATATTTTTACTGCCTGCATGAAACTTATTGGATGGATGGGAGCAGCTTTAGGCTAATGGTGAAATACTGTGATCTGTTGTAATCCACTTAAACATATACTGCCAAGGTGCTAAATCAACTGTAATGTAGATGTTTAAATTGACTCAAAGAGGCTGATAACAAAAAGATGGAAGAGGCAGAGTAAACCTGGGCATGCAGATAATAGGACTTAGTAAAATCTCTTCCAGACCTGATCTATAGTATCACATTTTTTGGTTGAATCACTGAATTAATATCATCCATCAGTTTTTCACAACTCTAATGTCCCATCAGAAAAAAAAAAATAAAAATGAATACAAAAGTTGCAATCCATGAATTGGAATCATTGCTCTTCAGATATACCACCAGGCGTTGCACCTAGTGATGGTTTGGTATCTTATAATAATGACAAGCCATATCCCAAATCATGAGACATTTTTAGGTTGTCATTCATTTATTGGATAGACTGTGCATTTTAAACCTATGATTGTACAGAATTATTATTATTTATTTATTTTTTCCTTACTTTCTTGTCAGTGTGGACATCATGCACACGCTGTATGTACGATGCACACCGAAATTAGTCTCTGCTTTTAACCCATCAACTAGTTTCACTAGTGAGCAGTGGGGCTGCTAGCAGGGCAGCGCCCCGGGGCGTGCATGCACATGCACATCTGCATTGTGTATATGTTTTATACAGTAAATATTAGACCATTTGGACTATACAGTAACTACCTTCATACATTTTGCATATGCATTTTGTACTATTAATTTACACGGATCCTCAGATGTAATAATTTGTAAATGGTCAAATTAAGGCCTAACAATAGCTTTGCAATCATTTAGGAAGACATTAAATTATATGAGACTGATTTATAATAATATTTTATTCAATTAATAAACTACTTTGATACAGAGTTTCTCCCTCTACACTAATGATAACACTAAATGTTTTTAGTATAAAATGGGTACAGTTTGCTGCTTGGATGGCAGTTACTTGGTTAGATGACATTTTCATGCTTTTACCACTGACTTGTTTCTGCATACTGATTAATTAAGATAGAATTCAAAGCAAGTGTCCACTTTTGCTGCTCTCCAAATCCATGAGCCATCAAAGTATAGACAAGACACCAGTAGACTAGTTGCACAAAGTAAATTTGGTCCCACTGTTTACTGTCTGTGGTTCATACCTCTGAAACCGCTTCAGATTACATGTTTTAAAAACTTTTCTCTCTCTTATTTTGAGTTAGCATAAATATTCAGTATGGTCAACATGTATGAATAATCATGGGAACACCAACAGTTCTATAATCTATGAAAGCAGTGTCGATTTTAAATGTTATCTGGATATGTTGAAAATAATAAGAGATATCAACTCCTTGGCAACTGAGAAAACGTGTGTGAATGAAGCGAGGGCTTCTGGTCAAATTTTGTAAATGGGTCTTAAACTAACACGAGAACACAAATGTGTTAATTGTAAATGCTGGGGGTTATTTGATTAGAGAATAAATATGTTTCGACTTGTATGCTATCAGTATGTGTTAACAGTCTCACACTGTAACAGTCTCTCGGTCACAAATGCAGGACTTCTCACTCCAAATATAGAAAAACACGGAGCAGAGATAATTCCGCAACACCGGTGCTCTGATGAATAGCGTTGGTATCGTTTTTCTCGTTCTGGACTTCACCTCCCACAATCCTTTGCGGACGTGGTATTTACAACCAGCTGACATCCGGTGTATTTCCTACCGTTAGCCTCCGATACCCCGAGTCAACTGTTACGATATCCTTCTGCCTTCGAAAAGTTCCCGATGAAAAACATTACACGGTGATTTGTCAACTCAACTGAATGCAACATTTCGTCACATTCATCAGATGCAGGTGAGGTCGACGGTACAAAACCGACCGTTTTCCCTTTAGTCTGCTAGCGACAGCGCTAGAATAAGCTAAGCTAACGGACGGGCTAACGGCTAGCGTTAGCAGTCGCAGGACTCGACATTTGTCCCGAAACTCGGCATTTATTCACGTTTTCGCACACAATACACCCTCCACCTGCTTGACAGCAACGCCCAACCAGTCAAGGGAGTGGCTGGTTTAAGTCGCGTAATTATCCTGCGTGAGTGAATCTTGAGAAATAAAAAAAATATATATAAATAAAAAACATTCGCCAGTTGATGTAGGGCTATCTGCTGGAATCTGACCGCCGCTGCTCGGCGCAGCGATGCCATTTCCTGACTAGTTTTATTTCATTTTCGCCAAATCACTTTAACCGAGCTGTCCATGTTTTTCGGGTAATTAATCGTGTTCGTTGTCAGGCAGCGCGGTGGTGTTTGTGTGCGGTAGCAGCGACGTGCCCGCCCGGGGGCCGTCTGCTCCAGCGTGGGGCCGTTTTGGTGCCAGCCTGTGGAAATCAGCCTCACAGTGTCGGTGTTGTTTGTGTCAGGGCTCTGGCCCCGTCTCCAGCAGCTGAAGCACGCCAGTTTCACCCTCTCTGATCCACGTACTTCCTCCTCGTTGAGCCATGACCAGCCAGTCGGAACTTGACATGGTAAGTGAAGTCCTGCACAGGTCAAATGTGGTTAGTTGGGACAGTTTGCATGTGTTTGCTCTTCCGTGGGATGTCTTGCATACATCTCCGTTATTATGTATGTAGTGCGTATAAGATTAATATATGTGATTAAGACATAAACGTTTCGCCCAGGTTATGTTAATTTCATAGTTTGGGGTGGGGTTACAAGGGGATAAGAGGTTATGGATTAACCAACATTCACAAACACTTAGCTGGGATCGCCACGGCTGTTCCTGTGAACACCATCTGTCTAATCTCAGTTAAAACGTTGGCCTACTTTCCTTTTAAAGGTTCAGATGCCAATTGATTGTACCCGCTTTATAGCCTATCCCCCATTTTTACCACTAGCAGATTTTGTGATTGGTATTTTTTTTCTTTAATTTAGGGCTCAAGCAACTCTGGATTTTGGCATATAAAAAAGTTAAGAAATTACTATATATGGTATATTATTTTAAAAAGATGTCCTTCTTAATTTTCTGTCAATGTAGTTGAAAAACTAGCAACCTATTGTGAAAACACACCACTGTGTAAACTGCTACAGGTGCCGCAAACCATGCTGAAAACATTGTAGTCTAAATATTTTATTTGTGGATATAAATTACTTTTTCTGATGTGGTCTGCTTCGGCTGTATCTCAGAACACAAATGGCAGCAATAGACACTACTACATTTTCCAGCCACCTTCCTAGGGAGTATACTGAATAATCAGTGTCTATGTCCGAATACAGTAGCGAAAACTCTAGAGCATTCATTGCAAGCAAGTGGTTTGCTTATATAAATGACAAGTTTGTAGTTTTGTTTACTGCCATTTATTTTTTTTTCAATTAGCTTATTAATATCTTAGACATGTTGAAATATACATAATGAGAAAAAGAAAAAAATGTTATCAGGGTTACTGTGTTCACCCACTTAACTTTAATACTGTTGGCAAAATCCAGTGATGTCCACACATCTTTTTGAATCGTATCCTGTGTTTTCTTAGCTGTACCCATCAACTTGTCTTAAATGTTATTTTGGGTTCAAACTCATTTCCAGTGGTGAATGTCCATCTATGAAGTGTATCGTAAGAACAGCAACTGAAGTTTGGACCCATTTTTCACAATTATTTTTTTATGCGTAACACATTTGATATGGCTATTGACTTCATTTCAGTGCCAATGTCCTTTCTTTTGATCTGTCTTATTTATGTTAGAATAGCCGTGTGTATGTGTAAGCACCAATGTCATTACAGCCCACACACTGAAAATGCTTTTAGGAAGATTTGGTTAGAGTAATTACGCATCCTTGCGTGGTTCTTTGGTGGAGTAGTTTTCAAGAGATGCCAAGAATACACTATAGTTTTATAACATTTTGAAGTACCTAGAAAGCTTTTGTATTAACTGGACAGACAGCTTCCCTGATTACACTCTTTTATTTCTAATATTTTCTGTGTACAAGACAATTGATCAGTTCAAAAAATAAAAACATCGTCCCAAATTGTTAGGACAGTGCTTCCACACGATTCAATAAAATGGATAATTCAAATGTTTTTTTTGTCTTTTTAGCATAGTATTTATTTATTTATTTATTTATTTATTTACATGTTAGATGTTTTATCTCAGACACCAGGTATCATCGGACAACAGGTAAAAACAGCAAGGCAGCTTGGATTCAACAGATCAATCCTGACAATTGTGTGTGGTTTTTAGAAAACCTGGTAAACGGTAAGCTCAGAAATCTTTTGGATGTCCTGTTAACCCTTTAATAAGTCTTTTAAAGCCATGTTTGGATCGGATTGGAGAACACAAGGGTACATGCAATGGAGAATGTTGCCCTGGGTAACCAGGCAGATTGGACTTTGTTTTTATTTTGCTGAGAATGAAATGGATGGGGACAAAGCCATTTAATGATGTCATGAGCATGCAACCCTGCATTGGGGTTATTCAGTTCAGGGGAGGGGAGGGCGTAGGATCACCAATAGCTCGGCGGTGGGGGGGGTGTATTTGTAAACAGATCAGAGAGCAGGGTTGTCCTCCCTTTACGTCACACAGGGGTGGTTAAGTCTCTTTGTTCTCTTCTTTCTGATTTGTGAACCAAAGAAAGTTCATGTGCCACCTTCATAGGATATGTTAAATGTGGTAGAAACATTGCTCAGTGCTGACTTTTTGTAAAGGATTACCATAACAGGAACATGTAGTTATGGGCGACACATTTTTATAAAAATCTGAAGGTAAACATGTCCTGGGCCACACTTGAAGTACTACCTACTCCTGATGTACAATTCTCAAAACGCAACAAAAGTATACTAACAAACCTCTGTACAGTGAAACTAATGTATATATTTTTGGCCTTAAAGGCATGTTGGGCAGGCCTTAAAGGCATGATGGACAACTAGACACTTATTTTTAAATATTGGTTTGTGTAGCTGCCCAGAGGATGCATTATGGTGGATGTCCCTTTGTTTTAAACCCACATACACACAGATCCCCCTTGGGGCTATGCACTGGCCATGTAAATTTAATAACATGGCCCAGAGCTGTCTGGGACACCTGGGGCTATTGCATTAGGGTAACAGCTTGGAGAGGCACAGCACCCTGAAACCTTAAGGACCAGCGTTCTACCCCCTAAAGCCCACCTTTTATCTGTTCCTGTCACTGAAAACAGGAACTCACTTTAGTGCAAGCCCTTACTAAGAGAAGTCGCCCAGTCAGAGGGTGGAGATCTAATTAGACTGGAATGTCTGTCTCCTCTCAGATTTTTGAAGGTCACCTCATGCCTGAAGAGGTTAGCGGAAGTGGAGGGGTTTTACCACAGCTAATAAAGAAGAATTTTATTGGAAGCTTCGTGTTCGAGTCTGATGTGGCAACTTTATGGATCCATAGATTTGTGTTTTTGTTGTTTCAGGTTAATCTCCGCCTTATCTTAGTCAGTGGCAAAACGCAAGACTTCACTTTTTCCCCAAATGACTCAGCCACAGACATCGCCAAGCATGTTTTTGACAACTGGCCAGAAGGTATGTTTTATGGGTTTTAATGTTTTTACTTTATATATTTTTAAATATGTTTTAACTATATGATCCAGCTGATTTAGTTTCTTTGGTGAAACAAAAACTTTAGCAATCCCAACATGTAGTTTACTATTTCCTTGTTCTTTTTTTAAGATATCTATCCACAACATAATACGTGTAATCAAATCATTGTATATGCAATTATTTTTTTCCCAAGTTAAAATTAGTGTTGGGTAGTTGTGCCTGAAATCGCCTGAGTCAAAAAATAAAAAATAAAAGGAAAAAACAGCACTAGCAACACCATAGTGTTAAATAGTGATGCTGAGTAATAGTACTAGACCTGTCGGTGTGTTCAGACATGGTACTTGTATTACATTTTGAGAGATGTGCTAATATGAAGCTGGCTTATAAATGACAAGAAATTGTAATTTTAGGATGACAAGCAAGGTTTTCAGGTCCACTTTTAATGGTGTGTTTATTATTGAAAATGTACAGTGAATTCAGGTCATTATTTGACAATAAGCCAAACAAATGCCAGATATTTACACAATATTTTATGTCATGTGTTTATCTAAGACAACCCCATTGGCTTAAAAACCATGAGAAGAAGTTGACTCACAAAAATTGATGTATATTCTCCCTCTCACTTTGGCAGGGTGGGAGGAAGAGCGGGTGAGCAGCCCCAGTATACTGCGCCTCATCTTCCAGGGACGCTTCCTTCATGGCAACGTCACCCTGGGAGGTGAGATGACTGAAATGACACCATCACATGAGTGAATGCTGCTATGCAACCTTTTGTTTTGTGTTGTTATTTTTTCCCATGCATAATACTAGAGATGTTCAGGGGAATGTGTAGACACTTTGGTCCCTACTCTCTCTACAGTTGTTACCTACGTAAGCACTTAATGTTTGAAGAGTTTACTGAAGATCAGTGGATTCCACCAGGAGTTGAGTCACACTTGTTGTATAGCTTACTGCTGGATATCACTTAAGAGACGTTATAGGCAGAATGTGCTTGTGTTTTTCCAGGCTTTTCCAATGGTGTGTTGTCATTGTCACTTTCCCAATCACGTGTTTCTTGCTGTCTCATGGCTGTGTTTTGGATTTAGTCTGGTTTTTAGTCTTTAGATATTTCAGTCACTGCTGATTAGTGGCAGGACGTTGTTGTGAGCTTATCAGCATATTTTAAGGTGGGGCAACATTGACACTCTGACTGGAGACAAAAAATAGTAAAAACTGTCTGATCCTAAAGGTATAAAAATCTGCAGCATAGTATTCACACCTACAAATTTAAAATATGGGGTTTAAGTTTTAGATAGTTAAAATTAATTCTTTTATGGCCTTTTTATAATGAGTAGATTTCAGCCTAGATGCCTATTAGAATTCCTTCCTGATTCTGAGCGTTAAGAGCTCTGCGACCCATGTTTACTTCAGGGAAGAAAGCAATTACTCAGTTAAAAGTTATGTGCATGCACCCACATTGTGTATGCATGTTATTCAGGTATTTTATTTAAATTAATATTATGATTTCAATTACAAAGTAAAGGTAAGATTTAACCTTTATACTCTGGACTTTTCCTTGGCACTCCATGTAATTCTTACTATCTATATGCAGGAATATCATGCAAGAGGTGTGTATGTCTCAAGAAATAATGACAAAACCTTTATAGCTACAATTGAAAGAGCTGTTCACTTTATCTTTCAAAATTTTGACTATAATTTTGCCCTTTGAATTAATTTAGGGAGAGTCCTTCTTGTATAAACTTTAGTACATAATTTCTCTGGTAATCTGATTGCATTGTAGTTTATTTCAACGAATTGTTTTGACAATACATGCTACATGGTTAAATGTACGTAAATGTGCCTTGTTTCCTTTTTAAACACTTTGTTGTTTTTTTTTCTCTACAGCACTCTGTTAGATATAAAACCTGCAGATCAGGACATACAGTTTACAACAGAACTTTATTTTACCATTGATAGACATGCTCTTGAGTAATAAAATCACTTAGAGAGTTTAACTTCAGTTTCATTCAGTGTCACAGATCCTGTTTTATTTTTTAACACACATCTGTTACCACAGTGACAGTAGTAGACTTTGTTTACTTAAACTGTGACCAGTTTAAGTGATGAGCAATCAAGTCTAAACAAAGTGCCCTAAGTAGCAATTGAATGTAATCATCTGATTTAATTTAATCTCATTTAGCTTTTGACCTCTTAAAGTCACTGCCCTGTGCCTGACCTCACCCTGTACTCACTGACTCCGAGTCAGATGGACTGGTTCAGTGTTACGTGTGCCAGCCATCTGTGGTTGCTTGACATGTTTCTTCCTTTGTGAACCCTTAAGCTCCAATATGTGTGTAATTATGGTAATAAGTAGGGCAGGAAATTGTGTGAAAGGTGTTAACAAACTGCAAGACCAAGCAAGGGTGGTGGCTTAAGAAAAGCTGTGCAGTTGTAGGTTGTATAATTAAAAAAAATAATAAAAACTCACTTCTTCCTGCATGCGTCTTTCTCCAGTGCTGGCTGGGTTCACACACCATTTGTGTGAACGTTGTCACATTTGTATCCCAGTCAGTGTGCTTAGACGATCCGTTTAGATGGTCCTTGCAGTTCCCAGATCCAAACACCGGGCCTTTTCGGTAGCTGAAATGTTTTCTGAAACAATAAATCTTTTTATAAATAAAAACAGCTCAAACAGTTGCTATGTTTAAATTTCTGCTGAAAGCCCTTTTTTTGCTCACTGGCCTTCAATTCATATTGAGCTTTAGAAAACCTTTCAATTTATATTATTTTTGTTTGTGTTTTGTTTTTACCCTGTTATATGTACACTATTTATATAATTCTATTTTTACCTGTAAAGCACTTTAATCAACTGATTGTTTTTAATTAGACAGCATAATTAAATTTGACCTTGATTAATCAGATTGAACAGGAAGTTTGCAATCTTGTTGTGGTATCACCCAACAGTAGCTGTTTCAAATCTGAAAGTGCAACTACACACGTTATGTACAGCAGCGATAAAGAATGACATTGTTCAAGCCAAAGGTTTATCGATAAAACCCTACCGCAGGATAAATTGCAGTCCAATATAATCTTTTCACTGTTGGGATAATAAATTGGTCAAAAAGAAAGAAAATAATTGCACACCTAATGGAAATTAGGCAACTTGGCTACTATGCCATGTAGCTGGACAATCATGTCCTTTATATCTAACTTCACCAGCCCCACAGCTATTGAATTTTTTTTCTAAAGCAACCAGTCCCTTTGCTTCAACCCACTAGTACCAGTTGAGCCCAGTCTGGCCCATCTGTAATTGTCAGACCAAGAGCCTTTGACCCTTGCCATGAGAGAGCCTTAGTCAGGCCCAGAAGTGATGGTGGAGATGCTGTTGACCCTTAAATGCACTTTTGACACAGTCACCCACTTTTGACACAGTAGTACAAATGTGGCAGTTAATTACCTAATCAATCTGTTAAAGTAATTACATTATCCATTAAAAAAAAAGGTCACTTATATGCTCATCTTCCTGAGTGTCCATCAAAGCACACTTGTATATTTCAAGACATCAGTTGTGAAATTGAGCATAAGACCTGACTTTTCTCACAAGAATACGTCATCACCATGCGGATTTATGTTGGGCAAAGAGAAAACAAATTGTTTGAATGTCATTTGTGGTGGAAGGTAGCACTGAATAATGTTTCAGCTTGTTAACCTGATGGTCATACGGTCCTTGTTACTTAGTTTTATTGTATGTTAAGCCCCTTGGTGGAAGGGAAAGGAAGAAACAAAAACTAGGGGAGCAACACTTCTGCACCTACAACTTGTGGGGAAATGGTGCAGAAGAAGAATGTTGGAAAGGAGATCTTGGGCTGAAACCCCATCTGTTAATGTGGTTGCATGCATTTTGCGTATTAAGTAAGTGAAATACAAATATTACATTTCTGTAAGGATTTAGTTTTTTATTTTTCAGTAATGAAGTCGTAAGACTTTATGTAAACAGATTATTTGAAAGGCGTACATATGTAAATGAGACCTTTTATCATTTCATTGTCTGGCCGCAACTGCAGTCTAATAAGCATTAAAAACTAATGTTTCCTTCCCTGTTTGGCATAGACGGTAAACGCACTATAATAGGCCACATCTTCTGAGCATTGATTAAACTCAGCAATTGCTTAATATACAAATGCAGTATGTGCAATAAGTAGTAGTGCTATAAATTTGCAATAAGATTTAAATAAATACACGTCAACATTAAAAGAGATGGTGTGCAAAATTGTCCCTCATTGTGTCATAAGAATCAAAATGTAATGATTTCTCCATCTCTTATATTGGCAATTTTCTTTCATATAACAACATAACCTTGTGTCATGATCCAATGAGCGGTGCCCCTCACCCTTTTTGCTCTCCTCTGTTTCTCTTTCCCTTCTTCAGCTCAATCCTCAGTTATTAATTAGAAGTATCTCATAAGTATAATTGTGCTCCATTGTTCTTGTAGTTTGTTGTGCTGGTCTGCCTCCTCTTTTTCTCTTCTGTACATGTTTGCAGCCCAGAGCCTCAGGAGCTGCATCCTGACCTGCAGTCCCACCCTCTGACCACCTCAGTGCCTGCTGTCTACAACTGTTTATATATTTGTCTCTGTAGTCCACCAACTAACCATGTATCAGTCATATATACATGGAAGTCTTAGTTCTGCTGCTGACGGATAGTTATAGTATCTTGTCTTTTGTACCGTTGATGGTGTGTCTGTGTCTCTCCTCTCTCTGTTCTTTATTCTCCCTTCCTTGTCTCCTTTTTCCTGCTCTACCTGGCTGATCTTCAGCAGAAGGGTCCCCCCCTTTTGATCCAGGTCCTGCTCAAGGTTTCTTCCCTCTTAAAGGGGAGTTTTCCTTGCCACTGTTTGGCTTTATCTCCCACTAGGGGAGTTTTTACCTGCCGTTGTTTGTTATAATTGTTCAGGTGTCATGTTTTGGGTCTCTGGAAAGATCCTAATCCCAATACAACTTATATTGAAATAGACAATATACAAAAAAAATGTAATGGTATTTTTCCACATGTAACACCACACAATCAAAGAGAAAAATATTTGGACAATAATGAATCCTTGTTTGTTTCATGTTTAAAGCTCTAAAACTGCCACCAGGCCGAACGACTGTCATGCACTTGGTTGCCAGAGAGACTCTTCCAGAGCCGAACTCTCATGGTGAGGAACTTTTTTTTTTTTTCTTTTTTTTAATAAGATTGTCTTGCTAAAACAATGATCTCATGAGTGTGATATCCGTTTGTGTGAAGCTGCATTAATGTTGTGATCCTACTTCTACCATTTGACACACTCCTCTGACTAAAGAGAACTATGGGTTTTGACATATTGGGGTTAAAACACAACTTTGATGTGGTAATTTTCTCACATATGCAACATACAGGGACCATCTCATCTTCTCTCTGCTGCCTCCTTTCTTCCCCTCAGCCTCATCAAGCACAAAGTAAATGTATAGCTGCTTCCTTCTCGTCAGGTTGTCATTTTTATCTCACTGCATGTCTCTGCTGTCTTTATAGGTCAAAGGAACAGAGAAAAAACCACAGAAAGCAACTGCTGCCTCCTCCTGTAAAGCAACCGAAACAAACCCTCCCCCTGCCCAAACGTCTCATAAACAAAAAACATCTAAACATGCTCACACTTTTTTTTCCTGTTCTCTCTTGTGGGTAATACCGTCAGCTGCAGATCTGGAATAAATCACAGGAAGTCCTCTTGGGGCTGTCAATCTTTTGTGGTGAACTGTTTTCCAGTTTGAGGCTTTTTTTTTTTTTTTCTTCCTTTTTTCCTTTTTTGTGCCAATATGTTCACACTCAGCCCCCTACACTTGTACTCTATCAGCATTAGATGTTGTTGGTTATCGTTTTTATTTGAAGATCCAACAATGCCTACACTCTGTCATAGATCTATCCACTGCTGGAGGGGTTTTTAAAAAGCTGTCATGTAGTGAAAAATACCCAGGAACTCATCGCTCTTCATGGACACAGAAGTGTTGTAAAGGATTTTTGGGCTTTAACCCTTTCCAAATAGTCATATGGACGTTTCCCCGGGTCTCAACTGAATGGTGTTAACCCTCTCATTGCACTTAACAATTCTGAAGTGTTTGTGATTCATCCTCTCTTCCTTTATTTTTCTTTTTGGTCACACAAGCAGACCTAAAATCCCCATGTTGAAGAAGACGTGCCATCCTCCTCGTAGACTTTCTGCCTCACGAACAGCCTGAATCGGCACTTTTTGTGTTTCTGACAGTGGACCAGTGGAGAATAAACTTTTATCAGAAGGAGCTGCGTGAATATGGAACAGACTTGCAGACGGCTGGGAAGTGTCTATTCAGAGGATTCGCTCCAGTTGTTTTTGAACCATGGCTTTATAGACCAGACTGTCAACGATTCCTTTCGGTCGACGCTGAGATGGCGGGCCAGTTAAACGCGGACAGAAGATGGAGGGAGCCGCGCCGTCTGTGTGGGACGACCCCCCCCCCCCCCCCCTTTTACTGAACACTCAAAATGAGGCAGAGGGAGTTTCTCCCACTGAGTGAAGAAGAATTAAGGAAAGCTGGGTGGTGTTTCACCTTCTTGTCGTTTGGATGCTGTTGTTTCTTCTTGTTTGCCTTTTATTGTGGAATTCAGTAATATCATTAATATTGAAATTTAAAAGTATCAATTTTTATCTTGTGTATAGGTATTTGTTGAATTTTAGTGAGGGTGAGTTTGTGTGCGAGTGTGCTTGAGGGTGTGCGATGCACGTGGCTTACTGTACGAGGGACTAGTAAGGGCATGTGGTGTTTTTGAAATAAGCAAACTAGCTGGTGCACTGGGATTGTTGATGGGCTGCGGTTTCTTCAGAAACAGTCTGGAACCTTTTGATTCCTTCCATTGAGTGTCATTCGGTTTGTGTATTTGTCAATCAGTGTCACTGCTATGAAGTTTAGCTCAGTATGAATACATGTAAAATCTAAATGCAATGTGATCTACATAAAAGCTTGTATTATAAATTAATAAATCTTTACATAAGGCAACTTCTTTTGATTCCTTTTTCTGAAATGGCTGAAGATATTCGTGCTTTTGTCTTGGATTTGTGCATTATAGAATTAAACCATTAAATCATTTCATCCATTCATCTTTCTGGAAAATGTTAATTAATTTTCAATTACAATGTGTCAATTTCGTCTGCCTTGGTTTTTTGTGATGGTAAATACCTACGAGGGAAAGAAAATGTATAAATTTTAGATGCTGGGATGACAGGTTTTTTTCTTGGGTTTTATGAATTATTTACCATATCAAAAGTCTTGAATAATTGATGAGGCTTCTTTTTGTTTTAGCTCCGTTGTCTCAGATTCACACTAATTTCCAGTTGTGTCCCGTCTGGCGTTTTATTTTATATCGTTTTCATACTTTCCTGAAAGACTGTCAACAGTTGGACTAACACGATCGTCTCTGATAGTCAAACATTACCAACTATTGACAGTTGTATTAATCAAAGATGTAACCCTAAAAAAGAATTTTAATGTTTTTTTTTTTTTAACTTTTTCTCCCATCACAAGCTTCATTGCTCATACATCACAGTAATTTAAAACGGTGTTGTACTCATTGTCAGTGTTTATTGTAAGTGTATATACTCGATTAGGATGATCGCATTTCAACAGTAGTCTGGGTGCCCCCCCCCCCTTTTTTTTTTTTAATCTTTCATGTTGCGATAGAAACGTTTTTTGTTTGTTTTGTTTGTTTTCTGAGTGAGTTTCCTTCGGGCCTCCTTGACGTGACTCGTTTGCGGAGTGGAGTCTGAGTAAACGGCAGCAGGTGCTCGTACCGGGGACCGGTGGGATGGGGGCGGCCGTCGCTGGTCACTGAGCAGTAACGGAGGGTTGCACGTAGGAATTTACTGAAGTCACATTTGCCGTCGTCTTAGTGTTATTTATTTATTGACATCTAGGTGGCAGTGTCTGTCTATGAGCACAGTGTCATGAAGGATCTTATCCTTCTGTCAAAAGCTCATTGATCAGAGTCAAAGAAGTGCTATAATATAATTATTCCAATATAGTACTTTAATAGTTTCAAGAGGAGTTGGCAGAGCAGACTTTGAGGAAACATTGTAAGTAATTTAATCATACATGGCAGTCTGTTGCTGTCATTAAATGCTGAGGCCACTCTATTACTACTTTACATTCAGCTGATGTTCAACATTTCTTTTCCATGTCTGCTGCAGGAATCTGCTCCTGATGTGTAGTTGCAAGAGCATCCAGGTTTCCAGTTGACACTGGCTGCATACCTTGAAGGAAAACTGCAGTCAACTCTAATCTCGCTGAACACACTGCACTTTCAAACCTGTTATTGTTCTCAAACTACTTTCTTCACATTTTCCACTTGGCTCGAGTTTTTCTTGGACTGGATTCACGGAGAGCCAATTCCGAACAGGAGCTGACCACAAAGGCAATCAACAGCGTTTAAACGAGAGTCCTGGGAGGTGATCTGTTGAAATGTTTGCTACTTAAACCCCCCAGGTTCTGGGCTGCCTCTGCAGTATGATTCTCTTTCTGGGGTCCACATGACTGAAAGCACGCGTGCAACCAGTATTTTCTTTTGGTTGTGCTGCAGCGGGCTGCGGTCCAACTGCCAGTCACTGCTGCTCTGAAGTCCCTGAGGGATAGTTTATACTCCCCTACCTCCCCATTTCTCCTGTGGAGAACTTAACTCCCACTTTGACAGCAGCACATCCTGCTGTTAGTACGATACTATCGTTATAAAGTAAAAGAACAGTCACAGAGTAATAATCTGACTTAGAAACACTCGGTTTTACAGCGTCTTTAACCACTGCGAAAGGGCCAATGTGGCACCATGTCTGTAAGACTTTTAAAATGAATGACACACATTTATTAGCTGATAACGATTATGAGGTGCACTTAAAAGAAGTACCTTTTAAAATCAAACTTTAAAACTACTAACAATAAATGTAAATGCAATTGATTGACAAAATAAAAGCCCAATAATTTCACATCAATGTATTTGTGTAGTTGCAGTTCATGACAGATCTTAGGAGACGTTACAGAGATACCAAACATGTTAAACACAAGTTGATTTAAATACAGTCCATTTCAATCCTGTTAAATTCAGTTCAGTATATTTCAATCATCAGAAAGGATTGATTAGCAAATGTTTTCATTCATGTAGTTTTTCATTGGTATACTGTAGTTTGTCTTTGGTTTCACTTTATATTGAATAATCATACCTGGAAATAGTGTTTCTGCTGCTTAATGTACAAATAAGTATTTTCTGTGTGTAGACAGACCTGAGGGCAGATATCTGAGCGTACATTAAACAATGCTAAGAATGAATACAATTTGCATTTTAAGAGCAAAACCTTCTAATTATAAAAACAACAAAACCCCAAAACAATCCTATTTAGGGTATTTACAGTCCAGACTTCCTGTGTAGGAAGCTACACAAGACGGAGAGAAAATAGCTGAATGCCTGAAGCAGCAGGGGCCTGTGATATACGTACTACCCTCTCTCATGGTATTTAGCGTTGCAAATCCCTCTTTCCCGTTGCTGCCTCCGACTATTTTCTCATTTGATATGTTCTGTTTTATGAGAACCAGCTGCGAAACCACACAGACGCAGGCGCATACATTTCTCTTACCTGTCTCTGCTTCAGTCTTTTCTTTTGCTCTTTTTTTGTTTTTTTGTTTACTAGTTTAGTTTAATGTCTGTTTTTTTAGGGTTAAGAAGAAACTAGGTGGGATTATCAGTATGCAAGTTTTATATGTCATTTTAATATTTGAGTGCAAAGATAAACATATATACAAAAAATATAGCCACCCACTAACAGAGAGACTTCAAAAGGCTACTTTTAACCAAAACAAGAGCATTTATGCATGTATGCATGATTCCACTATATGCTATCATATATTAACTCCTTGCAGCCAGATTTGTCTACACGAGAGGTCCTTTGATGGCATGAAATGAAGCAGTTCAGTGGGCCAGCGTGAAAACACACACTCATGCAGGGCTTGAATTAACCCAGCAGGACGTTCACAAACGAGTAGCTTTCATGTGGACTCCAGAAGCTGCTTGAGGGTCTCCTCACCAGAAGGGCCAGAAAGCATGCAGGATGGAGGGATGGGTCACTTACCTCTTTTTATTTTACCATGGAGCTCTCAGTTCCTTGTAACAGGCCAATGTAACATACACGCTGCATTAACAATATCTGCTCTGTGTCTGAAAGAGGGAGCGCAGTGGAAAGAAATATTAAATGCTTAAATAACGCAAAGATGCAAATATCTCATTGCTTTAATGTGGCGTATAGAATAGCAATCTTTCAGGTTTAACAGCTAAATTTGACTCTTTTTGAAGGACTAATCTGCACTTTTGTTTCTGCACTGTTGTCACTTCAATAAAAAAAAAAAAGAAAAGAAAAAGAAAAATGTGACTGTTTGAAAAATGACGGAGAAAAGCATCAAATCACAAAGAGTTACCCTGCTACCCTTCAGAGGAAGTTCATTGCTTTACCATCCTTCCATTTCACCGGCTCCTTCCTGTTCGGGGTCACAAGGGTCTGCTGCAGCCTATCCAAGCTCTCATCAGGTGAAAGGTGGGGTACATCCTGGACAGGTCCTCATTATCATTAACTTTTATTTTTGATCCATACAGCATGAAGTCAAGATAGTTTATGTGCTGTCTTGTCATCTTCATTTAATTTGTTAATCTGTTTCTGCATTTCAGGAATGCAACTCATCCCAAACTTTGGGGCAACTTATGTGTAATATTGTAGTTTAATAATAATGTAATTTTAAACATTTGTAGATTTTGTTAAAGAAGTCAGTGTCAATGAAAGGTAAATGATCTTAATGTTGACTAGTGTCTAATAAAAACAATGAAATATTTGAAAACTGACTTCCTCAAATATATATGGAAAACGATATGTATATTTCTCCCTCTAAAGTGCAAACACCGTTATTAGATTACAGGAGTCTGGAGGAATTTGAGTGTGAAAATGGTAAAAAACTCCAACTACACACACAACTGCCTCAAGAGCCATCATCCATCAAGAGCTGATAACAGTTTCCTGTTGTGATACCCTGCGTTGCTGTTCTTCTCAGTTCTGTTTCTTTTTTTTCTTTCCAGAGGTCCTGCTGTGACAACGTCTTTGGTCTTCAGTTTTTTCAATAAATAGTCCCGCTGCTCCTTCCTCCCTGGTCTCATGTGTTTGGTTCCTCAACCAACACTTCATCGTGACAGATATGCTTCATTTCTCGATTTTTTCCAAAGCAAGAAAAATTTTGTTTTTTTCTTCATATCATGTCATATTCACATCCATTTAAGTTTCACTTTAAGGAATATTTGATTAGTTTTAGGGAGTGTTGTGTGGCTCTGGTGATCTCCCATCCCTGCTGTCATCAAAAATCATCCTGAGTATCTTGAGAGTCCCGTCCCAGTTGTCTCTTGTGACAACTACAAAACAGTACAGGATTATTTTTTTGACACATGAACCATGTTTAAAAGTAAACCCAACCAGAGTAAATCTTAAACATTGTCCTGAAGGTGCACATCCTTAGAGGTAAAAACTGCAAAAGTTCCTTTGTGATGCTTTTATAACAGTCTGTCTCTCAAGTGTTGTAATAAGTATTGGCAACACTACAAACCGGTTAAAACTTTGAACTCTGAATCCACAAAGACATGAAATAACATTTCCACACACGAGTCGAGTACGCGAAAGAAACCGAGTCCAAAGTGTGACATTTTTTAGTACAATCGGCCCGTTGTGTGTTGCATCATAAAACCACTTCATGTCCCTGTGGTGTTGTTTTGTGAAGAAGTTGTGCAGATACTGTGACGTTAAATTAACAAAAAAAACCCATTCTCACACCATAAGTTTGGCTTTGATAATCTTCTAAAACCAAACAAGTGAAAAAGCATTAAACATGAAATAAAAAGAAAAAATAACTAAATTTATAGTTATCACCTTGTGTTGACAGAAAGTCTCTAAATTTGTAGCTTATGGGATGGTTTCTCACAGACTTCATGAATTATGATTACCATGGGTTGATAATGATCTTCAGTTATCACCAGGAACATCTTTTGACTATACATTCTGCAAAATATAGCTTCCATTTCTTGTATGTTGAAATTTGTGCTCTTTTCCACATAAAATAATAAAATGAAACTACTTGAATGCATTTAATAATACTTTTAGGATTACCACATCTGTTGTGCAAAGGCTGCAAATGCTAATTTTTGAATATTTTGCAAGCACAGACTTCCAGACCTGCTGAAGTATTGTTGGGCAGGACATTGCAAAAATCCAGGCACTAGAGGGTTGGAAGTTGTCCGTACAACTAGAATTGTTTCAGTAACCTCTACTTAGACATGCAGCTCACAGATGATGCAAAAACCTCGGCAACAGCTTCCTTCTTGGTGAAGTTTTTCTGTTCTTCTTGGCTCCAGAGTCTGTGTCCTCATTGTGCAGTTAGGACAGGCGGTCACTCAAGGGTATTGGCTTCCGACCAAACATTCCCCTTTTATATCAGTCAAAATGAAAAGCATAAACTATAAGGGGAAACATACTAAAGTAATTACACTTAGAGCCAAAACCAAAACGTGGCGAATGGAGCCGAGCGTGAGCCAGACTCACTCATTACGTACAGCCTCCTGCTGATTACTGCTCTCTTTGTGTACGTGCAGCTTGGATCTGAAACCTGAATTTTACTCATTATGCGACCGGTAAATGAGTGTAATCAGTGTTTTCCTTCTGATTATTACAGTCCTATTGTCATTTATCTTTTGGCAATCAGGAAGGTTGATCATCGACAGACTGAACACGTGGTCATCCTCTTGCTCTTCGTCTCTGTTTATGCCCAGCGCACAGATTACAGTTTACGTTTGAGTGTCTCTAATCTCTCAACTTTCATGCTCCACCACCTTCTCTGATTGTTCTGCAGATGGCATTTAAGTTATAAATGCCCTAATCAGCAGGAGAAGTCCTTGAATTATTTCATGTGTTTGATTTTTGCTCAGTGACACCACATGCAGACCCAAGGACGTGCATTGTAATTTATGCCTGAGAAGAATGTTGAGGTGACTTTCCTTCAGATCTCTTTAAATTAATTAAACAAGAGTTTAAAACTGTTTCTATGGTGTCTGCAAATAACGCTGCTCTTTCCAGTTTTAAAGATGCCTCATGTTGAACCTGTTGCTGTGTGTGTGTATGTTGTTCATTAAGACATCAAAATGCTTTACAGTTCATTGCTCTTTTGCACTGCCTGCTGGAGCCGGAGCTGTAATTCCAGTTAGTGAGGGATCAGATGGAGGTCACCGCTGGCCTGCAGGGGTTACTGCACACCACAAGTCCAACAAGCCTCTCCAGACTACATTACAGCTTTTATCCTCACTAATGGGATCTCTTGGTGGGGAATCCCAAGGGAGGTGGGGATTAAGATACCTGGCCTTGCTCCCATCAGCAGTTCACCATGTGGGGTGCAGACATGCACAGACTGCTGTTGTTTCTGCAACTTTACGTCTCTACGTACACGATGGACCTGCAAAAATCCGAGGTAGAAAGGGGATTTATGCATGTTCACACCCTGACTGTCAGGGATGTCTCGGTTATGACCTTTTTTCTCTGAATGTGACTCTGCCTGCAGCTTAGTGGGAAAGTATCAGATGACGGAGAACTGGGAGCAGCGCAGGTCGGAGAGACAACATTGAATGTTAACTTTCATTGTTGAATATGTTTTGGAAAGGGCTGAGTGAATAAATCTGGACTTGATGAACAAATAAAGTCCTAAAGGAGGAAGGAATCATATATATATTTATTTCTAAACTGCAAACAGATACAGGAGTAACCTGGCTGAGGAGATCAACTCTTTTATTTGGATGTTGACAGCAGCATTTATATTTGTTCCTCCGAGCTTGTTGCTCTTGTATATTTTTAACCTTCATCTTGTTTGCTTGCTGAATCACGACTTAGCAGTCCATCTGTCTGTCACATGGCCGAGAAACATCTCAGCTCAGTAAGAGGAGGCTCCATAAAACGAACTGCGGCACCAGCTCCACCACCTTCAGCTTGTTTGTTCCATGTTTATTTCCATGTCAGTCAAACAGTCCTTTGATCATCTGGTGACAGGATGAGGCCTCGTCTGTTTCTGGCAGTTTAAACGCTTGTATAATGAAGCATCTTCTAGCATGTAGTCAGAAGTGACTGCCAACTGTATGGTTTCCTTTCTTTTTTTTTCTTCTTCTCTCCTTTTTTTTGATGATAGAGGCCAAAGATCCACAGACTCTCACCACCCAGTTCTCTTGCTGGGAACAGCAACAAGAAAAAAGGTCAGGTGGAGTCCATTGTTAAAGCTGCCACGTCTCTGATTTATGGCAGCAGGTTCACGCTGTTCACAGTGCCTTAACTCACTCACAGTTTCCATATTTTTGTTTCGTACACAGGAAAAGACAAGATATGATTTAGATGGGAAGCAGCATGCACGCTCTGGCCTCTTGGTCTGCACAACCACCATCTGAGGACCCTGCTGCTTGCGTTTGAGCTACAGCTGCCAATTTTTTTTTTCCTAAAAAGAAATTTGCTGATGCTTACCTGTAGAGATTACCATTAAATATTGCTTGATACAGTTCTTTTGAAGTCAACACATCTGTTTGTTTTCTGTTTGACAATCCATAGCTGAAATGTTTTGGGGCAGTTTAAAAAAGAAAAGCCGCAGACATTTTGCTTATGAATAACTCGACCCACGAATCACAATCACAATCACAATCACATGATTTGTATTGACTTCATTCACCATCTAATGAATTAAAGCACCCGTATTAATGAGGTAGAGAGGGAGGTGTTTTGATATAAGAGTGGCTGCTTTGTGCCATTCGAATCACAAAAAAAAATTAAATCACGTTCAGCTGGACGTTTGTCACTGAAACCGTTCCAGTAAAGGTCCTAGTTGCACTCGGCACTTGCAAAAGGCAGCTGTGAGATGTCAAAAATGTTTGCTGGGACTGCTGTTGGAGCACTTTTAGTCATTCCATGTAAGAAATTTAAAAATAAAAAAAAAAGCATTAGTGCTGCACCGACAGGACAGCTCAGAGAAGAGAACGGCTGTGGGGGGTTTGTTTGGTTTTTTATGTCCTCTGGGTGTTTGTTGTGGGTGACTTGGCTCGGTGACTTGGCTGAGTGGAGCTGCTTTGGTTCTGCTGAGCCGGTGCTCTTTAAGTTGACATTCATTCAACACCCTGCCAAGTCAGTGGCTCATAATCCAACAACACCCTCTGACTCCAAAAGCCCTGCATGGGAGGAGAGTGGAGGCAACACAAATACTGCACACAGCTCACGGAGGGAGGTGCAGGGAGAATGACCTCCTCTGGGTTGTATGTCTCCTCCAACCAGCTATGTTGCAGTTTGCAAACATTTTTTAATGTTTTTTATAACTTTTTTATGCTCATTGTACATGTAAAAAGTTCCAGAAATCCAAAGTCCACAACAAGCAGAGTTATTGTTTCCCATTAACAACGTGTGAGCTGTCTGGAACGTAGTTAGTTTGATAAAAGCAGAGAACAAGCAGCTGCTTCACAATTCAACATTTTGACCAACCAGCTACCCAGTCAGACCAGACAGGCATCAAGGTTTACTGGCACGTCCTGACGTGAGGTTCTAGATCATCACAACCAGAACAGCAATGAAGCTACCAAACAAACAGACAACAAAGAACCAGAATTTCATCTGCTCTTGAATCGAACTAATCAGTTAAAACAAAATTTAAAGTTACTCTTCAAGGTCCTATGGGTCTGTTGGGTCATGGTTATCCTCAAAGCCTTGAATCAAAGGTAACTGCACTTCTTTATGGTTTAACTCTTTGATAATTTGCTTAACACAATTTAACACATTTTCCAAATGTGTAACTTTCCTCTGTCTTTGATAGATCCAAGTCTAAGATCTAAGGGAAACACAGCAAATCCTATTTAAAATAATACAAAAACAAATGAACAGAAAGACTCTTCAATTAGGATTTTTATAAACTATGAATGCGTAGACATTTGCCATAACGTAGAGGAAGCGAGCGTCTTGGGAGCAGATCTGGGCTGAGTAACGGTGTCACTAATCTGGACTTTGGTGGGAGTTGAACGTCAGGACACATAGCTGCCACCCAGCTTTGTCTCTACAAGATCAGGACTCGGGTCTTCTACTATTTTCCTTTTTGTTTAATGCAGTTTCAGATTCCTGCCTCCACCGAGCTTCCTTGCATGTTTTGGGAAACAGAGGGAATAATTGTAGAGAGACGTTAGATACAGTCAAAAATGATCATGTTTCATCTTTGACTCTACGTTTCTTCTTAGAAGAATCATTTGCTGCAAAACAACAGGTGGAAACATTTTCTTCCTGTTTATACTGATTTTTCAGCTTCAGAAAGAAATCTTCCTAACTGTTCTCCATTAAGATGCCTGATGTTTTTTATAAGTTTTGCAGGGTTTAAGGTTTTTTTTGTTTTGTTTTGTTTTTTAATCTGATTTATCATAAACAGACATGCTTTGACAAGGTTTTTGTTGCTCATCACAAATGCACCTACATTCATGTTGCTGTGCGTAGCCTTCAGATGAGTTCACAATGAAGCACTTGTTGCTGGAATGTTTTGTCATTGCTCTGATGTCTTTTTGGAGCCATAAATCTCCATTGAATCTCCTGTCTGTTCAATTTATAAACCACAATCAGCCATGGATTAAATTCTGGTCAAAAACAATAAGCTCCAGCTGAGCACAAAGCAGAGAAGTGCCATGCTGGAATCCTTTTATGAGCTTCATCTATCTGTCTGCAGATGAATGGAAAACTAGTCATGGGGACAAAACCCTTAACCTAAGCTTGTGGCTGATCTGCATAGAGAGTGGTATTCTCGGGGAAAATGAGCTCCACAGCTTTCAGGGCTCTGTTGGGACCCTGGACTGTTTGTGTATGATATGCAGAGTTTAAAAGGATTAAACTGTGGGTGTGAAGTTGCCCTGAGCACTTGGACAGCAATGAAGCCCAGTCTGAAGTTACTCTGTGTTCAGAGCTCACAAGGACAAGAGATGCACGGCCTTGTTATTCCCAGATGAACAGGAGAAGGTTCCAGTAAAAAAGAAAAGGAGAGAGAAAAAAAGAAAAATGAAAAATGCATGGCCAAACCTCAGTAAATTCCTGACGAGGGAAAGAATGCTGCTAAAGAAGCAATGTTCTTGTCCTTTATGGACCGTTTTTTTCCCCAGCACATTCTTTCGATACGCTCAGCTCTTCGTTTGCTTGCACGGCTGCGGCAGAGTCAGAATCATGAAAGTACCTGCAGCAGCTATCTGATGACGAGTGGTGGGCTGTGCTCCACAGATAACTTTGATTTACGCGTCTGGCCACAATTCTGTTTTGTTTGTACACACGTTGTTCAGCACATCGCCCGGGAAACATCGGATCACTCATCCTGTCAGTGATTATGCACATTGTGTTTTGTAGGGGGCGGATTTTACCAAATTAATATTGCATGTTGTCAGTGATGATTAGCAGCTGCAGATAAGAACAAAGCGTACAGATGTGGCAGTTTCACGGCTGCATCTGGGCCGCATCGGTGGCAGGACACTGATGGTGACCAGAAATGCACAATCAAATTGAACTTTTTCAGTTTTATACCAAACAAGCTTTCATGAATTTGATGCTATATGATATGTTTATAGGAAAAGGGAAACAGGTCAAATGAGTTGACGTGAATATGGTTGACATCTAAACTAAAGCTTTACATTAAAAATTAAATTTCACCCGAGTAATTATTCACATTTTGTGAAATAACAAAATGTTTGTCAGTTGTTTCTTCTGAAGCTTCAGAAATTCCAACTCATTGTGAAAATATTTGAAGATTATTGACTTTGAACATGAATGAGAGACCAGTGAAAGGATGAATAACCACAAAATCAGAACATCAGAAAGAAGATCTACATAGTAAAATAACAAACAACAAAACCACATATATTATGAAATAAAAGACCTTTTATGTGCCTGAGAGCATGTGTTTGTGTCTGTAGTTACTATTAAGCTAAGAATCTCTGACATAACACAATAGTGTAAATTATTTGGGCTTTTGTGTTTCTGTGCCATCACAGACCCAGATGACGGCAGAATTATCCAGCCTCCCTAGTTTTGTCTCCACCATGGATCTCCACCCACAGCTTCGCATCATGCAGCATTTGCTGTAGTTCAGAACTGCAATGCCAATTTCAGCACAGCGCTCCACACAGGAGGGGCGGAGTCAATGAAATCGTCCGACTCCATCCCTTAAAACCAGTTAATGTGAACGAAGCTGGTATTTTAGCCAGACCAGGAAACAGACATCTACTTAAGACCTTGAAACGTTGTGTCAGCTTGAGTTGTTGGAGAACGTTCAGGGCTCTCTGGAAAGATCCTAGAGACAACTTGTGGTGTAAAAGATGCTATATAAATAAAATTGAATTGAAATACTTTTTTTTTAAAGAGCTAACTTGTATGAAACACAGAAGAAGAAAACACTTCTTTGAGGTATTTTCCACTGCAATGTAATTCATGCATTCTTCTCCAATTACCGGTTGAATATGTGCCACTGAGCTCTGAGACACATCTGCAAAATGAGGATTTATTTCCATTTAATTAAAGAAAGTTGTGGAACATTCAACACTTCCAAGAGACAGACTCTCGACAGTTAAAAGCTGGCTTCACACGGTGGTTGGTTAGCACGGTCTTATGTGTCAGGACATCATAAAAAGTGAATCTAGTCTTTATTTGTTCTTAGAAGTAAATAAATGCAACCTTGTTATTTTTTAAATGTACAGCAAATAACTTGAAGAACCCAAAGGCATTGTCTTTTGCATTGTGTTGTAACTGTCTAACATCATTTCATGGAAACACGACAGCCTTTCAGAAAATACAACATTTCAGACTTTGGGGAGATATTTCTTCCTCCTTTCTCTTCGTTTTTGGTTTCATGAATATTTTTTTGTACTCTTGTGTCTAGCATGAAAATTTTAAAAAGTTTTTCTCTCTGTGTTAAGAAGCTGGAGTTTAATTGCACACACAAGCACACACAAACACACACAGTGCCTGACTCTCTCTTCACTGTGGCCAGTCAAGGCTTCCTTGTTACCTGGCAACCACGTTGTTCCTGTGGGCGGGTGGTGTGTGAGTTTTCTGGTGATAACATTCAGGAACGCTCTCCTGTGGACTCAGGTGTCTGTAGGACTCCATTCACTTGTAATTGCTTGCTGTGATGAGAGACGGCACAGAGAGCACAATGTGACATTTATCAAGTGGCTTCCAGGACATCATAGATTGTTTGTAGAACAGATGAGTAACTCTGACATCTCTTCAGAAAATCGTGGGTTTTTACAGGCGACAGGTGAATAAAAGTCAGCATTGAACAGGAACAATTGTGAACAGATATTGTAGCTGAGCCAGAAACACCCCACAACTGACAATAATAATGTTTCCTGTCACAAAGCTGAAACTAAGCAATGTTATGCATTATATAACTAATTACCTTTGTGTGTATTTTGGTTAAAAATTGTAGCTATTACATATATTTTTATCGGTTTTCAAAGTGTGTGTGTTATACTCACACACTTCAGGGTTTAAATGTAGATGTGCCTGCAGGAGACGTTCACACACAGGAGTGTCAGTAGGAATGTTCACTCTGAGGCTGTAAATATTTGAGTCTGTTTGCTCGGTCTTTTACAGAGGATTTGTTCCTGCACTCAAATGACCTGAATGCTTTTCGCCTCTGTGTCATCCACAGAAACAGCTTTGGGAGGTGTGATCCATCTCACGTGGCAATGTGGTTTGTAGACGCGCACGCTGTGTTCCCATCACAGCCTCTTTTGATGGTTTCCTACAATCCAAACTGTATTAAAGCCATGAAAACTTTACAGACATTTGACTTCAGATCCACATGTTTGTATTTTCCACAACTAGTAACAGCTGGGGTATGCATCAGCAACAGATACTTTCACTATTGATGGAAACTGCAGGGATGATTCTGCATCGTCTATTGGTTTCCCGTATCTCGCAAGATTCCCATGATTTTTCAGGAATGTTTCCCCTCTGATTTCATTTAAAAGTCACCCAGACCCACGCATTGGTTATCATTCTTGAGTTCCTAACACTATTTTTTTGGCGCTGATCTTTTAATCTTACAGGGAGGTTGTGTGGAGAGTCTTCATTCGCAGGAAACTGAAGACATATCATTTATTTGGTTTATTAATTTCCCTGTTGGACTGTGTTGTTCCGATTTAACTAACAAGAATAATATTAACTATCAGTATTCATTTTCTTTCCAACAACATTTTTATTGAGAGCAGTATTGAAGGTGCAGTTTTTCTCCTCCTAATTTTTGTTTTCAGCATCTTCCTGGTGGAAACTTACATTTTGACAAATGATTTAAAGGTGATAAGGGGGATTTATTTTAGTCCTTGGAACTATAATTCCAAAAGTACTCAATTAAATCAACAGATGCTCCTCTCCTCTGCACATATCCAGGACAGAGGCTGTCTTTAATGTTGTTACAGGAGACTAAAGGACAGCAAACCATTTGGGATGATTTCCAGCCGTGGTACCAGACTCCCTCCCACACCCGGCCCAGACTGGTTAAAGATATGAGGAGACACACTCTCTACCTCACTCCTGATGGATTTCATTGCAGTCAGTTTGCATTCCTCATTTCATGTTTTTGCTAACTGTACTTTTCCTTTCTTTTTTTTTTCTTTTTTCCTCTTGCAGTTCATGCAGCCAAACCTAAATGACATCATGCCGAGGGGAAGTCAGGCTGAATTCATACCCACGAGGCCCTGCAGGAGAACCAGGGACCAAAGGCAGGAGGGGTATCCACCTAACAGGAGGACAGAGTATTTATCAGAGAGGAAAATCTTACGTCTGAAAAGGTAATCCCTGGAACAAATTGATCTCTTCGTCAAGTCGTGCAACAACAAGGGGGACTGAAATGTGGAAAATATCTGTCCTGTTCTGACCCAATGATGAGGAGAGAATGGGGAGAGGCAGATGGAAAGAGAGGTCTTTGATAAAAAGGAAAGTAGTGAAGAAGCGATAAATACATCTAGATGAAATAAAGGGGACATAAAACACCGAGGCAAAGTCTGGAGAGGAGAAAGGGGACATTCTTTGTATTCTGCTCTTTAAAGTGCAGCTCTCTGAAAAGGCTGCTGTGTCTGAGTAGCAGGAGGGTCCGGCTGAGAGTGGGTCAAGACATATAGGACTGTTATGAAAGGTTCACTGTTTTAAAGCTCATATGGCTTGTTTGGATCGCAAGCCAATTATAAGATTAAAGAGTCTGGAGAAAACCCTGTGATCCTGTTAATAAATCCCTAAATTGCTTAGAGAAACTGTCGCGGGGCCCTCACAGCAGGTCAGGTCACACAAGTCTGGATCTCATGGCCCACCATGTTGACGTGAAAATGACCAGATTTATTTTTCTCAGTCTAATTTTAACACACAGAAACATGAAAGGAACAAACCCTTTTCATGCAATATGGACCTGTTACAGGTTTTAACTTGTTCTCAGTGCTACTGCACAACCTCCATGGAAATTTAAGGTATGCCTGCTCATATATTCCCAATGTGAACTCACTCATCTGGAATCCAGCTACCAGTAATAAGGTCTATAATTTAAAAAAAAAAATCCACTCAAACACAATTATTAGTAGGAAAGTCAAGCAGTTTCAGCTCCCCAGATTTGTTTTGCTCTCTCTGTAACAGACTCACAACACATTTCCCAAGTGGTCACAAGTTAATGGCTATTTCTCCAGAGGCTGAAGGAAAAGACAAAACAACAAAAACCAATAACTTGTTTACTTTAAATTAATTTTCTTGGAAAGTGTGAGAGTGTCAGTATCAGGCAGAAAAAGTGTTAAGAGTTAAGTCCTCGCTGAGCATCCAGGTCAGCAACTTTCTGGACTGGAGCAGTAAAGACACAGACATGAATTTTGTTGAGGTTTGTGTTATGAACATGTTATTCTTTTCCTTAAGTATGCATCCTTTCCCCTTTGTGATTTTTACTTTTTTTACACCAACAGTTATGAATCACTGAACTCAGCTGTGGTTTGTTGTTCACCACAGTCTTTATTCAATAACTTTGAGCTGATGTCTTTTCCGGCCTGTTCATTCTGTTGATGGTGGAAAAATGTCTTTGTCTCATTTAAAAGGAATGTCGTCTATACAGTGGCAATACGGTCCAATCTCATGTTTGTCCAGCGGTCTGTGATTAAAAGGGATAATATCCATCCATCCATCCATCCATCCATCCATCCATCCATCCATCCACCAATTTTCTACACCCGTTTTAATCCTTTGCCAGGCCACGGGGGTCTGCCGGAGCCTATCCAAGCTCATTGTAGGTGAGAGGCAGAGGTCCACCCTGGACAGGTCGCCAGTCTACCGCAGAGCCACATCCAAACATACAGAGACCCAGCATGCGTGTCTTTGGACTGTGGGAGGAAGCCGGAATACCCGGAGGGAACCCACGCAAGCACGGGGAGAACATGCAAACTCCACACAGAAAGACCCACCGGGCCGGGAATCGAACCAGGAACCTTCTTGCTGTGAGGCAACAGTGCTGCCTCAGTGCCTGTATTAAAAAAGAAAAATAAAGATGCACATGACCTATGCCAAATTAATAAAAACCTATTAGACCAAGAGCGTGGCCCTGTGATGGACTGGTGACCTACCCAAGATTATACCCCCTTGATCCTGAGTAGACAGAAGCAGATATAGAAAATGGATGGATGGATGGATGGATGGATGGATGGATGGATGGATGGATGGATGGATGGATGGATGGATGGATGGATGGATGGATGGATGGATGGATGGATGGATGGATTTTTCTGCAGTCTTTATGGGCACTTTTCTTTGCACACTGCTGAAGGCAAATAATGTAACTCTGACCCACCTTCTTTAAAGTGCATTTAACCTGATAAATAACTTTAAATGAAGTATGAGATTTAGCCATCTTCCATTAAAGAAATGAGGCGGGAACTCCTGGCTGAGTTAACAGAATGTCTCTGTTAGGAGTTTCAGCTACTGGTCTAGCCCACAACACGAAGACCTGCTCTGTCAACCTGACATTAAAGAGTCCCAGGATGGCCAGTTAAAACGATAATCCCATCTGGTGTCCATGGAAGACTAAGCACTGGGACGTGGTGTTCCTCATCTGCAGAGCATTGAGAAAAAAATATGCCATCAAACAGTAGCAGCAGTGTGTCAGCGTCATGAAGTGGATTCTCAGTCCAGGAATGTTCTTTCGTCCGGAGCTGACGTGTTCTGGCTGGGTTTAATTATCTTTCCTCCTAAACACAAAAGACATGTGACTCAGGGAGATTTACTACTTATTTTTACAGAAATACCAGAAGTGACTGTGGCCACTTCACACTGCCTTTCATCGAGGCGGCACATGTTAAGAGAATGCCCCGGCAACCACCTTCTTTATTTTGTTGGTTACCATGGTAATATCATTGACAGCTGATCTTTTCCTCATGATGACATGCTGAACAAATTATGATGTTTTTCTAAAGTTAACATATCCTCACTAAAGACAAAAAAATAATAAATAAAATAGAAAAAAGAAACATGAATGGGAGGAATTGTCCCTCACTGGGCTCAGCTCCAGTCCTGAGTTTGATCTGAACCAGATCATTTGTGCGTCAACCACACCAACGCTGAAACGGACTCTCCAGTAGCTTTCTTTCCATAATGGTAGCAAATAACTTGAACACATTACACTCCACCAACATGTCATGCGAGAACATGCTGCCCTGAAACCTGAAACATGTTTATGCACACTTCCCAAGCACTTAAAGCATGCTGGGAGGTTTTCTGTTCTTCTCTGTCTGCAGCCCTTTCTGACCCTTGACTAGAATAAGCAGGTAAAGCCTGAACAACTGAATTAATGCTGACAAGTGTGACAGGTGATTTTGGAAATGAAAGACTTGTTTCCAACAGATGCTTTATAACAGGTTCAAGACCGTTACTTCCTTTAACTGTCAAATGTGACGCGGGAGGCTCTTCTGGAAAATGAAGCTCGAGTGAACCTTCAAACATGTTTGACAAGGAACCACTAATTAAGACATGTGGGATCATAGGGTGGGACACACATCAGTCGTCAATGGATATCAAATTGAGAAATGTACACTGGAACGGGTATTTCTTATGGAAGACGTTTTGATGGAGTTTACTAAAATGCAGTTTTGTTGCTGACAGTTTAAACGTTATATTTTTCAGGATTGTCATTATTCCATAACAATAACGGATACTTAAGATTAGACCACAGGATTTTACAGAAAAGACAGTAAAAAATTGCCACATAGGACGTAACTGTTTTTTATTGCTATACTTATTTCACTTAACTGAAATTTAATCTCCATTCTTCAAGTAAATTGATCATTTTGAGAGATGCAATTACTCACTTCTGAGTATTATATTAATCAATAGAAGGCAGTCACTGTTTGTGTACTTGTGGTTTTGGGGCAATTTGTTTTATCATTTATTAGCCAGAACATTACCTGCAACACTTCTACAAATTGTTCAAGAGCTGACTGGAAATACTATTCAGAACTGTGGCATCTTGATTTTTTATTTATTTTGTTTTATTTTATTTTACCATAAGAGTACGTTGTAAATTAGGAAGGTGCTACATATGTAAAACTTGAATTAAATCATAAAAGGCTTATTTTAGCTGTCTGGTTTCAGCCTGGAGCTTTGAATTTCGTAGGTCGACACAAGGGGGTGTCAGTCTTCTTATCTCAGGCCTCATCAGAAACAAACATTTGTAGAGAATGGTGAGGTAGCTGTATCATATGTGTATCTTCTATACTGGCAATCTGAGCTCAACTGTTTGTGAGGAACCGAAGCCAGGTAACTCACTAACACACACACACACACACACAGACATACACACACACACACACACACACACACACACACACACACACACACACACACACACACACAGCGTACCACACACGGGGAGAGACAGAGAGAGGAAATATCTTGGGCATGCAGTGATACCATCATGCTGAGTTCATGTTTACACCTCTCTAGCCGTTTTTCCTTCTACATTCCTTACCTGCTACAATGGTTTCCCTCTCCGTCTCAGAGGTACATTACCGTACATTTAATCTGTCAACAAAACACTGTTCACTGAGGGTCTTATTAAAGGGTTGGAGGCCAGGTTGGGTAGGTGTTCCCTATCGCGTGACAGCGGCCACATTGTGCTTTCAGCCTTCCTTGTGTCCTTGTTGGGACATTCCACGACATTCCCGACAGCACCATCATTGTGACTCAGAGCTCTGTTTCCAGCTCTTATAGAGCAGCTCCCAGATCTTTGAAAGCGTCACTGCAGTCTCCTAAATTCCACAGGTTTACAGATCTGAAAGACCTTTGGAAATGTGAAAGGTGAACGCTGCAGCCAACACGTCCCAACAGTCTTCTGCCTGCAGGGTACGAGCTCTACCAGAGGTTATGTTTTCTTTAATCTATCAGTTGATAAATGAAGTGCAGTAATGCCAGAAACAAGATTTTTCTTGTTTACCTGTAGCTGTTGGCTACTTAAGTAAATGCCAAAAGCTAGACGTAACATGAACATGTGTGATCTGTTGGTACGTTTCAGAGCAACAGGCAGTGATCCATTGAATTGAATGTAAAATTTTATATACCAATACAGTTTGACTGAAAATACTGAATTACCTTGACAGTATAATGCCTTAAAATAAGTATCAGTTTGAAACCCTTTTTAGTTTGTCATAAAGATGCACTGGAGGTCCCAGCTTTTTTTTGTTTTGTTTTTTAAATTAGGATTGCTGGCACTTCTGCATAAAAAAGAACAAATTAAAGGAAAAAATGGGGCTATAATATCCATATTCTAGTAACATTAGGTAACAATAACTGTGGAATAACTTAGGTGTTTTAAGTCAGGTTTAAACATTTGTTTGTGGCTTAAAAAGCCTTTAATTCTGGACTTCATTTGCCAAACTTAAATTGGCAAACATTATCATTGTTAACAACACTTAAGTGAAATAGTGACAATAATAAAGATTATTTCTGCAAAACTCATTGACATGTATTGACCAAACAATTAAACCGATGACAGTCCTGTAGACTTCATCTGCATTTTAGTACAATTTACCAGAATTCAGAATATTAACATATTATACTAATTTTATGAACATGGTAGGCTTCAGACTTACTGAAGAGATTAGTATCGTGATTATATGCATGCTTGCAGCAGATAACATGACTGCAAAGTAACGCCTGGATTTATTTAGATGTCATATGGTATTCCTGATTGCTCTGAGAATTTCTGTTGTATGCAGGGACCGTCATACCAACTTCTGGCATCCTGTTTTATTCCACACACTGGAGGATTAGTGCCTAAAGTCCTTTTTGGTCCATTTTTAACCCTCAGAACCAAATTTGCCCACTGCAAAAATATTGTGGTGGAAAAACAAGGACATAATAAGTTAGAACAATATAATATCTCTTATTATAAGTATCCATTGCTCCATCTTTTCCTTTTTCCAACAAATATAGCCACGTTGACCAACTTTTCAGCCAAGCAAAACAAAAGTAAACCAGACTCAGTATTTCTATTCCCAGCCTCCAACACTTAAAGAAAAAGTTGGTACAGTAAAGCATCTACCACTAAACTGCATTGCCATTTCCTCTCACGTTCCTTCTCACAGCCCTAAAAAAGTGTTTTTGCTTAAAGAACACAAAGTAAAGCACACAAATAAATGTAGTTTCAGTTCACTTGATGTTTACCCTCATTCCTCCTGAAACATGTTTCACTCACTGACAAGCGAACATGTGTGTCTGAATTAATGTGAAGGTATAAGAATTTGGAAACAATGAAATGAACTGAGTGTCTACTTTGAAGATGCGACTCGCAACCATCTTGGATTCTGAAGTTGAGGTAAGTGAGGTTTCATAATTTTTCCGAGTTGGAATTCCAGCTTCAGGAGACGTTCCAGTTGAAACTTACAACTTGTACTAATGGAAGGATCATAGACTGCGTGAGAAGAACTGGAGAAACTGATGTCACCCATGTCTATAAATACAGTCATTGACTATTAATATACATGGATTTTACTTTATATAATCTTACCTGATGTGCTACAAATAATAATAATAATAATAATAATAATAATAATACCCCCTATAGTTGTCATGGATATGAAATGTAGCTATGGAGACCAAAACCATTTTTCGAAGCAGGCTGTAAATGTGTTTCTTTATGCTGCAAAGTTGGACATTTTACCATGGGTTTCAATGGGAACGGACTCACGTTTGGACCCCTAGTGGTTAGTCCGATGAACTGCAACTTTTCCTACTTCCTACTTGTGAGCACTTGGGAAGGTCTATTAGCATTTAACAAGAAGTCATTGAGATGATTTCAGTTTGCTAAAGACTTCATTTCTTGATCTCATTTTTGAAAACCGTGTACACATGATGGACAGTAAGCTGTAATTGAAGTATTATATGACTCGTGCTGCCTCTCAAAGGGCAGACAGGTACCGGAGGGGCGCTAGGACCTTGGGGAGGGACGCTGACTGGAGCGAAAACGCTTCTTCTGAGTCCAGAGGTTTTATTTGTGACTGTGCGTCTGAACTGGACACGTTACTAAAGGCGGCCGCACATCTTGCTGCACCTTGCCACTCATTTATACACAATATAAAAGAGCAAGCTTGATTCCCTCAAAGAAGAGTAGAAGCTCAGGAGGGGGAAAAAAACTACCTGTCGCCAGAGATAATGAGGGAAAGCAGGAGAAATTATCCTGAAGGTCTTGTCTGATGGGGACGAAAACTTAAGTGGGATGTAAACACAGACCAGCGAGCTCTAATTTTAAGGTAAGTTGTTACATTTAGTTTAATTTAATTTTAATTAGGAATTTAAGTGAACATTTTTTGTTGTTGGTACTGCTGGGATGCCTGAAATTACCATTTACGTTGTGTTCATGGGTTCTTGCATGCATGAAGTAGAAGACACGTGTGAGATGATTCAAGATGAAATACACAATAAATGCATTGACATTTGTAACGTATAAAATGTACTTCGGTTACATCTCTAACAGAGTGACCCAAACCTGATTTTACTCTGTTGCACACATATTTCACATTAGTTTTGTTTTATATGCAGCGCAGCGACTGTGAAAATACCAATCTCCACAATTTTACTCCTAAAATAATCCTTTTAATCTCATGTTACTCTGAAAGCCCAAAGGTCAGTCCCTACTATCATATTCCTTCCAGCTTATTGTTATCATGCTCCTTTAAGTTTATCAGGATGTCTCTAAAACGGTCCTGCATTTTTTTCCAGCTCTGAAGCAGGTTTAGATTTCACCTGCGTCTCTGAAAGGGTTGATAAATTGTTTAACCTATTGTGCCATTATTATCGTGTCACTATTATGCTTTAGCTTCATAAAAAAGAGCTTATTTCACCACCTGACCCACACCCAAAGGTGTGCTGCAGCTGTCATGTATCTAACTCCTAAACATGGAAACAGGGAAAACTTTTCCCTGTTTACATGTGCTCTGCTTTGCTCTGTCCTACAGGGCAGCTCATAGGTGTGTGCGTGCATGCCCCACCCTGTCTTTTGTTAGTCAGGAATAATCTTGGTGTGGCCGCCCTGTCTCAGAGCAGGTGTGGCCGCCCTGTCTAGAGCAGGTGTGCAAAAGGTTTTCACTTTTTACACACCTGCTCTAGTTGTGCCGGGAGCGCCTGGGGAACCACAGTCTTCAGAGCTGATCGAGCACCTCGTGTCCCTGCGAATCCTCCCTGAAAGTCTCGTGCACTGCTGCCATGTGGTCAATGAGTGGTAGAAATCAAACCTTAGCATTTTTGACTGGAAAGTTGTTTCTGTGGCCTGCTCCATATATTCACCCTCTTCTTTGTTCTTTGACACTTTTTTTTTTTATTCATGTATGACATATAAATTGAGTTGAAGTGTGCAGAATCTAAATGAACCTGTATTAAAGTGTCTTGAGTTTGCATTTGTTGTGAATTGCCACAATTTAAACAAGCTGAACTGCACTAAATTAAATTTATTGGGGCCTCAGTCTGGAATTTCTTTGTGACCTTTTGTTCCACATGAACATTAAAGGACTTACTTACCTCCATCCATTGGGCTGAAATCCTATTTTCTAGGAACAAGAGGTTCATTGTCGCCTTACCACACGCGATAAATTTGAGTTCTGCATTGCAACACTACACTTTGTAAGATGACCCCACTTGCATGGCTGCTGTGATTTACAATCAACAGTCAACTCTGAAAACAGTTCAGATTTATGAGGGATTAGAGTTGGTATTTTCGAGGCTGATTGTTTGGTGATGTTGCACAAAGTTGTTGCACAAAGTTGTTTGCTTGGCAAATGTTGGTAAGCTGTTTTCCTCATGTATGATTTTCTGTGTATTTTTAGCGTTTTCCATGATGATACCACGTGACCTCTCCCTCTTAACTCACCTGCTCCTGCTCCTCCAGCACCTCTTACCACTCACCCTGTCCCTCCTCCAACCTCCCCACCATCCACCCATCCATTTGCCCACACTGGTCCCTCATGCGCCGACGCCTCTCTCTCGCTCCCGCTTCAGCGCTAGGCCTCAGTTGGACTTTACCACTCACTGCAATTCCAGCTGCTTCCACAGAGGAGGGCAAGAAGAATGGAGGGACTACCTGACTGAGAAAATGGGCTTTGAGACGCTGTACGCAGACGGCTCTCGCACTCTCACCACGGTCGATGTGGAGGGTGATGACGACTTTGAAGAAGACGCGCTTCTCTTGCCTCACCTGCCACCCTGGAGAAGTGCGGGTGTTGGGCCCAGGCACAAGCGTGTGAGGCGGCAGATCTACGGGGCGGACGGGCGTTTCAACATCCAAGGGGACAACTTCCTGCTGGATTACCCGTTCTCCACCGCTGTGCGCATCTCCACCGGCTGCACTGGTGTTCTCGTGTCCCAGCAGCACGTCCTAACAGCTGCCCACTGTGTACACGACGGGAAGGATTATGTCAATGGGGCGCGAAAGCTGAGGGTGGGCTTCCTCATTCCTCCATCCATCAACGGCACTAAAAACAGCGTGATTTTTACCAAGAAGCCTGTAGTCCGTTGGGTTCGGGTGAAACGCACCCGTGTGCCGAAGGGCTGGATCCAAGGCCCTCAGGAGGTCAGCATGGACTTTGACTATGCCTTGCTGGAGCTGCGCTGGCCTCACAGACGTCCCTTTATGCGCCTTTCAGTGGCTCCCTCCTCTGATGATCTGGCAGGGAATCGCATCCACTTTTCTGGGTTTGACAGCGATAGGCCTGGGGAGCTGGTGTACAGATTTTGTCCCGTGGAAGAAGAGTCCAGCAACCTGATATACCAGCACTGTGATGCCCGCCCTGGAGCGAGTGGCTCCGGTGTGTATGGACGGGTGTGGGACAACACTTTGGAGCGTTGGGAAAGGAAGGTTATTGGCATCTTCTCTGGACACCAGTGGCTGGAGATAGATGGGGAGAACAGGGATTACAATGTGGCTGTGCGCATCACTCCTCTGAAGTTCGCTCAGATCTGTTACTGGGTGCACGGAAACCGACAAGACTGCATCCAGGACTAAGGAGGAGCCTTTTTTAACAAGTATAGTCTGAAAAATACAACAAAAGCACAAATAACTTTAGAAAAACACAGGGTGGAATGTTAAATTACTTCTGAAAAAAACAAAACAAGCTCAAGTGTGTACATGAGACTCCCTGGACACCAGGAAAACAGATTTTAGAGGATTTCCCCCTATTAAGATGTTTTCCACCTGTATTTAATTTTCCCTCTTTAACTTTTGCACCTATTAAATAAATATGCCAGTGAGATCATCACCGTGGCATCTTTTTGCAGCATAACATCTGTTTCCACGTGACTTACTAGGATGTTTCTGTCACTAGCAGCTGATTGTTGTCCTCTGTGGAAGACCATAGACTATGAGGGTCATGTTTTTATATTTCTTCCTCTTTTTCAGGAACGCGTTTTGATTTTTTTTACCATTTCTTCAAGAATAACTCAGATCCTCAAGACTAAAAAAGACTGTTTATGGACACAATTTTTGCTTTTACACATATTTCATCGGTCAGTAGACTCATATTCTTCTCATAGTTGACTGGAGACGTAGAATGTTAATTTTATTTGATTTTTGTTTTTTGAAAAACGCTTTATATATTTTAATAAACAGATTTATAAACGTGTGGGTTTTTTTTTTTTCCAGTAGTGTTAGGCCGCCCTCGTGTGGTCACAGTGATAACTGCAACTTCAAACAGTTGAGTGTCGTAGTTCTTTCATAACGTAGTTTTAACATAGAAATTCACATTAAATGAACAGGCGGTGTTGTTAAACAAAACTGGGGCAGCTAAAACTATTAATTATACCATTATATTTTCTGGATCATTTGGCTCAGATGAGAAAAACTACTCTGCTGTCAGATGGATAATTTCACAAATTTAAACCACTGTAAAGGAAATGTTAATTTAAAATAGAAATCTGTAATACATAACACCCAGTTCATCTTAACGGCTAAATCCGGGTCAAATTAACCCACCTACATGGCTGCCACTTAATCATGTGACTCCTGAAGTCCACATTCATCTAAAGTCTTCTGTTTAATTTTAAAGGTTTCAGACTTCAGTTTGACTCTCAGGAGCTGAAGTCGGGGTGGGTGTACAGCTCTGGTGCAGTGTAGAGTTGGTTTGTGCTGCAGAGGCGTTAATCAATCTCCTGTATAGTGTTGCATCCATTGCAGTGCCCTACATTGTTGTAAATTTTGTTTTTGGGGTGATGTGATTAGTGAGACCTCATAAAACTACTTTCAAATATGTTCAAGGCACTGGGATGTTGGCCTCCTGGACTTTTCTCCTACATATAAACTTTCTTCAATTGAGAAGATTTGTCATTCTTGGGTCTCTTCCTTCAAATTCCAATAGAAAAGACTTGGTGTTTCATCTCTGCAAGTTTATTTGTTGCATGACATTTTCTTTATATTATTTCTGCACAGCTCAGATTGCTGTCATAAAAGAAAAAAGGGCCATAAGTCAGATAATTTTATAATTGCATAAAGTAAAATGCAAACTTGTTTATCTGAGGTCTGCCACCTGTGTGAAAATACTTGGATTTTAAATGTCCTTAAATGTGTGCCAGTAGGTTAAGCATCCTGATTCAGATTTAAAATTTTATATAACTGAAAAGTATTATGACTAAAGTCTGTACTTTTAGATATGTATTTTCTGTTGTCACTGGTGCTTTGTCAGTAATCAAGGTTCGTTCCTAATGACTAGTTATTTAAAACCTGGCAGACAACCAAAACCTGAAATTAAAAAAGTGGACGAGTATAACAAGTCAGTAGTTTAGTGCTTTTTATTAGAGATAAGGAGACGATACAAAACATCCACCATTCATTATTCAGTCTAAATTCTGATCCTTCATTTACACATCGCTCCTCATCAGACCATCATAACACCAAAGTTTTCAAATCGAGGAAATCCTGGTTTTAACAAGTGCAAGGAATGTTTTCTGTCCACTACATAAAATGCCATGTTCTTTGACACAGAACTGGAAATGAAAAGGAATCCACTCAAGTTTTGGAAATGCATGTTCAAAGAAAAAAACAAAACGAAGAAAAAAAAAAAATGCAACAATGGAATAAAAACTAAAAAAAAAAATATATATATAATTAACCGCATTACCTCACAGAAGGTTTTGATACATCTTGTGCAATTAAGAGTGAATTAATTCATACTACACCTAGTCTCAACTACACACACAAACTTAACTAGAAGTTTGGCAATATAAAAAAAATGTAGTTGGATATATTATTTTTCAGGATTAAATGGTTGGAAAACTAAAGGTTGTTGCCTGTCCCTTTCTCTGCAATCATTCAAGTTGAACCTGGAAAGAACAAAACCTTGTCCTCAAATGCAAACATGTATTTAAATTTTAATCATCATCCTACCTCATTTGTATCTTAAGGTTTTTCTTCATGTATTTTGTTTATAATCTTTACGTTGCATGAACTGGAATGACAGTCTGCATTTTTTTTTTAAACTGTCAATTGAACCTAAATCCACCCATTATAACCCTCCCCAAAAGTCCCAATACGGATACGTTTTCTTCATTTGCCCTTTTCCCACACCAAACTGGAATGAACAGCTAAACCCAACAGATGTGTCTGAAAGGCCTCAACTGAAGCCAGAGAGAAGGGGTGTATTATTTACAAAGGGGATCCTTCCAGGCTGATTACTGAAGAGCCACCAAGCTTTTCTGCCAGGGTGTGCCGGTCTTTGAGGTCTTCCAAACCGTTCACCTGCCACTCGTGCTTAATACCTGAAACAAAACCAGTCAAAATCATGTTTTTCATGTTCGCTCATGAGAAAACTCACTCTTACTATCAGATCACCAAGTAAAGCTGTGTTAATCTTGCTTGACACAGGAAGGTCTAAATCTGTAATTAAGAACATTATTTTTTTATAGCCAGTTAACATTTGCCAAATGAAAGTTTCCTATTTGCATTTATTTGCAACACATTAACCATAAGAATTATTAATATAGTAGATAACTAGGTATATTACACTCCCTTGGTTTTGTAACTATTGGGGTTTCAAATACTCCCATAAACGTTGATGTTATATAGTAACAGCCCCTAACACTGTGGTTGAATTAAATCCCAGTGTCGTTTTTTTTAACAGTTTATTTTGTTTAAGAACTATTTAAGCCATAAATACAAACATCAGGAGGCTACAAGGAGCCCATTTATGCGTTGAAAAAGCAAAGCAACATTAGTATTCATCTGCAGTTATTAATTTCTTTCATTCACACTAATATTTGCTCTTTTAGTCTCCAACAACTACAGTGGGAAATTAGTGCCAAATACTCTCCTATGTTTCTGAGCAAGTATTAAATGTGTGCATCTTTGAGCATTGCTCAGAAGATTCTTTGGTTGAAGGCCTTTCAATCCCATCTGTAGATGTCAAAAGTAGTTAACGGACCAAATATTTTAAACTTATATAGGAGCTTTCAGCAACGTAGGGATACTTTAGAAAAAGTGTCTTTTGTCCATAGGCCTTATTGAAGAGATGAAAAAGCATTGTGATCCAGATTTGGTATACGTTATGGAGGCGTAAGAGTTCCTGAGGGTGGGTCTGTCGAACTTTATGATGACAGGGACTAAGAGGGAGGACAGAGGAACAGTAGGGGACACCGCCTGACATTTGCATAGAGGTGGAGGGCACATGTATGTAGCTCTAGCTCTAGGAAGTTGACTTCTTCCTGTCAAAGAGCTGAGGGGGCATCAGGGAGGTTATGGGGATGTAGCAGGCAGTTTGTGGTGAAGACTGGAAACCTGGGGTGGTTTCACTGGTTGTCGATGAGGACAGAATAAAAATATATTTTAGCCTGGGAAAGAGTTGCTTCATAAGACTTCAAATGCTCTATGCAAGACTAGTGGTACATGGGGATACCAGATCTTCTATTGAGCCTTTTCAGTCAGTGGCCAGCAGTCAAATCTACAACAATCAGCTGAAAGATACTGAAATGTTGCACAGAGCTGAAAAGATGTGCAGAGTCAGGTGATCACGTCCTCGAGGTTTTGAACAAGAATCTTTGCAGTGTTACTGGAATCGGTGCTGCTGAGTATGCGTCGGGTGTTGCTACAGTTCATGCTGATCAAATGCATCTGTGCTACAGATACAACTACTCACCTTCAAATTTCCTTTTGATAGCATCTTTTGAGCTGGCATAGATCATTTTGCTCTTCAAAGGAGCACTATCTGGAGCCCTGTAAAAAGGGGAAACATATTTAAGCCTAAAGTCATCCCAAACAATATCATGAAGCTGATTATTTAATAATGGATGGCCTCACCAGAAGATGAAGACCAGGTCCTCCTTCTTTGTTTCTTTGGTCTCATAAGTGGCATCATACAAAGCATAGCGGCAGTCATCTGGGGGCAGCATCTTCACAAAGTGCTGGTATGGGTCCTGGACAGTGGTTCCCAAGTCACCCTGGAGGATCTCTTTTCCATCATCCAGAACAATATTCTTGAGGTCCTTGCTCAGGCAAAACAGAACAGCCTTCTTCCTCTTTCTCTTCTCGTCCTCGTTTGCCTGAGCCTTACGCACCTTCATGTCATTGAAGACTGCGATAACTTCATCTGTGACTTTCACACCGGAGGCCTGTGAAGAGAGCAGTCTGTTATTACAGAGTCTAACACTTTTACAGTTAAATATATATATATGAGGATTTACAACGATCCTGTATCATTGAAAGTACCTAAAACCTTAACTGGACAAAAAAGGAATAGTTTGCAACTACCCTGAAATTCCTATTTATTTATTTGTTTGATTTCTGAAAAATAAACATAGGATTTTTTTTCACATTTGAACCGTAACATGTCTGAAAAGGCTGTGTTATGTTGTGACGATGACATTTTTTGCATTTTTTAAATCACAATAAACTATTAGTTTACTTTTAAATAATCAGAGGCTTGACACTGATGAGACTTTTTACTTTAATTGATTCTTGAGCCTATAAAAACAGATGCCCTAGTCTTTAACAAGCCACAAACAGACAAGAGGCTAAAGGGATGCAGCCACTCTCATGAGGATGACTAAGGAGAGGGACAGGAACACCAAAAGGTGTGGTCATGACAAGCTCTTAGCTTCGGTTGTGAAAGACGGGTTTATTATAAGAAATTGGCTCTGGTCATATGAATAACGGCAGTCTGAAGAAAGACTGGACAGAAAGAAAACATCACGAGTTCTGCAGGTCCAAACTTCCCTTTGAATAACATTTGATGAATTCAGGTAACATGCGTGTTAATGTGCAGGTGACTTTAAATTTGGACACCATTTCCAATCTCTGTGCCCAGTCAGAGTCATCCATGTCCGACATAAAAATGTCTGTGTGTGCAAGGGCGTGGTCAGGAATTAAGCATTTTGGTGTAATGTTCAGTCAAAAACAATGAGGCCTCTGTTTAGACACAGAATACAAATTAGTCACATTGCAAAGTCACAGCTGCTCCATAAACTCCCTCAATCAAGTCTTCTGACTCTGTTTAAGACACTTTGCCACAAAAATATGCAGTCTCAGAGGAAGAAAGCTGACATCTACCAGCAATGTGTCAACGAAGGGAAAAAAGAAAACATATAAAGGAAGTATATAGACAGGAAAGACGGAAAAGGAAAAAAAAGGCAAACAGGGGAAACGAAACATGTTTATTCAGGGCGTTGAAGCTCAAAACGCAACATAACATGGAACTTAAGAGTAATAACCAGAAATCAATTGTTACTCTTTTTTAATAGAGTAAACAATCTAGCTTTTCAATGTTCATTTGCAGTCATGCGGACGTTTCTAAATTCTTTAGAAACTCAGCATGATACTTTTCTTCCATTTCATACTTTCTCCACAGACATTTACAAAAACACCCATTGACATGGCTTTTCCTTCGGCACACAACATAACTTGCATGGTTAAAGAACTATTTTTGTTTCCATCTCCTCACCACCTTGGCTTCGCCACAATACTGTTTGTATTCCGTTTGTTGCAGCAGCTGAAATCACCATGGTGATCATCTCTATGATTTCACCTTGTCTAATCTGAACCACTAAATACAGAATTTTAAGCTCCAACTGTGGTAACGGTTCAAAGCCTGCAATTCATCCATTCATAGCAACAGTCACAACTTAACGGCATCAATCCACTAAAATCAGTTTAAAAAAAAATTTTTTTAAGCGCTAAAACATGGGATGAGATTCAGATTATTCGTTTCCTTTTGGTAACATGGAGGTGTTTGTATGTTATAGACATGCTGTATAAACTAGATGCGCAACATGTATTTAAAAAATTAAAAAATAAAAGATGCGTAGCACCTACAATGAAGCGGCCCGTTAGCCTATGCTAACTGGTCCAACACTAATAAAACGTTATATCAAGGTAATAACCGTTTCAAAAATCGTGTACCAAGTATATATATATATAATCTAAATACGGTGCTACTTTAAAACAACGACATCAGACAAAATGGTCTTTGCACCAAATTCAGGGTGGGGCCATGAATGCAGCACACGCACGTGTGCGCTAGCCTTCTATATAAGGCGATATTAACTCCAACAGACTGTCAATAGTCATTTATTATCACGGCGTCGTTTTGATAAAATCTTGTAATTTTTCATTTTTCTGTCAACTAGGGCTACGAGTGATCTAACCTCGGGCATGCAGTCCACCAGCGTCTAAGACATCATAATCGAGGAGGCCGTACACAGACAAAGAAGTAAAATCTCAGCTAGAGCCATAATGGCTGTCATTCTCTGCTAACGCTACGTTAGCGACGAAGCCCCGAGGCGCCGCTGCACCTGCCGGGCCACACTGAGGTAGGCGAGGTGATAAAACGACAACATGATGCAGTAAAACCGCCAAAGCAGCAACGATGAGACAGTTAATTCAGACACGGCCCAATAGAGGCGCTTTTTTTTAATCGCCGAAACACGGGGAGATTAACGAAATGGCGCCAGTTGTTTGAAACCGTTGGTGTTTTTTTTTTTTTAATTTTCTTTCTATCTGTCCTCTTATCTCAATATCGCTTAAAAAACATAATGCATAACAAAAACTTGCCAAAATTACATTGATGTAAAACACGTATGCAATGTGTTCATTTACAGCAGCTGCTATTCGCTGCCTAGCTGCGGTGCTAGCTCCGACTCCTGCGGCACACAGCCGGCTTGCCATGTTTGATGGTAAAACCAAACAAAAACGTCAACAAAAGAAACGCATAAAGACCCTACACGGCCCGCCACAACGAAACTGGAGAGTCAAGCCAGCTATAATATATAAAGGACAATTTTTTTTTTTTTTTGAAAAAAAAAAAAACCGACGTTGAACATACCATTGCAGAAGCAGTGAATAGGTCAGCGTCTGGCAGAAACTGAGCGGACTGGTGGTGAATTGGCGCTTTCACTCGGACTGAATACACCGCGGGAGCGCGCGCTGTTGTTGAGCGAGGTGGACGAGCCGGGGCGCATGCGTGTTAACCACCGTGGCGTGGAAGCTTTGTTTATCGCTTTCAGGTTTACGCACGTATTTTATCATATTAATCCCCGAATTTGATATATATCAAAAAATAGGGAAAAGAAACACTAATATATTTATTCATAATATTATGTATTTCCCCTTAATATTATTGGAACCTGCTGAATCGTATTATATTTATTGTCATACCTACGATAAAAACGAATGGTGGAAAGCATTTTGGGCATAAAAGTTTGTAAATCAGTTAAAAACATCAGATATTTGACGTATGGAACTGCAAATTATTTAGTAGTGGTTTATTAGTGCGTGTGTGAAAGGGCCATAAACCGTTTGAGGAGGTGGTATAACACACTTCAGATGTATAAAGCTTTATGATATACATTTTATTCTAACATAATTCTTGACTACATGGGCTTATTGTGTGTTGCGGTCCTTATCAACCTTATCAGTGTAACTCACGGGCGAAATACGTGCTATTAATTATTACATAAATGACTTAAGAATAGATTGGTAAACGATACGGCCTCGCGTGGAAGGAAATAAAATCCTCCTCCACCCCTCCCCTCTCCCTGCAGCTCCACCCCCTCACGCCGTTTTTGTTGAACTCACTTCCAAATATGGAAACAAACAGTGAGCGGCGGAGGCCAGTGCACGCGCTTCGCTCACCACGTCAGGAGGGTCGGGCCACGCACTGAACACCATATAAGGAAGAGAGCGACACCAAATTTCTGAAGAAGATTTCTTCACATCATGGTATGAAAGGCAGAGAAAACGGACACCAGGAGGAGGTCACGAGAGTCTGAAAGGCAGATTTCCACGCTGGAGGAAGGGAGGAGCGCAAGATGACACGGACAAATGACACATGGCTTTCACACATCTGTACAGAGGAAAAGCAAAGCCCACTTTATTAGTATCATCATCATTATCATTTTCTCAGACCTGGGTAAAATAATAGCAGCATTGTTGTAAACACTCCTTCTGGAAACTGAGCTACATTCATGATGTAGAGCAAAAGCAAAGACACGGACTTACCGCCTAAACCCCACTGGTTTCACCGTTATTACCGCTCATGCTGTGCTCATTGCTAAAATTACATGCACTTTTGCCTTGACAGATTTCATGAAATGAACCTATTGGACTCAAAGAAAAGTTCTTACTTTCACTAAACACCCAAACCAGATGGAAACTGGAAAGATGTGAAATTATCATAAAAAGGCATAAATGACAAGAAATATAAGGAAAAATGAGACACAAAGCATTCCAAATGTGTAAAACAACAAAAACGAAGAGGAAAAAACCCTGTGAAGAGATGTAAAACCACCACAATAAAAGCAAATGTGACCCATTTATTCAACACATTTGTAAATACACATATTTGGAATAAACACAGAGAACCAATTGAGAATATACTTGTTATAGTCCATAATTTTTCATATTCTGAGACTGTTTACCATTTCTGCAGTCATGTGTTTATCTATATTCATTTTGAAAAATCTTCCTTTCTGGTTTGTTTTTGTTACACTAAATAGTAACTGAAGTACTAGTACTTATAATGAAAATAACATTTGACAGTAAGCGTTGATAGTGATGAAAACTACAGGTAGATTTGATGTCAGTTCATAAAATAAACATTAAAAAGACTTAAAAACACACATTTAAAGGTGTCAAGCTCTCTTTATTCTTTATAAAACAGCATTCCTCAAATAAAGGCTACTATACCCCTGCAAGAGATGATTACATTGGCCATTACTACAATATTGCATGAATTTATTCACTTTTGAAACAAGCCATGTGCAAAAAGCACCAACAAAGAAGTGCAAATGTGACTGCTTGTAAACCAACTTGAAGTTTGCTCCTCCTTGTGGAAAGGGAAAGACTTACAAAGTGCATCCGATGGTCAAACATCATATACCTGCTCGATTTCTACAGTCACTCTTAGCCCTGCATTCATAGAAACATCAGTGTAATGAGTATGTGCATAAAGCCTGATTAATACCCTCTTTGTGTCTCAACTTTACATCTGAGCGTGGAAAATATTAGTTGTTAAAGTGCTTACTGTTGTCGTCATTGTAGCCAGTAAGGATCTTGATGTCAGGTCAAATATAATCCTCTAGATATTTCAAATTGCTTTCCATTTCACTTCTCCAATCAAAAGTTACTTTAAAAATAGCATTAAATCATATTCAGAGATATTGGGGATTGTTGCAAATAATCACTGTCCTTTAATCCACTGCCTCATTCATTCTTGGCCTAAGAAGCCTCGCTTGGTCCCACAAAGAAAAACCTATTAAATCCACTGTGTAGTGGTGGAAACACACAGCTGATTGGTCAACTGGCAGCTGCCTGTTGGAATAATTAAGTCTTTCTAAATCTGTAACCTTCTGTAATATGTGAAGCTCAGCTGTGACCAGAGCACTGGGAGCTTTAGAGGTTTAAGTGAACTGGTTATTTTATCAAAAAGAGAAGTTGATACTAAATTTAAATTGTAGTTTTTGTTAGAATTATTGTGATTCAGTCTTTCAAATCTTCTTTACTTGTAGCCAGGTTGCCTATGTGAACTCTACTTAATACATAACAGCAATTTATTTGGCCTCTCAGTGGCGCTGGTATCTTATACTATAAAATATGAGAAGATCATTTCTGGACTGGATGCGTGATAAACAGGACTACATTTACAGTGTTCTGAACAGTTACTGAATTTAAACCCAAGTGTTGTAGTGTCCCAAAAAATGTACAAAAGGCACGGAGGAGCTGCCAGTCACGCTGCTAGTTGTCACATACATTTTGGTCTATTCGAACATCATGCTTGTTATTTGTTTTATGTACAGTATACCTACGATGAGGGTTTTCTTGCCACTTCAACTGAAATCACTGAAAGGATTTAAGCTCATCTTCATCTATATTTGAAGTGATAGGAGTAAACATCAGATTATAACTCAAACAAGTTACAACAAGTAAAGCTTAATCTTTGGCTGACTGCTCATTATAGTTTTCCAATAATGGCTTTCATTCTGAGTTTGAAGGTTTAAAGACAATAAATGTAGTGTATGTGTAGTAACAGAAATTTTCTAGCATCTTGTACATTATTAAGTACTAAAAAAAAACAAAAAAAACAACAAAAACACACATTTCTGTAGAGGAATACACTTGAAACAAATACATTTCAGCTCCAGTACATGCAGCTCCACAAACCTGCAGCGCTACTATACATAGAAATTGCGTTTATTGTTCCCCACCCTCAAACAAATGCTTGTTTATATCAAGTTTAAAGCAAATATGCAAACAGCATGGAATGTTTAAGGCTTGTGAGTAAAAGAAAAAAAAAAATAGAGCCATGGATACATGTATAAATATATAAGCTTTAAAGCTGTATCTTTACTGCAGAAGCTATGAAAATGTTCCCGACTACCCATGTCTCACCAGTATTCAGTTAGGTTCAGTCAGCTGATATAGAAAAATAAAACTTTCACTTTAAATTCTTGTTTACGCTCAAGGATAAACATTGAGTTGTCCGTTAAGACCAATTGTAAACCTGATGAGGGCAGTGTCTTTTTACAACATGAACTATTAAAGTTTGGGCTGTTTATTTCTCCATATTTAAGCCTCTGGACTAATACAGGTTGTGTAATTTGCATAATACAGATGCTGGTGAATTGGCATGGCGCCGTTATCGTGCCAATAGTTGATGGATGATCAGGCTTTAGTGCTGAATGTGTGTTTGTTTCGTGTGCGCTTCTCTCTGAATCCAGACTGGACGAGTCCAGCGGTCATCTAGTTGGATTTCTTTTGGTCCCTGGTACTTGCACCCCTCGACTTGTTCAACGCCACAGTGGCCTGGAAGCAGATAGAGGACATGGTTTATTTGACTGCATGACTGACTTACTGTATGTTACACAATGCAGACATCAAATTTTCTGTGTTATGCTGAGAGATTATGGTTTAACTCTGCAAGCAAGGGTGCAGTGGATCAACTCAAACCACTTCGGGTTTTGTGAAAGTAAAAGCTGAAATCCTCACAGCCCAGAAGACAGTCACCAGGAGCTTGTAGTTCTGTTGGCCGCTTCATTTTCTATTTAAACTCTGTTCATGCAGGTCATACTTAATTAATTTTACAAATTTTATCAAATGATAATTATGAAAACAATGACGAAAACTATTCCAGATTCAGTATTTTTAAAATACATAAACTTTAACTTTTATTTATTCTAACACTTGAATTTTTGGCCAAACACTGAAGTGACCTACATATGTTATTTAAATAAAAACAAACAAACAAAAAAAAACAAACTCTCTCTAGTGGCTTTCACAGGTGCATTATATTTGAATAATTGTTCATATCCAAAGCTGACAAATACACACTTAGACTGATGAGCCAACAGAAATTGGGCAACAAATTTGTTCCCACCTGCTCCAGCACGACACCTGCAGCCTGGTCGATGGCTCCGCCTACTGTTCGGTACCGACCGGAGTAGCGGATGAAGGTCCACGTCAGGATTGCCATCATGACCAAACCCAAGGTGCAGTCACACACCAGGGCGAAGGTCGACAGACCAACAAAGAGCAACACTCCTGACAGCACGTAGAGGAGGCAGACCAGCACAAAGAGCACGGCAGGCGTCCGGAAGGCACTGAACAAGTTCTTAGACTTTAAAAGAAAAAAGAAAACAGCAGATTATAAACTATTCTGAAGCCATATCACTGCCAATTACAGTGATTCAGATACAGCGATTCAGATACGTAAAACGAATACATGAACAGAATGAATCATATGACACCTCATTGTGCTTGCAGAAAGACAGCCACATTTCCTCCAGCTCTTTTTCCAGCTGCTCTTGGTAACGGTCACAAAAAGCCTGCCCACCCATCTTCTTGGTGGATGAAAAGGTGTGAAGAGCTTCTCTGGAGAAAAAGTGATGCTTCTCCTCGAGCGAGTCAGGAGACACATAGGGCAGCTCTCCCCCACAGACCTACAGAAGGTTGGAAAGGCAATAGTCCCAGTTTATATCAACAAAAAATGCAAACCAACATTTAAAATCTAAATTAACTGAAGCAAATTAATGCATATGATGTTTTAGAATGACCAAACGGCCAGATAGAGTAAAGATGTGTGTTTCACATCCTCACCTTCTCCATGTTCTTGTAATACTGATCTTTAGCTGTTGCCACGGCTGCCAGATTATTGGCTTCTGCTGTAGCCTTTAAGAGAAAATGCACACGTGTTAACCACACTGTGGGCCAAAAACAAAAAGCATAAACTATGATTTGAACCTACCATAAGCATAGTCTTTGGCTGTGGCAAGTCCTCTCCCTGATAAATTTTGATGTAAGCCTGGTGACACAAAAAAAGCTGTGATGACCCGACTCAGGTTCCAGCGGAAAAGCTCAGATGAAGAGATTTTACCTTGAAGTACTCAAGCAGGCCTCTGCAAGTGACTTTGTTCCCATTTATTTCTTTCTCAGCCAGGCGGTCTGGGTGCAGCAGTTTAGGAATAAATATCTGCAGCTGCTCTTTGAACTCTGTGGCCACATCTGTCAAAACATTTGAGCATTTATTTCTTGACGTTAAAAAAAAAAAAGAAAAGAAAAAAAACATGATAGATGTCTTACCACAAAGTTGTCCCTTAAAAGCAGGGCTGGTGGCAACTTTCAAACCAGGATGAGGCAGCAAGAAGCAGGAAATGTTGGTGAAGCATGAGTGGATGTGCTCCCTCACCGTCTGCAGCTCTTCATGCTGGGCCTCCTTAACCTTTCACATAAAACATTAGCAAAGTCAGCATTTTAAATCAGCTATGTCTGAGTTTATTGTCCCTGCAAAATAGTTAAAACAACAACAGTACCTGTAAACGTTTATCCAGGAACTGACTGCCACCTATAAATCCGTAGGTATATTCATAAGGAAAGCTCCAGTCCCTAACTAGAAACATCAACGACTGTAGGAACAGAAGAATAGCATTAAAGTAAAATAAAAATAAAAATGTTTATTTAACATAGATATATCCACAAAAAAAAACAAAACAACTGATAAAGACCTGAGATCAGCAACAAGATCTTAGAAACATGTTTTACCTGAAAAGGCTTCAGGAAGAACTCATCCATGGCAAGACGGCCATACTCTGTAAACAGCTGCCACCAGGAAACAAACATGCAAAATTAACAGAGGTGCAAAAAACAAAAAAAAAACAAAAAGAACAACACTTTTTTTAAAATGTTGACTTTTTCTACTTTAAACACTTGCAGTAATATTTAGCAAACTACAGATCACTAGTTAATATCTGAAATCATTTAGTAACTTTTAACCCCTGCAAGTTGTCACTATTAGCCTCGTCTTTGCACACTTTTTCTGCAGAATGTCTGAGTCAGGCTCATGAGGTCATTATCTAGTGTTGTTGTTGTTGTTTTTTTTTTTGTTTTTTTTAAAGAAAACACATTTTCTAATTTATAACCTAATATAATGTGTTAAATACTTAAATTTTCAAACATGAGATGCATATTTTCTTTTCTACCTTTGCAAGAATTGGTTTTGGTTTGTTATGGATACAGTTTTATTTTCTTTCTGCAATAAGTCCACATTCCTGTGATACGGCTCACACGTACTGTGTAGTGGGCTCATCCTTCAGGAAGTATTCGATCCGAAAGAAGAGGTGTTATAGGGGTAGGACTTGTGTTCGGTGTGTTGTTTTTCACTTTATAATGACACATTTAAATCTAAGATTTGGTAATAGGCCACTTACTCCCATGTACTGTTTATAATAAAGTGTTTACTGCAAAGCTGTAGGAAAAATCCCAAGAGGCACAACCTGTGTAGGAGGGGTTGCAATGGAGAGTCTAACTTCACCAACAGAAACCAGCTGCTTTGAACAAAGTTGTGAAAACATGGCTGAAAAGGGACCTGCTGTATTAAATATCTTTGGTATTAGTCAGAAGGCCACAAACATAATATCAAGAACACTGGAAAGCATGTCCACTTGTGAAAAATGAGCATAATGTTCTCTCAACGTCAGTGCCGAATACACGTACACTGCTGACTACAATGATCCAACAATCAACCTGCATCACCATATTTACATTTTACTATTCAGCATAAGCCTTAAATCAACTTCAAATTTTGGAACATCACATTTAGGTTAGACATGTTAGATGTGGGACAGAGGGAATTCTGGGAAGAGGAGCAGGTAGAGAGGGATGCCACTGCAGACTTCACCTTACAGCTGGACAGCAGCTGACTCTACCTAACACACCACGGCCAACCCAAGTCAATAAACGTCTAAATACACACACATACTTAGATACTATAAATGGAAATGTGCACACTGAATCTAAAAGTCACCCTGGACTCTTCCAAACATCAGTTCAGTTTGTCTTTCTAAAGCAGTACAGACCTGCAGCTGCTGCAGGTCGTCCTCTTGAATGTTCTGTGAGAGATTGTATATCTAGGAAAAAAAATAAAATAATGTAAGCACACGTCACAGCAATAAAAGAGAAAATGTTGAGGTCAGTGGCAACCAGAGGAGATCATCCACCTGAACTGAACTGGTCATGGTGCTGAGGGCAAAGATGGTGGCACAATCCTTCACGGTTGACTGGTCATCAAACGCTCCCTGAGTGTCCATCAACAAAACAGCCACCTACAGCAGCAGACGCAAGAAACCCCACATGACATCTCGTTGCTCTGTGTGATGATTATTTGTTGTTCCAGTAACAAGTTAAAACATCAACTGTTTAAACTTTAAGCTGAGAGTCATCTAAATTAAACTTAAACACACACAAATGATAGTGACTTCTTTAGAAACAGCGTGGTGATCCATTGTACAGACACTCACAGATTCAGGCCAACGACGACCTGTTATCGACTCATCTGCACACCAATCCCACCATAAACGAGGTGTATGAGAAGTACTATTATCTACAAGAAGTTATCTACCTCTGTTCCATCACTCTTTTGGACGAGGAAAACTTCGTTCCATAGCTGGATGCCGGTTGTCTCTGGTTCTGAACCACCTCGCCAAGAAAAACCTGTTAGAGGCTCATCCTTCTGACCCAGCCAGTTCTCATCACCCTGCACAAAAAATAAATCATATAGTTATAACACATTAAACATTGATCAGGTACAACGTAAGGCTCTTAAAGAACTTAAAAATGTCTTGTCATATTTTCGAAACCTAATTTCCACTATTTATGCATAATGTCAATCAAATGCAAATGTAATCTCAGGTATGATATCAGCTTACAAAACATGCACAGAGAGACAGGCTGGGCAGAACATTCACAGACTCTACTGCTTAAATGTGTTAAAATCTTAATTACTACTTAAAAAAAAACAAGTTTGTTCAGATGTTATGACAGGGATCGGCAGTCATGTCAGTCACATCATATGTTTTCATTTCAGCCACATACTGATGATGACTTTCCAAATCCGAACACCTTCAGCATGACAGGATCACCTAGTCAGCATCACTTCCTGCTGTACAACACGCACTGGCAAGCAACAATAAGAAGATTATGTTAGGGTCCAACCTACCTTTCTGTGCATGTAACGGATCATGAAATCCAGCAGGAAGCTTTTCCCCTTCCTGAAAGCTCCAGCAACCGAAAGCACCACCACATGTTTGTCTCTGACTTCTGGAGCCAACAGAATCCGAGCCAAAGCCTCCGTGTCCAACGCAAAGGAGTGGTCCTCCTTACACACTGTGACGATCTGAACTGGTCCTGGTTCGCTCCCCATTCTGTTAAAGTACTGGTCCCTGTGACGAACAAAGACAAAAACATCAGCATGTTATTAAACTAGGAATTATTTCAACTCTGCAGCTGATGACCAGTTTTTAGTCTAAACTTTTCAGTCAGTTTTTAGGAATAGTTTATAATCTACAAAGCAGCAGCAAATGACTTTAGGAGAAGAAAAAGAAATCTGACTCTGAAAACAAAAAACAATTTAAAATAACTTTAACTATTCAGCTAAAATTTATCGCCACTTGATTAGTCACTACTGTCCAGATTTAAACTCTTCAGTTCATGTAAAAAATGTATTAATAATATTACGTGTCTCTTAATTAATAAAATCAAATGAACGTGTAATTCAAGGAACTTGTGGTGCTTGAATTTCTTTTCATTTGGTCCGTCACCAGAAGAGAAATCATAAAAAAAAAACTAAAAAAAACATGGTCACATGAAAATGACCAAGACATTAAAAAAAGTTGTCAATAATGTTAAAAACATTACCTACTGGCCTGGTAGACAAATCAGAGGTATACCACTGACTTCTTTTCTTTCCCTAGCATGACAAAGATATGAAATCTCTTTAGACAGTGAAGGCTGAAAAATGAAAAAGGACTGATCCTTCCACCAAAGACAGAGTTCATCTCTGTAGAGCTGGCTGTGGCTGCTCTTATGTGTGTCATGCGTCTCTGCCTGCAGCTTATGGATTCTGCATGCTCTCGACGGTCCTGCTCTTTGCGCCTGCTTCAATGGCTCTCATTGTTGCCGATTTCTGGGGAAGACGTCTTCTACCAGTAAATCTGGCTCACTTTTATCAGAATTCAGCATCTAAAAAGGCGTGGTGGTGTGGAGGAGTACGCCAGTCGTTTCTCTGTGCTGATCATGCTGAGAGGATTTCACAATTTTCTACAGAGACATGACCTGAAACCCACTGTACTTGCAAATGCTGCTTGTGATCAACTAAGTCCACAGTTTATCCTCCACAAACAGGCTGTTTTAACAACTTCACCGTCTCCGGAAGATTTGGAGAAGTGACATCGAGCTAAAACAAATTGTTACCATGACCATATTCAAATTTAAACAAGTGAGCTTGTTGACTGGTAACCGACTGTGGCAAAACGCGTGCGACGCTGCAGGTATTAAACAAAAACAAACAAGCGACATGTGTTGGTCACTGGCACTTTGACGAGGAAATAGTTGAAAAACAAAACGGCGCGGCGTTTTTAACGCATTTAAATAGCATCTCGTTTACGTGACTGCTATATTTGGCTGTTTCAAAGCGCTATGTTACCTTTGGTGTCTTGACACGGCTTCAACGCAGTCTCATGAAAGTCGAGAAACGGCGAAGTTTCTTTTCTGCTTCAGACACAAACATGAGAACTTTTTTCCAGCACGAAACTTGCTCGCTTCCGCCTCCAGCCTGCGCACTGTCACATGGGAAATGGAGTTTTTGCGTGATTTCCTCCCTCTACTTTTACTTCGCCAGCAAACTACAGACCCATCGTACCCCTTGGGATGTTGGTTGTGGGAAATGTAGTTTTTCTTGTAAAGTGACGAATACGGAACTACGATGCAGGTAATGCAAAACAGGACTTTAGTGTTTTGTGTTTATAGAGGTCATATCCAGAATAGTTTCAGTGTCGAAACAAACATCGTTACCTAGGAACAACGTTTCCTTTAATCTTCTTTATAGAGAATGTATTCGTAATAACGCAAACTCCGAGATTGCGGTTATTAATGTATTCATATAATCAATAACGCGTTCAAGAGGTGGGTTCATAAAACACCATAAGACAAACATAAAGAGAATTCAAAAGCAAAAATGTCAGAACAAAACATGAGTTTTATTCGTAAGACAAAAACAGTGTTTTGTTAGATTGCAAAATAAAACGATCGAAACATACATACAATTTTCCAAAATACCTAAAATAAAAAGGCATTTAAATGGCAGTGAGTTAATTAATTACAAACAAATCCCTCTTGACTGAGTTCAGCTTAGACCACATGGTATTATCCAGGGTTTTAAATATACTGATAAACAAGACAGTATGTCTTTGAAGAACATACAATATTGTGTAGACAAAAAAAAATAAAATAAAATAAGTGAACAGAATCTGAAGAATGACAATGGTAACAAAGAATGCTGCTGAGTATGATCTACAATTTTAATCACATAATAAATACCATATTATGCAATTTGGGCATGATCACTGAGGGTGCAAGGACCTTATTCTTTGTTGTATTATTACTATTATTATTCTCATCATTACTTGTATTATTATTTATCCTAAATGATTTTCCTTTTGGGGGCCTTAATATGCCACAAAAACTCACAAAACATTTGCACACCCATCAGGTATCCTGTAAAGGCATTTTTTTTTTGTTGCTGAGCACAAGTACAAAAGATATTCCGTATTTGTGATCACTCTGAACTAATCCTAAACCTCATATTTGCTCATACTCATAACGCCAGAATGTGGCAATAGGAAAAAAAAACATTTAACATTGGGATGAGCCTAGCCTCCCATGATGATCAGAGACATGTCAAACATTCACAGAAACTACTTAAGAAGTTTATAATGACTCACAGAAATAATGCAAAGTGCAAATTTAGGGTTGTGGTGGTCTTAGCATTGTCATAGGACCTAGTTAATGCAATACAAGTGTATGTGACTTAGCAGAATAGTATGGGAAGGCGATGGCACCTGGGGGCTGGTGGCCATAGGTCCGATTAACACTGCTTGCAGCCTCAATTAATTTATTATTTTTAGAGATAACTTTTCAGAAAGAGCTACAGAAACAGATATGAATACAAGAAAAAGACGTTCACCATTTTGACAAAACGCGCGCCTACACGCCTGAGAATTAGTTTAATCTCGGAAAACTACAGTGAAAACTAACTGAATGAATACTTTTGTCTTAGTTTTAAATATAAATATATTAATACCTGGCTGAAATTGTTCTTTGTGGTACGAGGGTAAGGTTAGGGGGAACATGAAGTGCCAAAATGCATGTGAAGTAATGTGAACCACAGTTTTAAATTAGTTCTATTATCTATATTGCTATCTAGGTACACAACAATACACAATTAAAAAGGCAGTATCACTATCTCAAATTTAATAGAAAACCAATTTTGTGCTGATTTGTTAAAATATTTGCTTACAGTGGATGAAGTGCTACAGTCAGCGGTGATATGGACTAATAGCCTCCACCTGCCAGGTCCAGCAGTGACCCAGCAGCCTCCTGGGCCTCGGCATCAAGCTGCAGGATCTCCACAGTCTCCAGGTCCAGCTCGCTGTCTTCTGGCAGCACCAGGTACTGATACTGATCGGACTGGTAATAGTGTAACTCGATGTACCCACTGTCAGACAGGGGGTCTTTCTCAATGTCTTTGCCGACCTCCTCCTGCTGGTATTCAACGGACTCCACGGTAACAAGTTCCTCATGATCTGGGGTCAAAGGACATGCTGGGTTCTCAGCAAACGTTGGGTTATCAGAAGGGAAGATATGGGGTGAGGAAGTGGAGAGGAGCAGGGTGTGAGACAGAGGGTCTGCATGTTGGAGGAAAAAGCAGATAAACCAAAATTACTTAGTGAAATAAAAAAAACAAAAAAACAAGACACCAGTATATTAATAGCTCATTTTTACAGGGGTGGATGAATAATCATGAGTCAGATTCTTCAGCGAGCATGCAGGAGTGTTCAATGCACGGGCCCAATCAAACAGGGGGACTTATGACGAAGGCTAAGCTATGCTACTGCATGGTTACCAGGGCAACAGAAGGTGGTTGCCATGCCAACAGAACACAAACACAGGAACAATGTTGCATGCTGAGAAAGCTTCAGAGTGGATGTTATAAAAGTGTCACAAAGAGCTGCGACTCCTCTGATGAACAAAGGCAGACTAAAAGATACTCCAAAAAACTCAAATGTGTAGATTCACGTACAAATGAACAGATACTGAACATTGAGCGGGTACTAACCTGAGATTTCTAATGTATCACAGACTGCTGGTGTCTCATAGTCAGTTCCTTCCAACCTGCACACAGCATGTCAAGACAGACAACTGCTTAAATACACTGTTCTGCTTTTATAGTTTCAACCGATGTAAATACGAAGCAACTCGGACATTCCTCTGTAGGTCATGTGGTAATAAAGCAGCACAGACAGAACTCAGATTTAAATGTAACAATTACTTAGGAATGTATTGAACATTCTCTGTTTGACAGACAGACAGACAGACAGACAGACAGACAGACAGACAGACAGACAGACAGACAGACAGACAGACAAGTCTTTAACTCTTCGCTCCAGTTAGGCAAACCTCCTTGGTTTAGACTTGAATTCTATAT